>JARQOD010000007.1:1068328-1164456 GCA_033576555.1 Oophaga sylvatica
TAAAGTCTACGTGACTGTCCCCTTTAAAGTCATTTTGGAGGAAAATGCCGCTGTCTCCAGTGAAACTCCCTCCCAGGGTCACTAGACACGATCGCTTCCCCCAATCGCTGTGGACCATCTGTTAGCATAGGGTCCTGTCTGCTGACAAAGGTTACAGACCACGGATACTCGAGCGGCCCGAGACTAGGCCTGCACGAGGAACCTCTGTGGCCTTTTTGGGTTCGGACGCCAGAATGGGGGATTCGAGAGGTTTGGCAAAGGTGGGAGCAACCGCATCCTTGGCCTACACTGGGCCCGCTCCAACCTCCGCCATGAAAACGGAGGTCGATGGGGTATTATGGAGATAAGCTTCTCCAGTGTGGCGGGAATCTCCCTGTAGCCAAACATCTTTAACATGGCCAGCCAGTCTTCTCCAGTAGACTGGGATGAGAACTTTATCCGACCAGTCTAGCTCTGAGGCCAGAGTCCGAAATTGGATGGAAAACTGACTGACCAAAGACGAACCCTGTACCAAAGCCAGCAGTTGGAGCGCCGTATCGTGGGTGACCTGAGGTCCTAAAAGACCTTTTTAAGAGCCTCCAAGAAACGAGGAGCACTCCGCACCACAACGATCGTCGCGCTCCCACAGCGGCATTGCCCATTCCAAACTCTTGCCCGAGAGTAGAGACAATACAAAACCACTTGTGCCCGATCCGAGGGGAAACGTGCAGCCCGTACTCGAGCTGTATAGAGCACTGACTCAGAATCCCCGACAAACTTGTCAGGAAGTGGGAGGTGGATAATGTAGGGGCAGAGGTGGCAGAGGACAAACTGGCTGCACCCCACGCCTATCACCTGAACAGGACTGCAGTAACATACACAGCTGAGGTTGTGCTCTCAAGAGCCGCCAACCTACCCTCCAGCTGCTTGATGTACTACGGCAGACGCTGGTCATCCGCCATTTAACTAGCCAGACCCTGGCGCTAGTATTATGCTAAGGCAGCGGAACGCACCAAATAAATTGTAAGGTTCTTTGTCCTCTTTGACATGTTCCTTGAAACTCAGTTTTCCGTCGGGCCATTTTGCTTTCTGCTTTTCTGCAGCTCTTGCCCTCAGTTAATATGGAGTTTCCAGTTTCCATGTTCCCGCCCTGATTCTTCCCTCTTGCTTCTTAAGCAGCCTCAGCTGAACAAATCAGTGCTCCTGAATCAAGCCTCAGTCAGTCTGTGACCTGACTCCTGAAAACCTTGACTTGTACTCCAGCTATTCCTACTGAGGAACTTTGAATACTTTGACTCTGGAAACTGCTGTCTGGTGAATCCATGTTTGCAGAGGAATTACGGACAGAGAAGAGATCCTGAACCTGCTTGGAGATTTATTGTAGTGCTTGAAGTTACTCTGGCCTGCTGTGTCTCCTGTCGCTGTTCCTGCAAACTGTGTGAACTTTTCACATGCTTGTATGAAGTAATACAAGTCATTTCATTTCAACCTATGTCTCCTGTGTTTTCCTCGCACCCAAGCACAAGACGCTATAGGAACTGTACACTATACATGACAAGATTCAGGAGCCAATGTTTAGGTGTCTGCTGGGTCTGGGAAAGCCGTGTCTGCTGTGACTGTGGATATCAGATGTCCGTTTAATACCTTATGTGATGACAGTGGTTGTGACTTCTCACAACCATTCCAGGTGAGCGCATTCCCTTAAAATTTTACTCTGGAGTGTTACCACAGGTAAACACTATTGTTTTTTTTTTTTTTCCTTTTCTCTTCTCCTTCCAGCACTTCTGCCTTAAAAGATCTGGAAGATGGAGGCCCGCATAAAGGAACTTTGCGGAGTGACTGATACAATCCTTTCAGATGTACAGACTTTAAAAACCCGTTTTGCAAGCCTACAGGACCTCACTAATCATAATTTGCAAGTGTTTGGACAGACTACCCAGGAATTGCGAGCCAGGATTGAGGCTCTAGAGGAACGAGCCCAGGCTCCTGCCATAACCCCGAGTTCTGGGATCCCCAAATTACCTCCTTTTCGTTTTGGCGGTGAACGTGAGAAATTCAGGGGATTTATTAATCAATGCAATTTATTTTTTCTGCACATGCTTCACAATTTCCCACTGAACGATCCAAAGTGCTTACTATAATCATGTTGCTTACCAATAAGGCTTTGATGTGGGCAAACCCTCTGATTGAGACTGAGGATGATTGTTTGAATCACCTTGATGCTTTTATTTCAGCCATGGGGCAGGTGTTTGATGACCCCAATCGAGGTGCAACAGCTGAAGCAGCCATGTTAACTTTGCGCCAAGGTAAGCGTTCAGTAGCCGAATATGCCCTGGATTTCAGGAGATGGGCTCTTGATACCACTTGGGACACTTCCGCTAAAAAATCTATTTTTCGGAAAGGGTTGTCTCCACTGATTAAGGATGAACTTGCTCGTGCCGACCCTCCCACTGCGTTAGGTGACTTTATCAACTATTGTATCCGTATTGATGCTCGTCTGACTGAACGCAGACAAGAGAGATGGTTCGAAAATAATCGCACTAACCTTTTACTACCTCCCTCCTCAGCTAAGGAACCTTTGAGTAGGATCACAAGGGAACCAGAACCTGAACCCATGCAGGTGGACTCTTTACAAAGACGGGTTAGTGATGCACGCAAAGAACATCGTATAAAGGAAAATCTATGTTTCTACTGTGGTAAGTCAGGGCACTTCATTATAAACTGCCCCAGCCGTTCTCGTAAGACTACTGCAGCAGTCATTCACTGTGAGTGTTGCGAGAGGAGCTCTGTCATGTCCGAGCCTCAGGCTCCAGAGAGATCTGCTGCAAGAGATCTTGATTTCTCGGACTTAAACTCTGTTAGTTCTGGGGACGATGACGGTATAAACGCTGCAATTTTTCAAGTTTCCTCAGCGGTGTCCCAGCTGAGTTGTAAAAGAAACAATTCTCATTGCTTCCTTTCCATCAAACTCAGGGTTGACTCAGTCTGGGTGTCTAGCTCTGCTATGATCGACTCAGGAGCAAGTGGAAATTTTATGGATATCTCCTTTGCTCTGAAACAGGGGATACGTTCAGTGAAGAAGGCTACTCCAGTACGATGGAGACTGTGGATGGCTCTCTACTGACTTCTGGACCAGTGGATCAAGAAACTGAGCCTTTGAGGGTCCTTATGGGTAAAGATCATCAGGAGAATATGTCTTTTATGCTTATCTCTTCTCCCCACTTTCCCATTATTCTAGGGCTACCATGGCTGCAGGCGCACAATCCTACGATTAACTGGGAGACCAAGGAATTACACTTTCCGGAGAAACAGATGAGTCAAGGAGTTTCAGCTTGCTCTGTTCCTAAAGGAACCATGTCAGTCCCTGAACTACCAGCTGTATACCAGGACTATGTGGATTTATGTGACAAGAAGAACGCTGATCAGCTTCCTCCTCACCGTCCATATGATTGTCCAATTGAATTATTGCCTGGAGCCGAGATACCTTTTGGTAAGATCTACCCCCTAGCGGGGCCCGAGCTAAAAGCTTTGAAGGATTATATAGACGAAAATTTAGCCAAGGGCTTCATACGCCCCTCTTCATCTCCCGCAGGTGCACCCATCTTCTTTGTGAAGAAGAAAGATGGATCTCTGAGACCCTGCATAGACTATAGGGAACTCAATAAGGTTACTATTAGAAACCGTTATCCATTGCCTTTAATCCCTGAGTTGTTGGAGAGAGTGCGGCATGCCAAAATTTTCTCTAAACTGGATCTCCGTGGGGCCTATAACTTGGTCCGTATTAGACCTGGGGATGAATGGAAGACTGCTTTCAGGTCACGCTATGGGCACTTTGAATATCTAGTTATGCCTTTTGGTCTGAGTACCGCCCCAGCCACTTTCCAACACTTCGTGAATGATATCTTCAGGGATCTCCTAGATACATTTGTGGTGATTTATCTGGATGATATTCTAATTTTTTCTAACTCCACAGAGGAACATCATGGACATGTGAGAATGGTCTTAGAACGCCTAAGACAAAACCATCTCTACATCAAACTTGAAAAATGTGAATTCCATAGGACCGAAATTCAATTTCTGGGGTATGTACTATCTACGCAAGGGATTAGTATGGATGGAAGCAAGACCCAAGCCATCAAGGATTGGCCAATTCCTAGAAATGTGAAGGAGGTGCAGCGTTTCATCGGGTTTGCCAACTTCTATAGACGTTTCATTAAGAATTTTTCTGAGGTAGTGTCACCTATCACCCAACTTACCCGGAAACAGTCTAGGTTCTCCTGGACCCCGCAAGCTCAGGAAGCATTTTCCTGTTTAAAGGATAAATTTACCACCGCACCTATCTTAGTACATCCCAACCCCGAGCTTGCCTTCATAATAGAGGTGGATGCTTCAGACTGTGCCGTTGGAGCTATACTCTCTCAGAGAACAGGTGAGAAGAATGTCTTGCATCCCTGTGCCTTCTTTTCCCAGCAGTTGTCTTCGGCTGAGAGGAACTACGATGTGGGCAATAGAGAATTGTTGGCCATTATTGCCGCATTCAAGGAATGGAGACACCTTCTTCAGGGTGCTGCACAGCAAATAGTCGTCCTGACAGACCATCGTAACCTTGAATTTATCAGGTCGGCTAAGTGCCTGACTCCTCGCCAGGCTCGCTGGAATCTTTTCCTAAACCAATTTAATTTTGTCATTTCTTATAGACCAGGATCGCGCAATGGAAAGACTGATGCACTCTCTAGGATTCATTCAGCAGAGACACGTCCACTTACTCCTCCTAAGACTATTCTTCCTGACTCTAGATTCCTGGGAGTGATTCATAATCAAGACCTACTTAAGGACATCAAGGAAGCATACCATGCGGATTCTTTGTTGGCTCAACCCCCAAGGGACGTAAGTCTTGTCTTTAAGAATGGTGTGTGGATTCAGGGACAACGTCTGTATATACCTGAAACAGTCAGATTGAGAGTATTGCAACTCATCCACGATTCCAAGATAGCCGGGCATAGGGGAATTCTAAAGACACAAGAATTTCTTTCTCGTTTCTTTTGGTGGCCCACTTACAGGAAAGATGTCTTAAACTATGTCACTTCATGTGAAGTCTGTGCAAGATGCAAAACACCTCGCTCCTCACCAACTGGTCTGTTGCAACCTCTTCCCACCCCGTCCCGCCCGTGGGGATCCATTTCTATGGACTTCATTGTGGAGTTACCAACCTCTCAAGGGAAGAACACCATTCTAGTGGTGGTTGACCGTCTAACAAAGGCAGCTCATTTTATCCCTTGTGTCGGCTTACCCACTGCAAAACAGACATCAGACTTGATGATTAAGAATGTGTTTCGCTTACATGGAGTACCGGATGAGGTCATTTCGGATCGAGGGGTGCAATTCACTTCAAGGTTTTGGCAAAATTTCTGTGCAGCATTGGACATTAAAGTAAACCTTTCTTCTGCTTTTCATCCCCAGACTAATGGACAGACAGAACGAACCAATCAGACCCTGGAGCTGTATCTCCGCTGTTTTATCTGCCACCTACAGGATGATTGGGTGGATCTACTTCCACTGGCTGAGTTCTCTTATAATAACTCTCAGAGCGCCTCCACTAAGCAGTCTCCTTTTTACTCCAATCTAGGTTATCATCCTAACATTCTTCCTCAATTTCCCATAGATACGCCCTTGCCGGCAGTGGCTGAAAGAATCACTTCTTTACAAAAGAATATGGATCTTCTAAAGAAAAATCTAGAATTGGCTCAGGAAAGGTACAAGAAAGCAGCTGATAAATTTCGTAAACCTGCACCAGCTTTCAAGGTAGGAGATTTGGTCTGGCAGTCAACCAGAAATCTTAAATTAAAGATTCCTTCGACTAAATTGGGACATAAGTACATTGGACCTTATAAGATCAATAACATTATAAGTGCTGTTGCTTGTCGTCTTCAACTGCCCAGAACTATGAGAATCCACCCTGTCTTCCATGTATCCCTACTAAAGGCTGCAACACCCAATACGTTTCCTGGACGTTCTTCTCCTTGCCCTGACCCAGTGCTGGTCGATGGTCAGGAAGAATTTATGGTGGAAAGGATTCTAGATTCCAGGTTGTACAGAAATCAGTTGCAATATTTGATTAAATGGCAGGGCTACCCAGTGGAGGACAACTCATGGGAACCAGTCAATAATGTAAATGCTCCTCGCCTGCTCCGCCAGTTTCATCAGAGGTACCCTGACAAGCCTGGTCTGAGGTCATCCGGAGGTTGTCCCTAAGGGGGGAGTAATGTAAGGTTCTTTGTCTCTTTGACATGTTCCTTGAAACTCAGTTTTCCGTCGGCCATTTTGCTTTCTGTCTTTCTGCAGCTCTTGCCCTCAGTTAATATGGAGTTTCCAGTTTCCATGTTCCCGCCCTGATTCTTCCCTCTTGCTTCTTAAGCAGCCTCAGCTGAACAATCAGTGCTCCTGAATCAAGCCTCAGTCAGTCTGTGACCTGACTCCTGAAAACCTTGGACTTGTACTCCAGCTATTCCCTACTGAGGAACTTTGGAATACTTTTGGACTCTGGAAACCTGCTGTCTGGTGAATCCATGTTTGCAGAGGAATTACGGTACAGAGAAGAGATCCTGAACCTGCTTTGGAGATTTATTGTAGTGCTTGAAGTTACTCTGGCCTGCTGTGTCTCCTGTCGCTGTTCCTGCAAACTGTGTGAACTTTTCAGCATGCTTGTATGAAGTAATACAAGTCATTTCATTTCAACCTATGTCTCCTGTGTTTTCCTCGCACCCAAGCACAAGACGCTATAGGAACTGTACACTATACATGACATAAATATAATAAATAGGTGCGTTCGCAGCCCGGGGTCCACCATGCAGGCGGAGCCTGCTGCTAGTAAGATGGCACAATATGATGGTATAAGCGAGCTCTGTTACTCCACAGAGTCGCAGATATAGAAGTTATGGCACTATATGGTGGTATGAGCGAACTCTGTTACATCACAGAGTCGCAGAGGTAGAGACGTAGAGATAGAGACTGTGTCCTGTTAACACCACAGGGGTACACAGATAACTGCTGTGCGGACAGCAGTCCATGGTCATGCAGTCAGCAATGCAAACAAGCAACTCCTCACCGGAGTAGCCGGTATTCTAGAGGCTATTTCAGCCAAGCCCTGAACACGTGCATACAAAACTCCTCACCGGAGGTGCCGGTGATCTAGGGGCTTATTTCAGCTGAGCCCTAACCGCATGCGTGCATTATCACACTGGCGCAAAGCACATACCACAATTGATACTAGCGCACGGCCGTGCGGTTATGCCACCTTTTTATAGTAGCCATGAGCACGAGACCTTCCAGAAAGGACCAATAGGAAGCTGCTTCAGAACACCAACAGCTTCAGGACCTTCCTGGAGGACCAATAAGAGTTGCAGCTGTATCCGAGCATGTGACCCCTGATCTCCAATGGAAGATCTTGCCCTGGGCATACTCAGATGGAGAAACAGAGGACTTAGTCCCAAATCTGCCTGCTCCAACACTGGTTACAATAGAGGATCCAGGAGCTGCAGCAGCGAGTCTCTGCACAGTACTATACCGGGCGACACGCTGGGACCGACGTCTGCTGAGCAGGTTCCACTGCGGCCGGAGATGGATGGGAGACCGCAGCGGGACTGGTTCGAGATTCCCCTTGTGCAGCAGCGGGAACTCGATCCCTAACACATATATAATGGGCCCGATTATTAATGATCCATTGTATAATGGTCCCCGTAAATGCTGCTCCAATGTCTGTTTTCCCCCTTTTAGAATGCTCCAGCAAAAGATGGGCCCCATGGATGATGCTCCAGTGTCTTATGGGCCAAAATAATGCTCCATATATAATGGGCCCCATTTATAATGCTCCATTGTATAATGGTCCCCGTAAATGCTGCTCCAGTGTCTGTTTTCCCCCTCTTAGAATGCTCCAGTATATGATGGACCCCATGGATGCTGCTCCAGTGTCTGATCTGCTCCATTTAGAATGCTCCAGTATATGATGGGCCCCATGGATGATGCTCCAGTGTCTGATCTGCCCCATTTAGAATGCTACAGTATATGATGGGCCCCATGGATAATGCTCCAGTGTCTTATGGGCCAACATCATGCTCTATATATAATGGGCCCGATTATTAATGATCCATTGTATAATGGTCCCCGTAAATGCTGCTCCAGTGTCTGTTTTCCCCCTTTTAGAATACAGTCATGGCCAAAAGTTTTGAGAATGACACAAATATTAATTTTTACAAAGTCTACTGCTTCACTTTTTCTAGTGGCAATTTGCATATACTCCAGAATGTTATAAAGAGTGATCAGCTTAACAGCAATTACTTGCAAAGTCAATATTTGGCTACAAAAATGAACTTCATCCCCCAAAACACATTTCAACATCATTGCAGCCATGCCTTAAAATGACCAGCTAACCTCTTTTCAGTGATTGCTCCATTAACACAGGTGTGGGTGTTGATGAGGACATGGCTGGAGATCAATCTGTCATGATTAAGTAAGAATGACACCACTGGACACTTTAAAAGGAGGCTGGTGCTTGGCATCATTGTTTCTCTTCCGTTAACCATGGTTATCTCTAAAGAAACACGTGCAGTCATCATTGCAATGCACAAAAATGGCCTAACAGGGAAGAGTATCGCAGCTAGAAAGATTGCACCTCAGTCAACAATCTATCGCATCATCAAGAACTTCAAGGAGAGAGGTTCCATTGTTGCCAAAAAGGCTCCAGGGCACCCAAGAAAGACCAGCAAGCGCCAGGACCGTCTCTTAAAAGTGTTTCAGCTGCGGGATCGGGCTACCAGCAGTGCAGAGCTTGCTCAGGAATGGCAGCAGGCAGGTGTGAGTGCATCTGCACTCACTGTGAGGCGGAGACTCTTGGAGCAAGGCCTGGTCTCAAGGAGGGCAGCAAAGAAGCCACTTCTCTCCAGAAAAAACATCATGGACAGACTGATATTCTGCAAAAGGTACAGGCAGTGGACTGCTGAGGACTGGGGTAAAGTTATTTTCTCTGATGAATCCCCTTTTCGATTGTTTGGGACATCAGGAAAACGCCTCATTCGGAGAAGACAAGGTGAGCGCTACCACCAGTCTTGTCTCATGCCAACTGTTATGCATCCTGAAACCATTTCATGTGTGGGGTTGCTTCTCAGCCAAGGGAATCGGCTCTCTCACAGTCTTGCCTAAAAACACAGCCATGAATAAAGAATGGTACCAGAATGTCCTCCAAGAGCAACTTCTCCCAACCCTCCAAGAGCAGTTTGGTGATCAACAATGCCTTTTCCAGCATGATGGAGCACCTTGCCATAAAGCAAAGGTGATAACTAAATGGCTCAGGGAACAAAACATAGAGATTTTGGGTCCATGGCCTGGAAACTCCCCAGATCTTAATCCCATTGAGAACTTGTGGTCAATCATCAAGAGACGGGTGGACAAACAAAAACCTAAAAATTCTGACAAAATGAAAGCATTGATTGTGCAAGAATGGACTGCTATCAGTCAGGATTTGGTCCAGAAGTTGATTGAGAGCATACCAGGGAGAATTGCAGAAGTCCTGAAGAAGAAGGGTCAACACTGCAAATATTGACTTGCTGCATTAACTCATTCTGTCAATATAAGCTTTTGTTACTCATATGTTTGCAATTATTATATTTCTGTCTGTGATAAAAACATCTGTCAAACACACATAAAAACCAGAGGGCAGCAGATCATGTGAAAATATAATATTTGTGTCATTCTCAAAACTTTTGGCCATGACTGTACTCCAGCAAAAGATGGGCCCCATGGATCATGCTCCAGTGTCTTATGGGCCAAAATAATGCTCCATATATAATGGGCCCCATTTATAATGCTCCATTGTATAATGGTCCCCGTAAATGCTGCTCCAGTGTCTGTTTTCCCCCTCTTAGAATGCTCCAGTATATGATGGGCCCCATGGATGCTGCTCCAGTGTCTGATCTGCTCCATTTAGAATGCTCCAGTATATGATGGGCCCCATGGATGATGCTCCAGTGTCTGATCTGCTCCATTTAGAATGCTACAGTATATGATGGGCCCCATGGATGATGCTGCAGTGTCTTATGGGCCAACATCATGCTCCATATATATTGGGCCCTATTATTAATGATCCATTGTATAATGGTCCCAGTAAATGCTGCTCCAGTGTCTATTTTCCCCTTTTAGAATGCTCCAGTATATGACGGGCCCCATGGATGCTGCTCCAGTGTCTTATGGGACAAAATAATGCTCCATATATAATGGGCCCCATGGATGATGCTCCAGTGTCTTATGGGCCAAAATCATGCTCCATGTTTAATGGGTCCCATTATTAATGATCCAGTGTATAATGGGCCCCGTAAATGCTGCTCCAGTGTCTGATGTCCCCCATTTAGAATGCTCGAGGGTATGATGGGCCCTATCTATGATGCTCAAGTGTATGCTGGGCCCCATATATAATTCTTCAGTGTATAATGACCCCATATATTGCTCCAAACATTAAAAAAAATGAAATACATCTCCTCGCTGTGCACTGCTCTACTCTGGACTCCTCAGCGTCACCATCTTACAGCTCTCTGCACTTGGACTGTTTAGGCAGAGTTCGTACAGACATCATCGTCATCGCGCTCTCTAACATGAATGTCACTGTCAGGAAATGCGGAAGACGTCACAGCGGTGAAGCATGGAGAGGCAAGTATTGCAAATGCTGGGGCCCTGAGTAAGCGGGGGGGCTGACTCGTGGGCGATGGCACTGGCACAGGGCCCCTCATAGTAAGCTGGTGTGTCTGACGGCGAGTGGGCCCTCCCACCATCAGAGACACTTTTTTGTACTATGAGGGGCCCTGTGCCAGTGCCGTCGCCCACGAGTCGGCCCCCCCACCTGCTCATTGAACCAGCATTTGCCCCGGTGCGCCAGGTGCGGACGCCGGCCCTGGGGGGGGATTTGTACGTTTTGTAGTCCGTCCACGCTTGCAAGTGCATGTTCATTAGATGACTAAGCATGCAACTGGTATTCAAATTTCTGATATTTTTCCCTCGGCTAAAGGTCCTTCCGTACTTCTTACTCTTCCTACTATGGTATAAATTTTCAGGTAACACACACTGTGCTAATTTGACCATCTGGCCAAGCTGTCCTGCAACTCTTTTTGCATTTTTTACACGTTTTTGTACTGCTACGGGCCTGCCAGATAACTTCTGCTGCAATGTCGATGCCTGCTGCGGATCCTTCTCCTCTTCTGAGCTATTGCCAGCGGAACCCTCTTCCCCCAATGGATGCCAATCCGGGTCAACAACTGGGTCATCCATCACCTCCTCTTCAGTTTCATCTGCACCTTCCTCTGTGTCACCGTGTAAGGTGGTAGAGTATGCGGGAACGGGCACCTGAGTTTCATCAGGGTCAGATTCTGGCTCAGTAAACTGCGAGGGTAATGCAGTGCTCTGGGTGAATGCACCAGCAGAATAATCTAGCAGTGGCTGTGCATCAGTGCACTCCGTCTCTGATTCATGTTGGACTGGGGAATTCAGGATTTTACTTGATAACCCAGGCATGGTATGTGAAAAGAGCTCCATGGAGTAATCTGAAGTGTGGGCTGCCGCATCCTTCACTTTTGGTGGGGTGAAGCACACAAGGAAAGGTGTTGTTCCTGATAAGGAGCCTGCACAGACGACTCAGTGCTTGCATTTTTTGAAACTTCAGAAGAGGAGGCGATAGAGCTGGAGGCTGTTTCGGCAATGTAAGCCAAAACCTGTTCCTGATGCTCCGGCTTTAAAAGAAGTTTACCTACTCCCAGTAAAGGGAGCCTTCCAGGTCTTCTTGAGCCAGATGATGACGCCGGCTCAAAACCTCCTGCCTTAGGTGCTATTTTGCTAATGCCACTTCCAACAGATGCACCACCACCACCATCAGTACCAGCTGGCCCCCCACGCCCACGTCCGTGGCCTCTTCCACCATACTTCCTCATTTTTGTAAAAATGTCACCAAAATACCAGCAGATATTTGATACTGTATCAGAAGCGTACAGCTGTATACAGTCTAGGGATAATTGTAAATCTCCCTATATATTTCAGGAGGCAGACACAGACGCTCTCAGGCTCAGTATGGATTACACCAGAAAATAAAAAGTAGAAAAAGGGTAATGTATTAGAAGCGAACAGCTGTATACAGTGTTGGGGTAATTGTAAATCTCTGTATATTTTGCCAGAGTCAGACACAGGCTTTCACAGGCTCAGTAAGGATCACACCAGGAAAGAAAATGAAGAAAAAGGGTAATATATCAGAAGTGTACAGCTGTATACAGTGTTGGGGTAATTTTTAAATATCCGTATATATTTCCGGAGTAACAGACAGACTCTCACAGGCTCAGTTTGGATCACAACAGAATATAATAATAAGAAAAAGGGGTACTGTATCATCAGATATCAGGTATATATAGTATAGTGAAAATATTCTAAATCTCTGTATATATTTTATGAGGCAGACACTGACGCTCACAGGCTCAGTATGGATTACACAATATTATAAAAAGATGAAAAAGGGGTACTGTATCAGCAGATACTAGGTATATATAGTAGACAGAAAATATTCAAAATCTCCGTATATATTTCAGGAGGCAGACACTGACGCTCACAGGCTCAGTATGGATTACACAATAATATAAAAAGATGAAAAAGGGTACTGTATCACCAGATACAAGGTATATATAGTGAAAACAAAAAACAAGAAACAAATATCCTAAAATAAAACAAAATAAAAAATATATTGCAAAACATGCATGAAGTTGTAATAATAATAATAATAAGGGTATTTGGTAAACATAATTTTGATCAAAAGAATGTACAAGCCATCCCGCCACGTCTTGCATGTTTTGCAATATATTTTTTATTTTGTTTTATTTTAGGATATTTGTTTCTTGTTTTTTGTTTTCTCTGTTTAATGGTCATGTGTTTGATATGCATGTACATTTTGCATACACATCAACTTACTTTTTCAGTTCAGACCCAGTTTTTCATTTAGTTCTTAGTGCATCTTGTGCATATAAGGGTGTGACCGCCCTGCTTTTGAGCTGAAAAGTCCATCCTGTCTGGCCTATGCTTCAACTGGTGGGTTCAGTCCCTCTGCCTTGTTCACATTTACGTCACTTGACAAGTGGAAAGGTTTTTAATATTAGAGTAGGACTGTCCCACAAAGGGTTGCCTTGACGTGGCGGGATGGCTTGTACATTCTTTTGATCAAAATTATGTTTACCAAATACCCTTATTATTATTACAACTTCATCATGTTTTGCAATATATTTTTTATTTTGTTTTATTTTAGGATATTTGTTTCTTGTTTTTTGTTTTCTCTGTTTAATGGTCATGTGTTTGATATGCATTTACATTTTGCATACACATCAACTTACTTTTTCAGTTCAGACCCAGTTTTTCATTTAGTTCTTAGTGCATCTTGTGCATATAAGGGTGTGACCGCCCTGCTTTTGAGCTGAAAAATCCATCCTGTCTGGCCTATGCTTCAACTGGTGGGTTCAGCCTTGTTCACATTTACGTCACTTGACAAGTGGAAAGGTTTTTAATATTAGAGTAGGACTGTATCACAAAGGGTTGCCTTGACGTGGCGGGATGGCTTGTACATTCTTTTGATCAAAATTATGTTTACCAAATACCCTTATTATTATTATTACAACTTCATGCATGTTTTGCAATATATTTTTTATTTTGTTTTATTTTAGGATATTTGTTTCTTGTTTTTTGTTTTCTCTGTTTAATGGTCATGTGTTTGATATGCATTTACATTTTGCATACACATCAACTTACTTTTTCAGTTCAGACCCAGTTTTTCATTTAGTTCTTAGTGCATCTTGTGCATATAAGGGTGTGACCGCCCTGCTTTTGAGCTGAAAAATCCATCCTGTCTGGCCTATGCTTCAACTGGTGGGTTCAGCCTTGTTCACATTTACGTCACTTGACAAGTGGAAAGGTTTTTAATATTAGAGTAGGACTGTATCACAAAGGGTTGCCTTGACGTGGCGGGATGGCTTGTACATTCTTTTGATCAAAATTATGTTTACCAAATACCCTTATTATTATTATTACAACTTCATGCATGTTTTGCAATATATTTTTTATTTTGTTTTATTTTAGGATATTTGTTTCTTGTTTTTTGTTTTCTCTGTTTAATGGTCATGTGTTTGATATGCATTTACATTTTGCATACACATCAACTTACTTTTTCAGTTCAGACCCAGTTTTTCATTTAGTTCTTAGTGCATCTTGTGCATATAAGGGTGTGACCGCCCTGCTTTTGAGCTGAAAAATCCATCCTGTCTGGCCTATGCTTCAACTGGTGGGTTCAGTCCCTCTGCCTTGTTCACATTTACGTCACTTGACAAGTGGAAAGGTTTTTAATATAAGAGTAGGACTGTCCCACAAAGGGTTGCCTTGACGTGGCAGGATGGCTTGTACATTCTTTTGATCAAAATTATGTTTACGAAATACCCTTATTATTATTATTACAACTTCATGCATGTTTTGCAATATATTTTTTATTTTGTTTTATTTTAGGATATTTGTTTCTTGTTTTTTGTTTTCTCTGTTTAATGGTCATGTGTTTGATATGCCTTTACATTTTGCATACACATCAACTTACTTTTTCAGTTCAGACCCAGTTTTTCATTTAGTTCTTAGTGCATCTTGTGCATATAAGGGTGTGACCGCCCTGCTTTTGAGCTGAAAAATCCATCCTGTCTGGCCTATGCTTCAACTGGTGGGTTCAGTCCCTCTGCCTTGTTCACATTTACGTCACTTGACAAGTGGAAAGGTTTTTAATATTAGAGTAGGACTGTCCCACAAAGGGTTGCCTTGACGTGGCGGGATGGCTTGTACATTCTTTTGATCAAAATTATGTTTACCAAATACCCTTATTATTATTATATTACAACTTCATGCATGTTTTGCAATATATTTTTTATTTTGTTTTATTTTAGGATATTTGTTTCTTGTTTTTTGTTTTCTCTGTTTAATGGTCATGTGTTTGATATGCATTTACATTTTGCATACACATCAACTTACTTTTTCAGTTCAGACCCAGTTTTTCATTTAGTTCTTAGTGCATCTTGTGCATATAAGGGTGTGACCGCCCTGCTTTTGAGCTGAAAAATCCATCCGGTCTGGCCTATGCTTCAACTGGTGGGTTCAGTCCCTCTGTCTTGTTCACATTTACGTCACTTGACAAGTGGAAAGGTTTTTAATATTAGAGTAGGACTGTCCCACAAAGGGTTGCCTTGACGTGGCGGGATGGCTTGTACATTCTTTTGATCAAAATTATGTTTACCAAATACCCTTATTATTATTACAACTTCATTCATGTTTTGCAATATATTTTTTATTTTGTTTTATTTTAGGATATTTGTTTCTTGTTTTTTGTTTTCTCTGTTTAATGGTCATGTGTTTCATATGCATTTACATTTTGCATACACATCAACTTACTTTTTCAGTTCAGACCCAGTTTTTCAAGGTATATATAGTATAGTGAAAATATTCTAAATCTCCGTATATATTTCAGGAGGCAGACATTGACGCTCTTTGGCTCAGTATGGATTACACAATAATCTAAAAAGATGAAAAAGGGGTTTACTGTATCACCAGATACAAGGTATATATAGTATAGTGAAAATATTCTAAATCTCCGTATATATTTCAGGAGGCAGACAAAGACGCTCACATGCTCAGTATGGATTAGACAAGAATATAAAAAGCAGATCCGCAAGAAATAATCACACATGTGGGCCAATGTTCCAGGTGTCAGTGATGCACTTAGAGTGGTGGGTGGAGGAGGACTTTCTGGAAAAAAGGTTACTGTATCCCAAGAGTACAGCTGTATGCAGTCTAGGGGTCATTGTAAATCTCCATATATATTTCCGGAGTAACAGATAGACTCTTACAGGCTCAGTATGGATCACACCAGAATATAATAAGAGGAAAAAGGGGTACTGTATCATCAGATTCCAGGTATATATAGTATAGTCAAAATATTCTAAATCTCCATATATATTTCAGGAGGCAGACACTGACGCTCTCAGGCTCAGTATGGATTATAATAGCTTTATCCCTAACATGTATATATCAAAAGGCACATAAACTGAAATGTAACTAAACCACACAAAGAACCTTACAGTATACCGTGCCACTTTTAAACAACAATTTTTATTAGAGTCAAAAAAGACAATCACTTAGTAAAAAACATCACATAGATATTAAGTAGTACAGAATTCAACAGGCTACCGCCATCTAAAAATAGGGACTGCTAACCCTCACCAATACCTATACATCTCATGTATCTCAGTGCAAAATATATTGCTGAAAATACCCAATGATTATCATGCTGGACTGAAACCAGCTATATGATGTACCACCGGCGTAAGCCTTGCCATAAACTACACTTACATGAGAGGTGGGTCAGGTGTGGTGTCCCCCAAGCGCCTCAACGCGCGTTTCGTCTCTTCCTCAGGAGGCGAACGCTAGAGAAGGGGGTGTTGCGCATTTAAATAGTCTGAGTGACCAATAGAAATCCCTCACCGCTAGTGTCTGCACATTAATGAACCTAATTACCCCCATGTGCTTCCGGTATTCCAACGCGCATGTACCAGTTGCCGTGATTACCATCACCATGGATACCATATGACATACCAAGGAATCCGAAATCACATGTTCCTTCCTATACTCAGTGTCTTTCCGGTCTCGTATTGCGCATGCTCCGACGACGTCATCCATAAACAAGAACGCAGGGGGATCGCGGTCGAGGATCCTGGATAACATGACCCGTCGCAATGACGGCGCATGCGCCAGGATCCGAATGTCCGCTCACCATCCGCGTCATGGATTAGGTCAGCTCGGCATGCGTCAGAAACGGGGAATCACCCTGTTAGGTAATCGTATATATGGTGGTTATAATGAATCACTATGTGTAATAAAAAATATATATAATACATACGTGAATATACTGTGACATCTATTCTTAGTGCTCAATATTCTTAAGAGAAGTACCATGGTGAAGGGACTTCATAAAATTGCATATAGATTAATATTACATCATTCAGTGATACTACACCTATACATAGACATGTGAGTGCTGGTAGTGCTACATATATCAAGTGTCATAATACCACATTATTATACAAAATAACTAAACATAAAAACTGATAATAATGTTATAACATAACAATAATAACCCAAAATAATAAAAAGAAAAAGAAAAAAAGAAAGGATATATACATACATATTTTATGCGAACTACTACATAGAATTACCTATATAGGTGCATAACCTAATCCCACCCCACAATATTAATCCCCAATATATAGTGATATCAATCCACTACTGAAGGCCTTTAACATCATGCCAAATGTATGGAATACTTGATTGCAGACATGGGGTGGTTAAGATTGTTAGCAATAGATTGTTCATTCTAGATCATCCTCAGACAAATCGAAAAATTCTCTTTTATGCGCACGGATAGGAAAACGTCAATGAATTCCATGATACCAATAAGAATGGATATTTCCTTAAATGAAAAACATATAATTAACACCACATACAAAAATAAATTAAAAATGCATGCCTTAGGCACTACATAAACTATAAGATACAAATACTAACAAATAATATACATATATGCCCCCCCCAACACCGTTAAAATATAATTAAAACAACCAATCCTTACGTTAACTAAAGCAAAAAAAGGGGAAAAAAGGAAAAAAGGGAAGGAGAAGAGAAAGAGAAAAACAAGAAGACAAAGGTCAAAATCAAGACCAAAAAGGCAAAAGAAAAAAGTTAGAAGGCAAAGAAAAGAAAATCCACAAATGTCTTACTACAAGAAAGAACTGAACCCAAAGTTTTCATTAAGGCCAAGTGGAGTTACTGTTTGTAACCTGTAAATCCAACGACTCTCCACCTGTGCTAATCTTTTGAACAAATCCCCCCTCTTTGGCCCAAAGACACTTGGTCAATTGCTCTCAAAATCAATAAACTGGAATCAGAATCATGGTATTCTCTGAAATGTTTGGGTATCGTTTTTAAAGGTTCCCCCAATTTCATGTGCCTTGATTTCTCAATATCTCGGATGTGTTCTCTCACCCTTAACTTAAATTCCCTGGTGGTCATTCCAACATATATTTTACCGCACGGACAAGATGCGTAATAGATCACACCCGAAGATGAGCATGTAAGTCTGTGCCGAATCTTATATGTGCGAGTATTAGAAGAATTACAGAAATCTTTACATTTAATAAGATTCCTACACGCTTTACATATACCACACGGATAAAATCCTTGTATGGAATTCAGATGTGCCTTCCTTTTCTCTTGCGTTTCAGTAACATAGTGACTCCTTACTAGAAGGTCACGCACATTTTTTGACCTTTTAGATGTCATTAGTGGTCTGTCCGGGATTAGATCTTTTAGAATTGGGTCAGTTTTCAGCACAGTCCAATGCTTACGAAAGATATCATTAATCTGACCCCATTGGTCACAGAAGGGAGAAATAAACCTCGGAGAGTCATTTTTTTGATCATTACGCCCTGATGTTTTGTATAGAAGATTGTTACGCGACTCATTTCTTGCTCTATTATAGACATTACGAATGGCCCTATGACTATAACCTCTATCGCGAAATCTATCATACAACACTCTCGCTTGTTTATGAAAAGTTTCATCCTTTGAGCATTATTCTTCTATAATAGAGCAAGAAATGAGTCGCGTAACAATCTTCTATACAAAACATCAGGGCGTAATGATCAAAAAAAATGACTCTCCGAGGTTTATTTCTCCCTTCTGTGACCAATGGGGTCAGATTAATGATATCTTTTGTAAGCATTGGACTGTGCTGAAAACTGACCCAATTCTAAAAGATCTAATCCCGGACAGACCACTAATGACATCTAAAAGGTCAAAAAATGTGCGTGACCTTCTAGTAAGGAGTCACTATGTTCCTGAAACGCAAGAGAAAAGGAAGGCACATCTGAATTCCATACAAGGATTTTATCCGTGTGGTATATGTAAAGCGTGTAGGAATCTTATTAAATGTAAAGATTTCTGTAATTCTTCTAATACTCGCACATATAAGATTCGGCACAGACTTAGGCCTCTTTCACACTTCCGTTGTGTGACGTCCGCCCATCCGTGAAAATGGCGGATCCGTCAGAAAAGTAAAAAAACGGATGCAAAACTGCTCAGTTTTCTGACGGATCCGCCAAGAAGATTTTATCCGGAAATGAAAGTCCGGACGAGAGAGAGAGAGAGAGAGAGAGAGAGAGACCGGACACTGTTTTCTGCATTTTACTATGGTTTTCAATAGAGGCGACGGATCCGCAGGCGGATTCCGTCAAAAACGGATGCTTGCGGATCCGCCGCCCATAGGCGGCCATTGTACAAAATGGCGGATGCGGCGGATCCGCCGTTGTCCGCCATTTTGGCGGTCAAAAAAAACGTTGCATTGGACGTTTTTTTGAAATGACGGACGCCAATTTTTTGGCGGATCCGTCCAAAAACGGACCTAACGGACGACCATCCGTCAAAATCCGTCACTAATGCAAGTCTATGGGAAAAAAACGGATCCGCCAAAAAAAATGGCGGATCCGTTTTTTTCACATTTTGACGGATTTTGACTGACGTCGCACGACTGAAGTGTGAAAGAGGCCTTACATGCTCATCTTCGGGTGTGATCTATTACGCATCTTGTCCGTGCGGTAAAATATATGTTGGAATGACCACCAGGGAATTTAAGTTAAGGGTGAGAGAACACATCCGAGATATTGAGAAATCAAGGCACATGAAATTGGGGGAACCTTTAAAAACGATACCCAAACATTTCAGAGAATACCATGATTCTGATTCCAGTTTATTGATTTTGAGAGCAATTGACCAAGTGTCTTTGGGCCAAAGAGGGGGGGATTTGTTCAAAAGATTAGCACAGGTGGAGAGTCGTTGGATTTACAGGTTACAAACAGTAACTCCACTTGGCCTTAATGAAAACTTTGGGTTCAGCTCCTTCTTGTAGTAAGACATTTGTGGATTTTCTTTTCTTTGCCTTCTAACTTTTTTCTTTGCCTTTTTGGTCTTGATTTTGACCTTTGTCTTCTTGTTTTCTCTTTTCTCTTCTCCTTCCCTTTTTTCCTTTTTTCCCCTTTTTTTGCTTTAGTTAACGTAAGGATTGGTTGTTTTAATTATATTTTAACGGTGTTGGGGGGGCATATATGTATATTATTTGTTAGTATTTGTATCTTATAGTTTATGTAGTGCCTAAGGCACGCATTTTTAATTTATTTTTGTATGTGGTGTTAATTATATGTTTTTCATTTAAGGAAATATCCATTCTTATTGGTATCATGGAATTCATTGATGTTTTCCTATCCGTGCGCATAAAAGAGAATTTTTCGATTTGTCTGAGGATGATCTAGAATGAACAATCTATTGCTAACAATCTTAACCACCCCATGTCTGCAATCAAGTATTCCATACATTTGGCATGATGTTAAAGGCCTTCAGTAGTGGATTGATATCACTATATATTGGGATTAATATTGTGGGGTGGGATTAGGTTATGCACCTATATAGGTAATTCTATGTAGTAGTTCGCATAAAATATGTATGTATATATCTTTCTTTTTTTCTTTTTCTTTTTATTATTTTGGGTTATTATTGTTATGTTATAACATTATTATCAGTTTTTATGTTTAGTTATTTTGTATAATAATGTGGTATTATGACACTTGATATATGTAGCACTACCAGCACTCACATGTCTATGTATAGGTGTAGTATCACTGAATGATGTAATATTAATCTATATGCAATTTTATGAAGTCCCTTCAGCATGGTACTTCTCTTAAGAATATTGAGCACTAAGAATAGATGTCACAGTATATTCACGTATGTATTATATATATTTTTTATTACACATAGTGATTCATTATAACCACCATATATACGATTACCTAACAGGGTGATTCCCCGTTTCTGACGCATGCCGAGCTGACCTAATCCATGACGCGGATGGTGAGCGGACATTCGGATCCTGGCGCATGCGCCGTCATTGCGACGGGTCATGTTATCCAGGATCCTCGACCGCGATCCCCCTGCGTCCTTGTTTATGGATGACGTCGTCGGAGCATGCGCAATACGAGACCGGAAAGACACTGAGTATAGGAGGGAACATGTGATTTCGGATTACTTGGTATGTCATATGGTATCCATGGTGATGGTAATCACGGCAACTGGTACATGCGCGTTGGAATACCGGAAGCACATGGGGGTAATTAGGTTCATTAATGTGCAGACACTAGCGGTGAGGGATTTCTATTGGTCACTCAGACTATTTAAATGCGCAACACCCCCTTCTCTAGCGTTCGCCTCCTGAGGAAGAGACGAAACGCGCGTTGAGGCGCTTGGGGGACACCACACCTGACCCACCTCTCATGTAAGTGTAGTTTATGGCAAGGCTTACGCCGGTGGTACATCATATAGCTGGTTTCAGTCCAGCATGATAATCATTGGGTATTTTCAGCAATATATTTGCACTGAGATACATGAGATGTATAGGTATTGGTGAGGGTTAGCAGTCCCTATTTTTAGATGGCGGTAGCCTGTTGAATTCTGTACTACTTAATATCTATGTGATGTTTTTTACTAAGTGATTGTCTTTTTTGACTCTAATAAAAATTGTTGTTTAAAAGTGGCACGGTATACTGTAAGGTTCTTTGTGTGGTTCAGTATGGATTAGACAATAATATAAAAAGATGAAAAAGGGGTACTGTATCACCAGATACAAGGTATATATAGTATAGTGAAAATATTCTAAATCTCCATATATATTTCAGGAGGCAGACACTGACGCTCTCAGTCTCAGTATGGATCACACCATAATATAATAAGAAGAAAAAGGGGTACTGTATCACCAGATACAAGGTAGTATAGTTAAAATATTCTAAATCTCTGTTTATATTTCAGGAGGCAAACACTGACGCTCTCAGGCTCAGTATGGATTACTCAATAATATAAAAAGATGAAAAAGGGGTACTGTATCAGCAGATGCCAGGTATATATAGTAGACTGAAAATATTCTAAATCTCCATATATATTTCAGGAGGCAGAAACTGAAGCTCACATGCTCAGTATGGATTACACAAGAATATAATAAGAAAAAAAAGGGGTACTGTATCAGCAGATACCAGGGATATATAGTATAGTGAAAATATTCTAAATCTCCGTATATATTTCAGGAGGCAGACACTGATGCACTCAGGCTCAGTATGGATTACACAATAATATAAAAAGATGAAAAAGGGGTACTGTATCAGCAGATACCAGGTATATATAGTAGACTGAAAATATTCTAAATCTCCGTATATATTTCAGAAGGCAGACACAGACGCTCTCAGGCTCAGTATGGATTACACAATAATATAAAAAGAAGAAAAAGGGGTAATGTATCAGCAGATACCAGGTATGTATAGTCTAGGGAAAATATTGGAAATCGCAGTATATTTTATTTCAGGAGTTAGACAATGACGCTCACAGGCTCAGTATGAATTACACAAGAATATAAAAAGATCCGCAAGAAATAATCACACTTGTGAGTCAATGTTCCAGGTGTCAATGATGCACTTACAGTTGGGGGGAGGACGACTTTCTGCCTAAAAGGGTACTGTATCCCAAGCGTACAGATGTATACAGTCTAGGGGTAATTGTAAATCTCTGTATTTATTTCCGGAGTAACAGACAGACGCTCAAATGCTCTGTAAAGATTAGACCAGAATATAAAAAGTAGAAAAAGGGTAATGTATTAGAAGCGTCCAGCTGTATACAGTGTTTGGAAAATTGTAAATCTCCGTATATTTAACCAGAGTCAGACACTGGCTCTCACAGGCTCAGTATTGATCACACCAGAATATAAAAAAGTAGAAAAAGGGTAATGTATTACAAGCGGACAGCTGTATACAGGGTTGGTGAAATTGTAAATTTCCGTATATTTTGCCAGAGTCAGACACTGGCTCTCACAGGCTCAGTATTGATCACACCAGAATATAAAAAGTAGAAAAAGGGTAATGTATTACAAGCGGACAGCAGTATACAGGGTTGGTGAAATTGTAAATTTCCGTATATTTTGCCAGAGTCAGACACTGGCTCTCACAGGCTCAGTATTGATCACACCAGAATATAAAAAAGTAGAAAAAGGGTAATGTATTACAAGCGGACAGCTGTATACAGGGTTGGTGAAATTGTAAATTTCCGTATATTTTGCCAGAGTCAGACACTGGCTCTCACAGGCTCAGTATTGATCACACCAGAATATAAAAAGTAGAAAAAGGGTAATGTATTACAAGCGGACAGCTGTATACAGGGTTGGTGAAATTGTAAATTTCCGTATATTTTGCCAGAGTCAGACACTGGCTCTCACGGGCTCAGTATTGATCACACCAGAATATAAAAAGTAGAAAAAGGGTAATGTATTACAAGCGGACAGCTGTATTCAGGTTGGGGAAATTGTAAATCTCTGTATATTTTGCCAGAGTCAGACACTGGCTCTCACAGGCTCAGTATTGATCACACCAGAATTAGTGTTGAGCGATACTGCTCGATATCTAAAAATATCGGATCGGAATGGTATCGCCGATATCACTAAATATCGGCGATATCCGATTCCGATACCGGAAGTCCCATGTAAGTCTATGGGAACCAAATATCGACATTAAAAAAACCCATTCTTGCCTTGTTGGTTAATTGTACATGAAGGAAAACAACAAAGAGTAATGTAGAATGTATTGGGGGAGGTTGAGGAGACAATAAAGGCATACATGTTTAACCCAATGCATTGGAATAGCATTAATATATTTTTTTGGGGAAATACGTTTGGATTGACGAACAAATTGACAATGTTGTTAACCTTTTTTCTATTTTGGCAAATATGTATGTTTCACAACTTCCATGCTCTTCACCTTTTTAACTTTTGCCAGTGCCACACTTTCTCCTTCATAATCTTCAGCAGCAGCATCATCTTTCTCATCAAATTATTCTTCATCTTCACCTTCTTAATCTTCTTCTTAAACTTCTTGCTATTCATGTTTTTGTTTACATTACTCATATTGTTATTATTAAACTATTAATCTTCTTCATATTCAAATTCTTCATCTTCTTCCTCTTCATCTTCTTCATCATATTCTTATTTGTGACAGAGATTCCTGTACTTGTAATCTGTAAAAGTATGAATTTTTCATTCTTCCGTTCTTGCTGTCACAAAAGATTTAAATTACAACAGTATTTGTCCGTGTTCAGTTTAGCCTGCAGCAGCAGGCATTTTCCAGGGGCACCACGAGGAGGAACGGACTCACCCCCATACACTGCTTAGTCTTCTTCTGCTTAGAATTTAGAGCATATATTTTGCTCTTCATTTTGGTCTTATACTTCATGTTCTTCTGCTTTTTGATCTTCTGCTTATTGTTCTTCTGTCTCTTGTTCTGTATCTTGTAGTTTGTCTTAACCTTCTTTGTCCTGTTGGTGATCTTCTTCTGGGTAATCTTTTATTTTTTCTTTGTGATGGTGTTCAGGCTGGTTGGCTTCATGCTCGTCGTCCTTGTTGTCGTCATCTTCTTCTGGGTGGTCTTTAAGGTCGTCTAATTTCCGAGAACCAGCTGACGTTACTG
This sequence comes from Oophaga sylvatica, assembly GCA_033576555.1. Lineage (NCBI taxonomy): Eukaryota > Metazoa > Chordata > Amphibia > Anura > Dendrobatidae > Oophaga > Oophaga sylvatica. Next base: position 1,093,003 of record JARQOD010000007.1, read on the forward strand.
GAACCCGGACGGGTATCAGATGGAGCAAGAGACAATGGAAGTAACGAGGACCAGCTGACTGTGCTGGAACCCGGAGGGGCAGCAGAAGGAAAAGAGGCAATGTCACAACCGAGTACCAGCTGACGTTACTGTGACACGGTTACTAAGCAGGAGGTACCTGTGCTCCAAAGCACTACCAAGGACCAGCAGACGTTGGTGGAACTCGGATACGGAGATGGAGGCACCTAGGCTAAAGGCACTGGGGAGAACCAGTTGACGGTACTGGACCCCGGACGGGTAGCAGAAGGAAAAGAGGCAATGTCACAACCGAGTACCAGCTGACGTTACTGTGACACGGTTACTAAGCAGGAGGTACCTGTGCTCCAAAGCACTACCAAGGACCAGCAGACGTTGGTGGAACTCGGATACGGAGATGGAGGCACCTAGGCCAAAGGCACTGGGGAGAACCAGTTGACGGTACTGGACCCCGGACGGGTAGCAGAACGCACCCATGAAAATGTAAGTTGACAGGACGCAAGCCGTCCGCAGTTACCGAATCACACAGTCCTACAGTGGGTGCTTGTCCTATTGTCACAATGGAAACAGCCTTTATTTACATATCCCACAGCACACATAGGAATCACCTAAACTGCAGGCACCATAGAGTCGGCTAACCCGAATGCAACACGACAGCACAACTTATTGGAGGATAATTGACGTTCACACTGCCAGGAAACAGCTGTCGTGCTGTAACCAGGCTGGCCAGGAGTCAGTACCCCTGCCAATTACTTACGAGCAACAAATGGCGGTGTTGTAGCCCAGGGAGTAGAGTTCAGGTGGTAGAAAGATGAACATAACAGGAGACATGGAAAACGTTGCCAAACAGTTATTTAATCTGAAAACGGACAGGCAAATTCAGGTGAGATCCGTGCCTTGTTCATTTTCAGAAAAGTAAGCCGGTCTACATTCTCTGAGGATAGTCGCATGCGACGGTCTGTTATTACACCACCTGCAGCACTAAAGACGCGCTCAGATAATACACTGGCAGGAGGGCAAGCCAGCACCTCCAATGCATACTGTCTAAGCTCTGGCCATGTATCCAACTTAGAGACCCAAAATTTGAAAGGGGAAGAGGCATGTGGGAGTACACTTAGAGGGAAAGCCAAGTAGTCTGTCACCATCTTACGGAAACATTTCTTCCTGGTGACTGGAGCCGTCTCGGATGGTGTAGACCTTGCTGGCGCTGTCACAAAACTTCGCCACATTTGTAACATACAGCTCTTGCCCTGTGCAGAGGCGCTGCTTGTGCTCCCTCTTGTTGTAGAGGTGTCTACACTGCCTCGACGCACAGAGCTGCTTTGTAAAGCAGTAGCAGCAGCAGCTCTCTCGGCTGGAATGTACAACAGTATGGATTGCACCAGTGTGTCTTGGTACTCCTGCATTTTATGGTCCTGGTTCACCGGTGTGATGAGGGTTTGTAAGTTGTCCCGGTAGCGAGGGTCTAGGAGGGTGTACACCCAATAATCTGACGTGGTGAGAATGTGGGCGATGCGGCGGTCGTTTCTCAGGCACTGAAGCATGAAATCAACCATGTGCTGCAGACTCCCAACTGGCCAACAAAGGCTGTCCTCTGGAAGATGCGTCATCTCTGCCTTCTCTGAATCACCCCACCCTCGCTCTACATACTGACTAGAGCGTTGTGTACCTCCCTCTGTAGGGATTTCTTCCTCCTCCATTGACTCCTCCTCCTCCTCATCCTCCTCACAAAGTGAGCCCTGCCCAGCCCTTTGTGAGGAACCATGTTGCGCTGACTGTCCTGAAGGTAATTGAATTTGTGACTCCTCATCCTCCACCTCTTCCAAAACCTCTTCCTTTAGTGCTTTCAGTGATTTCTGAAGCAGGCAGATAAGGGGGACAGTCATGCTGACTAGTGCATCATCTGCACTCGCCATCCGCGTTGAGACATCAAACGCACGCAAAACGTCGCAGATGTCCTTCATAGAGGCCCACTCAGTAGTGGTGAAGTGTGAACGGCGCAAATTGCGAGTTGATTGCGCCTGTTGCAGCTGATACTCCATTACTGCTGGCTGCTGCTCACACAACCGCTCCAACATATGTAACGTGGAATTCCACCTGGTGGGTACGTCACATATGATGCGATGTTCAGGAAGGCGAAATCTGACTTGCAGAGCTGCAATGCGCGATCTGGCCATGCTGGAACGTCGCAAGTGAGCGCACTCTAGGCGGACCTTGTGCAGCAGTGCATCAAGATCCGGATAGTCCCTCAAAAAACTCTGCACGACCAAGTTGAGCACATGTGCCAGACATGGTATGTGAGTGAGGTTGCCAAGGCCCAGAGCTGCCACCAGATTTCGGCCATTGTCACACACTACCAAGCCTGGCTGGAGATTAGCTGACAAAAACCACACGTCGCTCTCCTGCTTGATGGCATCCCAGAGCTCCTGCGCTGTGTGGCTTCGATTCCCCATGGAAATTAATTTCAGGACGGCCTGTTGAAATTTGGCCACGGCTGTGCTCATATCGGTCGCAACAGGTAAGCGTTCACGGGTCCATGTGGAGGTATACCGTGACGGCTCGTGCAGCGATGATTCTGAGGAACTGGAGTAGGAGGAGGAATCAATGTGTACAGACTGGATTCCTGCAATCCTTGGAGTTGGCAGAACACGTACAGCGCCACTGGCAAGATCTGTACCCGGCTCTACAACATTGACCCAATGGGCAGTGAGGGAAAGGTATCGTCCCTGGCCATGGGTACTGGTCCACGCATCGGTGGTCAGGTGGACCCCGCTACTGACGGCGTTTAGTAGCGCATGTTTAATGTTTCCCTCAACATGTTTTTGCAGAGCAGGGACGGCTTGCCTGCTGAAATAAAATCGGCTTGGCACATTATATTGTGGGACTGCCAATGCCATTAAGTTCCTGAAACTGTCAGTCTCCACCAGCCTGAATGACAGCATTTCAAGGGACAGGAGTTTTGCAATGCCAGCATTCAGAGCCTGTGCTCGTGGATGGTTTGCCGAGTATGGCCGTCTTTTATCCCATGCCTGTGGTACCGATGGCTGTTTTGTGGTCTGGGAGTGTGACGATGACTGTGAACTTCCTGCTGTGGGTGGAATAACAGTTTGTCTATGGACAACAGTGACCGAGGTTCTTCCATGGAGATCCTGTGAGGAAGCCGAACCAGGTGTGTGTGAGCTGGAGGTAGAGGCTCCAACACGACCTGAAGATGTAGGTGCTGCTGTAGGTTGGCCTACATCTCCAGTGTGTCTTTGTAACTCAGCTACGTGCTTTGTCCGTACATGTTTCCACATATTTGTGGTATTCAGGTTACTGATATTTTTACCTCTTTTAACTTTTTGCTTACACAGCTTGCATTGAACATAGCAAATATCATCTACAAGTCTGTCAAAAAAGGACCACGCAGTGCAAGTCATGGGAGCGGAAATTTTGACATTTGTAAGAGAACTGCTCCCAACACGTGCCAAACTGGAGGCTACAGGCAAGCGAGTCTGCAGCCTACCTCTCCCTCCTCTTTGTACCGTTGGGCCAATCTCTTCCTCAGAGCTGCTCCCACCACCTTCCTGTTGCTCACGCCATGTTGGGTCTCGGACTTCATCTTCTCCACTACCCTCTTCCAACACCTGCTGCTGTTGGATGGTCTGGGCAGCACCATGCTCCACAAAACCTGGCACCTGAGTCTCATCATCATCATGAGATGCGTTCTGCGGTGTGCTGTCCATCGGCACTGGCTCACCCGCCTCTTCAGATTGCGAGAGACACAGCTGTTGCGCATCACTGCATACTCCCTCTTCTTCAAATGCTTGCCTGTGCCCGTGTTTGCGAGCCAACAGATTCTGAGAACAGAAGCAGAGACTCAGCTGGCTCCTGTACAGAACTCTCTGACTGCCTGGCCAATTTGACAGGCGGTGAACAGACAGATGGTTGCTCAACAGTGTTGTGTTCCTGAGAGGAGGTGAAAGGAATTGAAGTCGATGCATTGGCTGCCATCCAACCAACAACGGCTTCAATTTGTTCTTCCCGCAGCAGGGAGGCACGCCGAGCTCCTACCAAAGTGCGTATAAAGGAACGCTCACGGGGATAAATGGTGGATGCTGTGTCACTGAGGGCGGCAGCAGCCACAGAATCCCCACGTCCTCTCCCTGCTGAAACTCCACGGCCACGACCACGTGCCTTACTCACTGACTTCTTCATCTTGGTAGATTGATAAAGAAAGTCAGAAAAGTTATAAGGCCTAAGTGTGGTTATTACGCAGAGACTGAAGTGAACACTGAAACACAACTGTTCACAATCTGTGAAAGGCTACTCCTTTGTCTACTTCTATAGTGTTTGCAACCAATGTATTGGATACGGATGGAAGCGCGTAACACTAATAGATTATATTTATTTTAAATGGAATGGAGCAGAACCAATTGGAGAGAAATGAAAAGGATGAGGCACTGAGACACGCTCAGCAGAGTACAAGCAGCAGTGCTTGAACAAGTAACTGGAGCGTGATGTGCACTCAAAAAATAAAAAACACAGACTGAAGTGAACACTGAAACACAACTGTTCACAATCTGTGAAAGGCTACTCCTTTGTCTACTTCTATAGCAGACCCTCGCAAGGGGCGGCCCGCGGGCCGCATCCGGCCCGCCGGCTGTCAGTGACCGGCCCGCGGAGGCGCTCCGGCAGTCTCAGGGCCCCGGCATCAGCTGGCACAATACTTACCTCTCCCGTGCCTCCGCTGCTGCAGCTCCGGGCTCCACCGGCGCTTCCTCTCACAGCCGGCCGCTGAATGACGTCATCATTCAGCGGCCGGCTGTGTCAGAGAGCGGGGACGCTGGACAGGTAAGACGTGTCTCTGTGTGTGTCTGTGTCTATGTAGTGCGGTGCTGTGTGTGTGTGTGTGTGTGTGTGTGTGATGATGGGCAGGCATTGCTGATAATGGGGAGGCATTGATGATGATGGGGAGAAGATGATGATAATGGGCAGGCATTGATGATAATGGGCAGGCATTGATGATGGGGAGAAGATGATGATGGGCAGGCATTGCTGATAATGGGGAGGCATTGATGATGATGGGGAGAAGATGATGATAATGGGCAGGTATTGATGATAATGGGGAGGCATTGATGATGATGGGGAGAAGATGATGATAATGGGCAGGTATTGATGATAATGGGCAGGCATTGATGATGGGAGATGATGATGATGATGATGATGATGGGCAGGCATTTATGATGATGGGGAGAAGATGATGATAATGGGCAGGTATTGATGATAATGGGCAGGCATTGATGATGGGTGGAAGATGATGATGGGCAGGCATTGCTGATAATGGGGAGGCATTGATGATGATGGGGAGAAGATGATGATAATGGGCAGGCATTGATGATAATGGGCAGGCATTGATGATGGGGAGGCATTGATGATGATGATGGGGAGAAGATGATGATAATGGGCAGGTATGTATATATACAGTATACAGTATATATATATATATGTATATATACAGTATTGGGTAGAACAGAGTTAATTATATTAGTCCGGCCCTCTAAAACCATCCCAATTTCTCATGCGGCCCCCTGGCAAAATTAATTGCCCACCCCTGTTCTATAGTGTTTGCAACCAATGTATTGGATACGGATGGAAGCGCGTCACACTAATAGATTATATTTATTTTAAATGGAATGGAGCAGAACCAATTGGAGAGAAATGAAAAGGATGAGGCACTGAGACACGCTCAGCAGAGTACAAGCAGCAGTGCTTGAACAAGTAACTGGAGCGTGATGTGCACTCAAAAAATAAAAAACACAGACTGAAGTGAACACTGAAACACAACTGTTCACAATCTGTGAAAGGCTACTCCTTTGTCTACTTCTATAGTGTTTGCAACCAATGTATTGGATACGGATGGAAGCGCGTCACACTAAAATTTAAATTGCATGGATGTCATGTGTGCATCGCCACGAAGATCGTCGCGGTTGCACATTCTGACTTCTCACAGCTGAGTTGCTGTTTCTTTGTGTTTGGCAGTTAGGGAGTTAATTCTGTCTGTGCTCAGTTCTGGGACTGGGTGCAGTTTTCTCCCGGCTGCAATTAATTATTTGTTGATTGGTTTCCTTTAAATCTCTGGTTGTCTGTGTTGGGAGTTGCCAGTGAAATTCTTCATGCAGACCACAGATAGGATTGTATCTGTATAGACTTAAGTTAAAGAGCTCCTTAGTTGTTTTAAGCTCACCTTGCTTAGAGTTTAATATCCCAGATCATTTATGTTCCTTCTGTGTTTGAGTGTGTATGCAAGTCTGTGTTTTCTCCAGTCTGTCTTATATGTCTAATCTGTGTATTTAGCAGAGATCAGCCCATATCCCTTTGGTGGTAATCAGAATCCTTCTTAGGACTGATTACAGGGTTCAGGGACTGATAGGAGACAGGGTTAGGCTGGAGACTTGGACCTCTGAACCATTATCAGTACCTCCAAGGTGAGGGATTAGTTAGGACCCCAGTTTAGGGTCAGGTTAGACCCCCGGTCCTCCTCTTTCCTGTGACAGTGTATCAAGTCCTCAAGATTAACCCTGAGTTCAACGGATATCGTGTCAGGTAAATCTATTCTATATTTACATGCTGATGTTGCTAATCTATATGTTGTATAGAGTGTTGTTCTTTTAAGAATAGTTTACTGACATCGTACACATATCATAAGACCGCGTGACATTTTCACTGGCCAATAAAATTATACCCAGTTGCCATGGATCCAGTAGCCCAGCTGGCTCTGCAGTTGCAGGGATTATCCATGGAGCTGACGGACATTAAGTCCAAAGTTTTGTCTCCCTCGGAGCAAACCAGATTTGAACCTAAAGTAGCTCTCCCGGACAGGTTCACTGGTGGGCGAGACAAATTTTTTACCTTCAGGGAAGCATGTAAATTGTATTTTCGGCTTCGGCCTCGATCATCAGGGAGTGAAGAGCAGAGAGTGGGAATTGTTATCTCGCTCCTACAAGGGGACCCTCAATCCTGGGCATTTTCCCTTCCTCCGGGATCCCAGGCTCTACAGTCTGTAGATCGATTTTTTACTGCCCTGGGTTTGGTATATGATGACCCAGATCGGGTCTCTCTTGCTGAGACAAAATTACGTAAGATACAGCAGGGAGATGGTCCGGCGGAGGAATTTGCTTCTGAGTTCCGTAGATGGGCCACAGATACTCAGTGGAATGACCCAGCTCTTAGGAGCCAGTTTTGTCATGGGCTTTCTGACAAATTAAAGGACGTTTTGGCTCAGTATGAGTCTCCTCCATCACTGGAGGCTGCTATGGCCCTAGCTATCCGTACTGATAGACGGCTTCGGGAGAGGGGTGAGGTAACTCCGCCCCCTGTTGTTACTCCACCTACCACTAAAGTCCCTTATGTTGAGGTTCCCCTTGTCTGTTCGGAGGAGCCTATGCAGTTGGGAGGGACATCATTTCGTAGGAGGGGATTGGCGGTACGCCGCAGGACTAGAAGGTGTTTCTTCTGCGGGAAAGAGGGACATTTTGTTGGGGGATGTCCATCCCGTGCCTTGTTGAGCAAAAAGTCGCCGGAAAACTGTTAATCCCAGGTTGTGTGGTGGACGACAACCTGGGAGTATGTATTTCGTCCGCTAGTTCTTCTCAGTTCCTTGTACCAGTGGAGGTGGTGGTTGGTACGAGAGTGGAGAGATTATCTGTTCTTCTTGATAGTGGGTCCGGGGCTAATCTGGTTGACGCTCAGTTTGCTCAGGCTCAAGGTATGCATCTGAGTGTATTGGTCAAACCGATCCCTATATTCTCCATTGACGCCAGGCCTCTCGGCCAAGGTAGGTTTGTTCATGAGGTTCATAATATTGACCTTCGGGTAGGGGCAATACATAGGGAACTATTATCTTGTTATGTGTTGGAGGGTCTACCTACTCCTATTGTGTTGGGACTTCCTTGGTTGGTTAAACATAACCCTGTGATTAATTGGCAGTCCAGAGATATAAGCCAATGGGGGGAGTTTTGCAAAAGTAACTGCATGAACACAGTCATCAGTGCGGTCGTGCCTAGTACTTTGCCTCCTTTTTTGGAGGACTTTGGGGATGTGTTCTCTGAGGAGGGGTGTCAGGAGTTGCCTCCTCATTGCGTGTATGACTGCTCTATTAATTTACTTCCTGATGCTAAGTTACCTAAAGCTAGGTTATATAACCTTTCTGGTCCTGAGAGGCAGGCTATGAAAGATTATATTTCGGAAAGTCTGGCCAAAGGGCATATTAGACCTTCATCTTCCCCAGTGGCCGCGGGGTTCTTCTTTGTGAAGAAAAAAGATGGAGGCCTACGCCCTTGCTTGGATTTCCGCGAACTTAATCGGATTACTGTTCGAGATCCGTATCCACTCCCTCTGATTCCTGATCTCTTCAATCAAATTGTTGGCGCCAAATGGTTCTCTAAATTGGATCTCAGGGGGCGTATAATCTGATTAGGATAAAAGAGGGGGATGAGTGGAAAACGGCGTTTAACACGCCGGAGGGACATTATGAGAACCTTGTCATGCCTTTTGGTCTGACTACTGCACCAGCAGTATTCCAACATTTTGTTAATGACATTTTTCGTCATCTGGTGGGGCTGTTTGTGGTCGTATATTTGGATGACATTTTAATTTACTCACCAGATCTTGTGTCTCACCAGGAGCATGTGAGACAGGTGTTGCAGATCTTGCGAGACAATAAACTATACGCCAAACTGGAAAAGTGTGTATTCGCCGTACAGGAACTTCAGTTTTTGGGTTTCTTGGTGTCAGCCTCCGGTTTCCGTATGGACCCTGAAAAGGTGAGAGCAGTGCTTGAATGGGATCAGCCAGAGGATCTTAAGGCTCTGCAGCGTTTTCTGGGGTTTGCTAACTACTACCGGAAATTTATTTGTAATTTCTCATCTGTTGTCAAACCTCTCACTGACATGACAAGAAAAGGGACGGATTTTTCTAAATGGTCGGACAAAGCTTGCCAAGCTTTTTCCTCTTTGAAAAAATGTTTTGCTTCGGCACCCGTTCTCATCCAACCAGATGCATCACAGCCGTTCGTTGTGGAGGTGGACGCGTCTGACGTAGGGGTGGGTGCAATATTGTCCCAGGGTCCGTCCCCTGTAAATGGCATCCGTGCGCTTTCTTTTCTAAAAAATTGTCGTCCGCCGAAAGGAATTATGATATCGGCAATAGGGAACTTTTGGCCATTAAGTTGGCTTTTGAAGAATGGCGTCACTTTTTGGAGGGGGCAGTCCACCCGGTCACCGTCATTACTGATCACAAGAACCTGCTGTATTTGGAATCTGCTAAGCGTCTGAATTCCAGACAAGCTCGATGGTCGTTGTTTTTTACCAGGTTTAATTTTGTTGTCACTTATCGCCCTGGATCTAAGAATGTTAAGGCGGATGCCTTGTCTCGCAGTTTCCCAGGGGCCGGGAAAATGGATGACCCGATTCCTATCCTTCAGGAGGGGGTGGTAGTGTCGGCTGTATGTTCTGAGCTTGAGGAGGAGGTGTTAGAGGCTCAGGGGGACGCCCCTGCAGGACCTCCAGGGAGACTGTTTGTCCCAAATCAGTTGAGACAAAAGGTTATTGAGGCACATCATAATTCTGCTTTAGCAGGACATCCAGGGAGTAAGGCTACTTTAGATCTCCTTTCTCGCCGGTTTTGGTGGCCTAACGTTAATAAAGATGTTTTAACTTTTGTCGCGTCCTGTGGGGTTTGTGCTCGCTCTAAGACCCCTCATACCCGTCCGTCTGGGACCCTCTTACCCTTGAAACTTCCGGAGCGTCCATGGACTCATTTGTCTATGGACTTCATCACGGACCTTCCTCAGTCGTCAGGGAAGACTGTCATACTGGTGGTTGTTGACAGGTTCAGTAAGATGGCACATTTCATTGCTCTTCCTGCACTCCCTAATGCTAAAACTGTGGCGCAGGTGTTCATTGGGGAGATTGTGAGACTTCATGGGTTGCCTTCTGATGTGGTGTCAGATAGGGGGTCTCAGTTTGTGTCCAAGTTTTGGAGGGCATTTTGTTTACGTCGGGGGATGCAATTGTCATTTTCCTCGGCTTTTCATCCGCAGACCAATGGTCAGACAGAGCGTCTGAATCAAAGCCTAGAGACTTATCTTCGGTGTTTTGTCTCAGAGAACCAGGAGGACTGGTCTTCTTTCTTGCCTCTGGCAGAGTTCGCTCTTAACAACAGGCGGAGCGAGTCCACTGGTAAGTCCCCGTTTTTTGGGGCATATGGTTTTCATCCCAGTTTTGTACATTCAATGGGGGGGGCCCTTCTGGGGTTCCTGAGGAGGAGCGTTTCTCGTCGTCACTTGCTTCAGTGTGGAGAGGTGTATTGAATAATCTGAGTGCTATGGGGAACCGTTATAAACGTATGGCTGATAGGAGGAGAGTTTCTGGTCCAGATCTTAATGTGAACGATCTGGTATGGTTGTCTACCAGGAATATAAAACTTAAAGTTCCCTCCTGGAAGCTGGGCCCCAGATTCATCGGGCCGTACAGGATCAGTTCCATAATTAATCCTGTGGCATTTCGTCTGGACCTCCCTCCTACGTTTAAAATTCATAATGTGTTCCACAAGTCATTACTTAAGAGGTACGTGGTACCAGTCATACCATCACCTCTACCTCCTCCTCCAGTGGTGGTCAATGGTAACTTGGAGTTTCAAGTGTCAAAGATCATTGACTCACGTCTGAATCGCCGGTCCCTTCAGTACTTGGTGCATTGGAAGGGGTATGGTCCAGAGGAGAGGACGTGGTTTCCTGCGTCTGATGTTAACGCAGATCGTTTGGTGCGGACCTTCCACAGAACTCACCCGGGCAAACCTGGCCCTGAGGGTCCGGAGGCCCCTCGTAGAAGGGGGGTACTGTCATGTGTGCATCGCCACGAAGATCGTCGCGGTTGCACATTCTGACTTCTCACAGCTGAGTTGCTGTTTCTTTGTGTTTGGCAGTTAGGGAGTTAATTCTGTCTGTGCTCAGTTCTGGGACTGGGTGCAGTTTTCTCCCGGCTGCAATTAATTATTTGTTGATTGGTTTCCTTTAAATCTCTGGTTGTCTGTGTTGGGAGTTGCCAGTGAAATTCTTCATGCAGACCACAGATAGGATTGTATCTGTATAGACTTAAGTTAAAGAGCTCCTTAGTTGTTTTAAGCTCACCTTGCTTAGAGTTTAATATCCCAGATCATTTATGTTCCTTCTGTGTTTGAGTGTGTATGCAAGTCTGTGTTTTCTCCAGTCTGTCTTATATGTCTAATCTGTGTATTTAGCAGAGATCAGCCCATATCCCTTTGGTGGTAATCAGAATCCTTCTTAGGACTGATTACAGGGTTCAGGGACTGATAGGAGACAGGGTTAGGCTGGAGACTTGGACCTCTGAACCATTATCAGTACCTCCAAGGTGAGGGATTAGTTAGGACCCCAGTTTAGGGTCAGGTTAGACCCCCGGTCCTCCTCTTTCCTGTGACAGTGTATCAAGTCCTCAAGATTAACCCTGAGTTCAACGGATATCGTGTCAGGTAAATCTATTCTATATTTACATGCTGATGTTGCTAATCTATATGTTGTATAGAGTGTTGTTCTTTTAAGAATAGTTTACTGACATCGTACACATATCATAAGACCGCGTGACAATGGAGCAGCAAGAATTACACTGAAGAAAAAAAAAAGAGTCTGTGAGTGACACGTGCAGATGCCTACAGACAGCGTTGCATGCAGAGCAAACTGCAGCGTCACCTGCACTCACACACACCTTGCAGAGCTGTTAAAACAACACTGCAGGCAAAAGGAAGCTTTACACAGCGGTTGGTGCTAGCCTGCCTAAAGCACACTACACTAAATCGCAATCTCTAACTGTCCCTCAGAGTCAGCACAGCAGCGTTCTGTCCCTAACTGAATTCACAGCACAGTGATGCTAAAATGGCGGCGGCGCCTTTTATAGTGCATTCTGACATCATTTCAGCATCCAATCACAGCCATGCAATTAGTTAACATGACCGCAGCAGTACAGGATGTGCCCACACTTCTTAGGATTCCTCATTGGCTGACTAAAATCACATTGCCTCTCAAAGAATTATGGGAACTTCCGATTCCGGTATACGATATATGGAAAATATCGAAACAAAGTATCGAAAGGCCGATACAGCTAATATCGGCCGATACCCGATACTTGCGGTATCGTATCGCTCAACACTAACCAGAATATAAAAAGTAGAAAAAGGGTAATGTATTACAAGCGGACTGCTGTATACAGGGTGGGGGAAATTGTAAATCTCCGTATATTTTGCCAGAGTCAGACAGTGGCTCTCACAGGCTCAGTATTGATCACACCAGAATATAAAAAGTAGAAAAAGGGTAATATATTAGAAGCAGACAGCTATATACAGGGTTGGGGAAACTGTAAATCTCCGTATATTTTGCCAGAGTCAGACATTTGGCTCTCACAGGCTCAGTATTGATCACACCAGAATATAAAAGTAAGAAAAGGGTAATGTATTACAAGCGAACAGCTGTATACAGGGTTGGGGAAATTGTAAATCTCCGTATATTTTGCCAGAGTCAGACACTGGCTCTCACAGGCTCAGTATTGATCACACCAGAATAAAGTAAAAAGGTAATGTATAGAAGCAGACAGTGTATACAGGGTTGGGAAACTGTAATCTCGTATATTTGCCAAGTCAGACACTGGCTCTCACAGCTCGTATTGATCACACCAGAATAAAAAGAAGAAAGGTATGTTAGAAGGACAGCAGTATACAGGTTTGAGGAAATTGTAAATCTTCGTATATTTTGCCAGAGTCAGAAACTGGCTCTCACAGGCTCAGTATGGATCACATCAGAATATAAAAAGTTGTGGGGTGAGGAGGGTGGGGGGACAGCCCAGATAGGGAGATGGAAAAAATGGCATATGGCATATGTTGAGATGTATAATGGACATAAAGCAGCTGCAAATGGAGGAATTGGAGAAGTCCGAGGAAGAGGAGGACAAAGCGAGCCATTTTGCTGGCAACCTATGTGTCATCAGGGTAAGGTGGGACAAAATCCTTTGCAACCCATGCATGGTTCATTTTAATGAAGGTTAAATCATCAACATTTTGCATCGACAGACGGGTCCTTCTTTCTGTCAGGATTGATCCAGCAGCACTGAAGACTCTTTCTGATAGCACACTGCCAGCAGGGCAAGCGATCTCCTGTAAGGCATATTGTGCCAATTCAGGCCAGGTGTCCAGTTTACAGGCCCAGTAGTCAAAAGGGAATGACAGGTAAGGGAGAAAATCGATAGGGGAGGAGAAGTAACTTTTAACCATAGTTGACAACTGCTGTCTCCTGTCTGTTGCTATAGATTCACTATTACCAGGCGTGTGAGCTGTCCTCGAGAAATCAGTCCACAACATGGTCATGAAACCCCTGTCTCCAACGCCACTTCGGCTGTGCACACCATGAACACCTCTTTCATTTGGCCCAGTACAGCTCGTGGTAGAACCTGCACCTCTGCTGTTTGCTGGGAATGCCTCTAACAAACGGTTTACCAGAGTTGTTTATTTGTTCGCCAATATGAGCTCTAGGTTCTCCTGTGGCATGATGTTTTGTAATTTGCCTTTATAGCGTTGAATCGAGGATGCTGACCAACCAGTAGTCGTCATCCTTCATAATTTTGGCAATGCGGGGGTCCCTTTTTAGGATGCGCAAAGCATAATCACACATATGGGCCAAAGTTCCAGGTGTCAATGATGCACTGCCAGTGGTGGGTGGAGGAGCACTTTCTGCCAAAGCCACATCCCTCCTGTCACGTACAAACCCTGGACCTGAACATGGCAAGCCAACATTTTCTCTTGCCCGCTCAGAAGCATCCTCCTCCCCAAAATAATCACCCCCTCATCCTTCTACTCCTCTTCCTTTTCTTCCTCCACCTCGTCCAGGACAGTTCCCTGAGCAGAAAATGGCTGACTGTCATCAAGGCTTCCCTCTTCCTCCTCCGCTGCATACGTCTGATCCTTAATGTGCGTCAAAGTTTGCATGAGCGGACGCATAAGTGGGATGCTCATGCTTATGATGGCGTCGTCTGCGCTTACCAGCCGTGTGCATTCCTCAAAACACTGAAGGACTTTGAAGAGGTCTTTCAGCTTTGACCACTGCGCACCCGACAATTCCATGTCTGCACTCAAACTGCCTGCCCGTGTATCCTCCCATAAATGCATTACAGCCTGCCTCTGTTTGCACAGCCTCTCAACCATGTGCATGGTGGAGTTCCACCTTGTTGCAACGTCTATGATTAGGCGGTGCTTGGGGAGGTGGAGCGATTGCTGCAGCCTCTGCATATGGCACACACCACTCAAGAGAGGGAATGTTCATAAAATCATAAATTTATTGATATAACAATTCATATACAAAGTCACAAAAAATTACATAGAGAGGAAAGGAGTATACCCAAGTAAAGTTCACATTGTGTAATAGAGGGATATAATCCAGGATCTTGGGTAATACAGCAGTCATAAATCCATGTGTCTATATTAAAGTTATGTAATCCATAATACTCAGTATAAAGTGCATAGTTGCATACATGGAAAAAATCAGCAAATATCTGTAAATCAATGCATACCCATAGTAGTCCACCTGTCCACGGTATCACCATGCCCTGACGCATGTTTCGCATACCAGCTTTCTCAAAGTGATATGGATATGGATGAACTCTTTATGCATCAAATGGCCAAGTTATCCAAAAAATATGACATAGTGGTCATGGGAGATTTCAACTATCCAGACATTTTTTGGGAATCTCTCTCAGGCAAAACTAACAGGTCCAGGAAATTCTTATCCTCTCTTGCTGACAACTTTATCTTCCAAAAGGTAGGGGAGAAAACAAGGGGATCTGCTACCTTGGATCTAATCCTTATAAACAGGGAGGAAATGGTTGAGGAGGTAAGAGTGGCTGGGACCCTAGGAGGTAGTGACCATGCTATTTTAGAATTTTGGATAACAAGAGGAGGAAGACCTGTGAAGACTCAGACGTCAAGGTTAGATTTCAGAAAGGCAGATTTTAAGGGACTCAGAAAGAGAATTGGAGGGATCCAATGGCTAGATATCCTTAAGGACAAAAATGTCCGGGAAGGATGGAAAATCTTGAAAAATTAGATTCTCAAAGCACAATCGTTAACAATTCCAAAAAAAGGGAAGAATGGGAAGCATTTAACGAAACCAGGATGGATGAACACAGAACTTAAACACATGCTAAAAAGGAAGAAAGATATGTTTTTCAAATGGAAAGAGGGAGGCATATCTAAAGAAGAATATAATGCTGTCTGCAGAACCTGCAGGGCACAAATCAGATTATCTAAAGCTGACAATGAATTAAGGCTTGCAAGTGACGTCAAAAGCAACAAAAAAGGATTTTGGGGATACGTCAAAAGTAAAGTCAAAGATGCTATAGGATTTTTACAGGATGAAAATGAAGAAATGGTAAGTCAGGATGTTGACAAGGCTGAACTTTTAAATTCCTATTTTGCATCTGTTTTCTCTCAGAAAGGAAATGTAACATCAACTGATCTTCACTGTCCTATTAAAGGAATAGAAGAATCCAGGATATCTATAAACAGAAAGACCGTGAGGAAACACTTAGCTAACCTAAATGAATTCAAGTCTCCAGGTCCAGATGAATTACACCCCAGAGTACTGAAGGAGATAGCAGAAGAAATTCTTGAACCACTGTCCATAATCTTTGAAAATTCTTGGAGAACAGGAGAAGTCCCAGAAGACTGGAGAAGAGCAAATGTTGTTCCTATCTTCAAAAAGGGGAAGAAGGTGGACCCAGGGAACTACAGGCCGGTGAGTCTGACTTCTATACCAGGAAAGATCTTTGAACAAATTATTAAAGAACATGTATGCAAGTACCTGGATAAGAATGAAGTGATTAAACAGAGTCAGCATGGGTTTGTAACTAATATGTCATGTCAGACTAACTTAATTTCCTTCTATGACAGAATCACTGACTGGGTGGATCAGGGAAATGCTGTAGATATAGTATATCTTGACTTCAGCAAAGCATTTGACAAAGTATCTCACACAATCCTTATTGAAAAAATGACTAAGTATGGAATGGACAAGGCAACTGTTAGGTGGATTCATAACTGGCTTAGTGATCGGACCCAAAGAGTGGTTGTAAATGGCTGCACATCCAGTTGGAAGAATGTCTCAAGTGGGGTACCACAAGGCTCTGTTTTGGGCCCTGTATTGTTCAACATCTTTATCAATGATTTAGATGAAGGAATTGAGGGTAAACTGATCAAATTTGCTGATGACGCAAAGCTAGGAGGGGTAGCTAATACTAGAGAAGAGAGAGAGAGGATTCAAAAAGATATAAATAAACTGGAGCAGTGGGCAGCAACTAACAGAATGGATTTTAACAGGGAAAATGCAAAGTACTACATCTGGGCAATAAAAATGAAAAAAGCATATACAAAATGAGAGGAATAGGGCTAAGTAACAGCACATGTGAAAAAGACTTGGGTATACTAATTGATCACAGACTTAACATGAGTCAATAGTGTGATGCAGCAGCAAAAAAGGCAAATGCAATTCTAGGATGTATCAACAGAAGCATACAGTCTAGATCACGTGAGGTCATTATTGCCCTCTACTCCTCTTTGGTCAGACCTCATCTGGAATACTGTGTCCAGTTTTGGGCCCCACATTTTAAAAAAAGACATCAATAAACTGGAGCGAGTTCAGAGAAGAGCCACCAGAATGGTTATCGGTCTGCAAACCATGTCCTATGAGGAACGGTTGCAGGGTTTGGGAATGTTTAGCTTGCAAAAAAGAAGACTGAGAGGAGACTTAATAGCTGTCTACAAATATCTCAAGGTGTCATGTATAGTGTACAGTTCCTATAGCGTCTTGTGCTTGGGTGCGAGGAAAACACATGAGACATAGGTTGATATGAAATGACTTGTATTACTTCATACAAGCATGCAGAAAAGGTCACACAGTTTGCAGGAACAGAGGCAGGAGAACACAGCAGGCCAGAGTAACTTCAAGCTCTACAATAACTCTCCAAGCAGGTTCAGGATCTCTTCTCTGTACCGTAATTCCTCTGCAAACATGGATTCACCAGACAGCAGGTTTCCAAAGTCCAAAAGTGTTCCAAAGTTCCTCAGTAGGAAATAGCTGGAGTCCAAAATCCTAGGTTTCCAGGAGTCAGGTCACAGGCTGACTGAGGCTTGATTCAGGAGCACTGATTGTTCAGCTGAGGCTGCTTAAGAAGCAAGAGGGAGAGAATCAGGGCGGGAACATGAAAACTGGAAACTCCATATTAACTGAGGGCAAGAGCTGCAGAAAGACAGAAAGCAAAATGGCCGACGGAAAACTGAGTTTCAAGGAACATGTCAAAAGAGACAAAGAACCTTACATTACTCCCCCCTTAAGGACAACCTCCGGTTGACCTCAGACCAGGCTTGTCAGGGTACCTCTGATGAAACTGGCGGAGCAGGCGAGGAGCATTTACATTATTGACTGGTTCCCATGAGTTGTCCTCCACTGGGTAGCCCTGCCATTTAATCAAATATTGCAACTGATTTCTGTACAACCTGGAATCTAGAATCCTTTCCACCATAAATTCTTCCTGACCATCGACCAGCACTGGGTCAGGGCAAGGAGAAGAGCGTCCAGGAAACGTATTGGGTGTTGCAGCCTTTAGTAGGGATACATGAAAGACAGGGTGGATTCTCATAGTTCTGGGCAGTTGAAGACGACAAGCAACAGCACTTATAATCTTACTGATCTTATAAGGTCCAATGTACTTATGTCCCAATTTAGACGATGGAATCTTTATTTTAAGATTTCTGGTTGACAGCCAGACCAAATCTCCTACCTTGAAAGCTGGTGCAGGTTTACAAAATTTATCTGCTGCTTTTTTGTACCTTTCCTGAGCCAATTCTAGACTTTCCATTAGAAGATCCATATTCTTTTGTAAAGAAGTGATTCTTTCAGCCACTGCCGGCAAGGGCGTATCTATGGGAAATCGAGGAAGAATGTTAGGATGATAACCTAGATTGGAGTAAAAAGGAGACTGCTTAGTGGAGGCGCTCTGAGAGTTATTATAAGAGAACTCAGCCAGTGGAAGTAGATCCACCCAATCATCTTGTAGGTGGCAGAAAAGCAGCGGAGATACTGCTCCAGGGTCTGATTGGTTCGTTCTGTATGTCCATTAGTCTGGGGATGAAAAGCAGAAGAAAGGTTTACTTTAATGTCCAATGCGGCACAGAAATTTTGCCAAAACCTTGAAGTGAATTGCACCCCTCGATCCGAAATGACCTCATCCGGTACTCCATGTAAGCGAAACACATTCTTAATCATCAAGTCTGATGTCTGTTTTGCAGTGGGTAAGCCGACACAAGGGATAAAATGAGCTGCCTTTGTTAGACGATCAACCACCACTAGAATGGTGTTCTTCCCTTGAGAGGTTGGTAACTCCACAATGAAGTCCATAGAAATGGATCCCCACGGGCGGGACGGGGTGGGAAGAGGTTGTAACAGACCAGTTGGTGAGGAGCGAGGTGTTTTGCATCTTGCACAGACTTCACATGAAGTGACATAGTTTAAAACATCTTTCCTGTAAGTGGGCCACCAAAAGAAACGAGAAAGAAATTCTTGTGTCTTTAGAATTCCCCTATGCCCGGCTATCTTGGAATCGTGGATGAGTTGCAATACTCTCAATCTGACTGTTTCAGGTATATACAGACGTTGTCCCTGAATCCACACACCATTCTTAAAGACAAGACTTACGTCCCTTGGGGGTTGAGCCAACAAAGAATCCGCATGGTATGCTTCCTTGATGTCCTTAAGTAGACCTTGATTATAAATCACTCCCAGGAATCTAGAGTCAGGAAGAATAGTCTTAGGAGGAGTAAGTGGATGTGTCTCTGCTGAATGAATCCTAGAGAGTGCATCAGCCTTTCCATTGCGCGATCCTGGTCTATAAGAAATTACAAAATTAAATTGGTTTAGGAAAAGTTCCAGCGAGCCTGGCGAGGAGTCAGGCACTTAGCCGACCTGATAAATTCAAGGTTACGATGGTCTGTCAGGACGACTATTTGCTGTGCAGCACCATGAAGAAGGTGTCTCCATTCCTTGAAGGCGGCAATAATGGCCAACAATTCTCTATTGCCCACATCGTAGTTCCTCTCAGCCGAAGACAACTGCTGGGAAAAGAAGGCACAGGGATGCAAGACATTCTTCTCACCTGTTCTCTGAGAGAGTATAGCTCCAACGGCACAGTCTGAAGCATCCACCTCTATTATGAAGGCAAGCTCGGGGTTGGGATGTACTAAGATAGGTGCGGTGGTAAATTTATCCTTTAAACAGGAAAATGCTTCCTGAGCTTGCGGGGTCCAGGAGATCCTAGACTGTTTCCGGGTAAGTTGGGTGATAGGTGACACTACCTCAGAGAAATTCCTAATGAAACGTCTATAGAAGTTGGCAAACCCGATGAAGCGCTGCACCTCCTTCACATTTCTAGGAATTGGCCAATCCTTGATGGCTTGGGTCTTGCTTCCATCCATACTAATCCCTTGCGTAGATAGTACATACCCCAGAAATTGAATTTGGGTCCTATGGAATTCACACTTTTCAAGTTTGATTTAGAGATGGTTTTGTCTTAGGCGTTCTAAGACCATTCTCACATGTCCATGATGTTCCTCTGTGGAGTTAGAAAAAATTAGAATATCATCCAGATAAATCACCACAAATGTATCTAGGAGATCCCTGAAGATGTCATTCACCAAGTGTTGGAAAGTGGCTGGGGCGGTACTCAGACCAAAAGGCATAACTAGATATTCGAAGTGTCCATAGTGTGACCTGAATGCAGTCTTCCATTCATCCCCAGGTCTAATGCTGACCAAGTTATAGGCCCCACGGAGATCCAGTTTAGAGAAGATTTTGGCGTGCCGCACTCTCTCCAACAACTCAGGGATTAAAGGCAATGGATAACGGTTTCTAATAGTAACCTTATTGAGTTCCCTATAGTCTATGCAGGGTATCAGAGATCCATCTTTCTTCTTCACAAAGAAGATGGGTGCACCTGCGGGAGATGAAGAGGGGCGTATGAATCCTTTGGCTAGATTTTCATCTATGTAGTCCTTCAAAGCTTTTAGCTCGGGCCCCGCTAGGGGGTAGATCTTACCAAAAGGTATCTCGGCTCCAGGCAATAATTCGATTGGACAATCATATGGACGGTGAGGAGGAAGCTGATCAGCGTTCTTCTTGTCACATAAATCCACATAGTCCTGGTATACAGCTGGTAGTTCAGGGACTGACATGGTTCCTTTAGGAACAGAGCAAGCTGAAACTCCTTGACTCATCTGTTTCTCCGGAAAGTGTAATTCCTTGGTCTCCCAGTTAATTGTAGGATTCTGCGCCTGCAGCCATGGTAGCCCTAGAATAATGGGAAAGTGGGGAGAAGAGATAAGCATAAAAGACATTTTCTCCTGATGATCTTTACCCATAAGGACCCTCAAAGGCTCTGTTTCCTGATCCACTGGTCCAGAGGTCAGCAGGGAGCCATCCACAGTCTCCATCTGTACTGGAGTAGCCTTCTTCACTGAACGTATCCCTGTTTCAGAGCAAAGGAGATATCCATAAAATTTCCACTTGCTCCTGAGTCGATCATAGCAGAGCTAGACACCCAGACTGAGTCCACCCTGAGTTTGATGGAAAGGAAGCAATGAGAATTATTTCTTTTACAACTCAGCTGGGACACCGCTGAGGAAACTTGAAAAATTGCAGCGTTTATACCGTCATTGTCCCCAGAACTAACAGAGTTTAAGTCCGAAAAATCAAGATCTCTTGCAGCAGATCTCTCTGGAGTCTGAGGCTCGGACATGACAGAGCTCCTCTCGCAACACTCACAGTGAATGACTGCTGCAGTAGTCTTACGAGAACGGCTGGGGCAGTTTTTAATGAAGTGCCCTGACTTACCACAGTAAAAACATAGATTTTCCTTTATACGATGTTCTTTGCGTGCATCACTAACCCGTCTTTGTAAAGAGTCCACCTGCATGGGTTCAGGTTCTGGTTCCCTTGTGATCCTACTCAAAGGTTCCTTAGCTAAGGAGGGAGGTAGGAAAAGGTTAGTGCGATTATTTTCGAACCATCTCTCTTGTCTGCGTTCAGTCAGACGAGCATCAATACGGATACAATAGTTAATAAAGTCACCTAACGCAGTGGGAGGGTCGGCACGAGCAAGTTCATCCTTAATCAGTGGAGACAACCCTTTCCAAAAAATAGATTTTTTGGCGGAACTGTCCCAAGTAGTATCAAGAGCCCGTCTCCTGAAATCCAAGGCATATTCGGCTACTGAACGCTTACCTTGGCGCAAAGTTAACATGGCTGCTTCAGCTGTTGCACCTCGATTGGGGTCATCAAACACCTGCCCCATGGCTGAAATAAAAGCATCAAGGTGATTCAAACAATCATCCTCAGTCTCAATCAGAGGGTTTGCCCACATCAAAGCCTTATTGGTAAGCAACATGATTATAGTAAGCACTTTGGATCATTCAGAGGGAAATTGTGAAGCATGTGCAGAGAAAAATAGATTGCATTGGTTAATAAATCCCCTGAATTTCTCACGTTCACCGCCAAAACGAAAAGGAGGTAACTTGGGGATCCCAGAACTCGGGGTTATGGCAGGAGCCTGGACTCGTTCCTCTAGAGCCTCAATCCTGGCTCGTAATTCCTGAGTAGTTTGTCCAAACACTTGCAAATTATGATTAGTGAGGTCCTGTAGGCTTGCAAAACGGGTCTTTATAGTCTGTATATCTGCAAGGATTGTATCAGTCACTCCGCAAAGCTCCTTTATGCGGGCCTCCATCTTCCAGATCTTTTAAGGCAGAAGTGCTGGAAGGAGAAGAGGAAAGGAAAAAAAAAAAAAAAACAATAGTGTTTACCTGTGGTAACACTCCAGAGTAACATTTAAGGGTATGCGCTCACCTGGAATGGTTGTGAGAAGTCACAACCACTGTCATCACAGAAGGTATTAAACGGACATCTGATATCCACAGTCACAGCAGACACGGCTTTCCCAGACCCAGCAGACACTAAACATTGGCTCCTGAATCTTGTCATGTATAGTGTACAGTTCCTATAGCGTCTTGTGCTTGGGTGCGAGGAAAACACATGAGACATAGGTTCATATGAAATGACTTGTATTACTTCATACAAGCATGCAGAAAAGGTCACACAGTTTGCAGGAACAGAGGCAGGAGAACACAGCAGGCCAGAGTAACTTCAAGCTCTACAATAACTCTCCAAGCAGGTTCAGGATCTCTTCTCTGTACCGTAATTCCTCTGCAAACATGGATTCACCAGACAGCAGGTTTCCAAAGTCCAAAAGTGTTCCAAAGTTCCTCAGTAGGAAATAGCTGGAGTCCAAAATCCTAGGTTTCCAGGAGTCAGGTCACAGGCTGACTGAGGCTTGATTCAGGAGCACTGATTGTTCAGCTGAGGCTGCTTAAGAAGCAAGAGGGAGAGAATCAGGGCGGGAACATGAAAACTGGAAACTCCATATTAACTGAGGGCAAGAGCTGCAGAAAGACAGAAAGCAAAATGGCTGACGGAAAACTGAGTTTCAAGGAACATGTCAAAAGAGACAAAGAACCTTACACAAGGGCTGTCACATTGTAGAAGGATCATCTTTATTCTCATTTGCACAAGGAAAGACTAGAAGCAATGGGATGAAACTGAATGGGAGGAGACACAGATTAGATATTAGAAAAAGCTTTTTGACAGTTAGGGTAATCAATGAGTGGAACAGGCTGCCACGAGAGGTGGTGAGTAGTGTTGAGCGATATTGCTCGATATCTAAAAATATCGTATCGAAATTGTATCGCCGATATCACTAAATATCGTCGATATCCGATTTCGATAGCGGAAGTCCCATGTAAGTCTATGGGAACAAAATATCGAAATTAAAAAAAACCTTTATTTCCTTGTAAACACTAAATATACACACATAGAATACATATATATATATATATACATGTCATTGTGACATATATATATATACATATATGTATAGTTTATACACTTCTACATAGTAAAATATCCTCTGATTCAATTGCCGGGTAAAGCCGGCTTCTGTGAAAAGACAGAAGCACCCGACATGAAATGACACTTGGTGTACATAGGGTTAACCATGTCTTTTCATGTCGTTTGCAATCTGATTTGCACAAACAATTACATCAGTCTATGTGTGCAAAATTTCACACCTGTAGGGGTTAATTAAAGGTGTAAATTCGTTGTAAAAAAAACGGACTTTTTTGCTACGAATTTACACCTTTAATTAACCCCTACAGGTGTGAAATTTTGCACACTTACACTCATGTAATTGTTTGTGCAAATCAGATATCAAACTACATGAAAAGACATGGTTAACTCTATGTAAACCAAGTGTCATTTCATGTCGGGTTCTGCATTTTCACAAAAGCCGGCAATTGAATTAGCGGCTATTATACTATGTAGAAGTGTATGAACTATAAATATAAATATATATATATATATATATATATATGTGTCACAAATTTAATGACATGTATATATATATATGAGGTGTAAAATTGCTGAAAAAAAATGCGTGGGCTCCCGCCCTATTTTCGCAACCAGACAGACAAAGCCAGTGAGTGGGGGCAGATAATAATAGCCCAGAGAGGGACCATTATTTTTGCCCCCCCCCGGCTACTAACATCTGCCCCCAGACACCCCAGAAAGGGCAAATCTCTAATTAGATTTGCCCTTTCTGGCACTTTGCCCGTCTATTCCCATTGCCCTGTAGCGGTGGCGAATGGGTTAATAAGGGGTTAAAATGACCTTGCAATTGAAAGGTCACTTTAAGCCAGGTTAATAATTGAGAGCTGTCAATTAGACAACTATCAATTATTAATCCTATTGTATGAAAGAAAAATCAAACACACACACTTTAATAAAAAAGAAGTTTAATGAAATAATCACACAGTTTTTGACCATATTTTATTTTCCTGCTAAAACCATTTCCTGTAATAAAAATAAAATAATAAAGCAAAATTATTCTTACCAATCCGATGTACAGTCAGGTCCCACGGTGTAATCCTTCAGAAAGAGTTAATGTTTACTGCAGGGACCGCAGCTAATGCTGCAGCCTCACAGTAAACCCCCAAATGAATGAGTTCCTCTCCTGGCTGACAGGAGAGGAAGTGGAAAGCTTAATTGATTGCTTTCCACTTTCACTTCAGGTCAGCCAGGGACACAATCAGTGACGTCAGAGGGAACTGGTTAACAAAAATAGGGGATCCCCTCGAAAAAATTGGCGTGGGGTCCCCCCTATTTTTGTTAACCAGCCAGATGAAGCAGACCGCTGAGGCCTGGATTTTCAGGCTGTTAAGGAGCCAAGATCCATGGACCTTGCCAGCCTGATAATACCAGGCCACAGCAGTCTGCATATCTTGGCTGATTAACAAAAATAGGGGATCCCCTCGAAAAAAATTGGCGTGGGGTCCCCCCTATTTTTGTTAACCAGCCAGATGAAGCAGACCGCTGAGGCCTGGTTTCTCAGGCTGGTAAGGATCCAATATCCATGGACCTTGCAAGCCTGATAATACCAGGCCACAGCAGTCTGCTTAGCTTGGCTGGTTAACAAAAATAGGGGATCCCCTCGAAAAACAAACGGCGTAGGGGTCCCCCTATTTTTGTTAACCAGCCAAGTAAAATGCAGACTGCTGCGGCCTGGTATTAAAAGACTGTCAAGGCCCATGGATTTTGGCCCTCAACAGCCTGATAATACCAGGCTACAGCAGCCCCACATTTGGCGCATCAAAAGATGTGCCAATTGTGGCACTTTACCCGGCTCTTCCCACTTGCCCTGTAGCGGTGGCAAGCAGGGTAATAAGGGGTTAATGTCACCGTTGATTGCACGGTGACAATAAGCCCGGTTAATAATGGAGAGGTGTCAATAAGACACCGATCCATTATTAATCCCAAAGTTTTTAAATGCATAAAAAAAAGACAAAGCAAGAAAAAAGTATTTTAATGAAATAAAAGAGACAACACACTTTTCATTTCTTTTATTACTCTCTCATTCCTGCGACGCCATCGATCTCCTGTAAAAAAAGAAAAAAAACAAACCAACAGTATACCACCTGTCCGACGCAGTCCATAGTAACGACAGTCCCACGGCGATCCAGCTCTGCTACATCGCAATGACAGGCAGAGCCTGTCATCGCGACGCAGCACAGCTGATTACCTGCTTCCCCGGCGGTGACGTCATCGGACTGACTGCTTTACGGCCGGGATTACCCAGCAGTCACTGCAGTTATCGCGAGAAACTGCATGTGACCGCCGGGGAGAAGAGGATGGCGGCCATGAAGCAGTCCGGGATGTGACCGCCGGAGATCTTCTGCCAGGTAAGTGCCACTGACTCCTGACAGACCCGACCGACGGACACTGACAGTGACAGACCCGACCGACGGACACAGACAGTGACAGTGACAAATCCGATTCCGGTATTCGATATGACGAAAATATCGAAACGAATTATCGAAAGGCCGATAGAGCTAATATCGGCCGATAGCCGATATTTGCATTATCGTATCGCTTAACACTAGTGGTGAGTTCTCCTTCAATGGAAGTCTTCAAACAGAGGCTGGATAGACATCTGTCTGGGATGATTTAGAGAATCCTGTTTTGAGCAATGGGTTGGACCAGAAGGCCCAGGAGGTCCCTTCCAACTCTACCATTCTATGATTCTATGATTCTATGTGCATGTCATGTCTCAAGACCTGTCAGGTTTATATGGTGTAGGTACTCACTCAAAAACCAATAATACGGATGTCCACACCCCCAATTCTCAGGTGCTGCCCACATGTTCTTTCTAATCAGTTGCTGGCCATATAACGCATGACACTGCCGTACCCAGGTCTCTAAAGCCTCAGCATTCGGCACTCAGCTCCGGCGTACGGGGAGGAAATCCTCTGTGACGTCACATCTGCCCGCCGCAGTTGAAAGAGGCCTTAGGCCCGAAGCCAGAGATCTCGGCGCAGTGTGCATGTGCGTCGCCATTTTATCGAAGCCCACTATCTAAGAGTGTCCTCCCGATATCATATCCACGCAAAAACAAGTTCATAGATGAATAAGCGCACGTTAGTAGGTACCAGGGGCGCGGCCATACAACCGCACCAGCTAAAGGGCAAATACCTTATAAAATAACCCAGACATAGTAACCCCCATATCTTATTATAATGACATAATCATAGTGATATCATATAGACAACTAGCGCATATAAAATACATTAAAGAACAATCGATTCCAGTTAAGTAATAAGATAAGGGGAAAGGGGAATTGGTGGAAGGAGGGAGATGCCATGACATCATTATATCAAAAAATAGCATATAGACATAAATGGGAGGACAATAAAGCCCATATCAGGAGTTCTGTAGTCAATAGTCCCCCATTTCGTTTCATTCTGGTATCTTCCAACTTGAAAATGTGGTCATCAGTTCCAAAATACGTCATAGTGAGTAAAGGGCACCAAAGTCCAAACCAAGACATATATGAAATAATTTTTACTGGAGTAAAAGAAATAAGAAGAAAGTTGTTAAAAATATAAACAGACTCAACAAATAATAAAAAACAGAGAGTTTACAGGAATGGAGCGAAGCTGAGCTTTTCATTAAGTCCCGCAGCTCCACAATCCATCTTGTCTCGGCCTGTGCTAGAATCAATTTCATATTACCACCTCTTATACCCCCATGTATCCTATCTATACCCCTGATTTTAAGACCACATGGATCCGAATTGTGGTATACCTCTCTTTTTTATTATTTGTTGAGTCTGTTTATATTTTTAACAACTTTCTTCTTATTTCTTTTACTCCAGTAAAAAATTATTTCATATATGTCTTGGTTTGGACTTTGGTGCCCTTTACTCACTATGACGTATTTTGGAACTGATGACCACATTTTCAAGTTGGAAGATACCAGAATGAAATGAACGGGGGACTATTGACTACAGAACTCCTGATATGGGCTTTTTTGTCCTCCCATTTATGTCCATATGCTATTTTTTTATATAATGATGTCATGGTAACTCCCTCCTTCCCTCAATTCCCCTTTCCCCTCTTTCCCCTTATCTTCGATTGTTCTTTAATGTATTTTATATGCGGTAGTTGTCTATATGATATCACTATGATTATGTCATTATAATAAGATATGGGGGTTACTATTTCTGGGTTATTTTATAAGGTATTTGCCCTTTAGCTGGTGCGGTTGTATGGCCGCGCCCCTGGTACCTACCAACGTGCGATTATTCATCTATGAACTTGTTTTTGCGTGGATATGATATCAGGAGGACACGCTTAGATAGTCGGCTTCGATAAAATGGCGACACCCATGCGCACTGCGCCGAGATCTTTGGCTTCGGGCCTAAGGCCTCTTTCAACTGCGGCGGGCAGATGTGACGTCACGGAGGATTTCCTCCCCACACGCCGGAGCTGAGTGCCGGATGCCGAAGCTTTAGAGACCCGGTTACAGCGGTGTCATGCGTTATATGGCCAGCAACTGATTAGAAAGAACATGTGGGCAGCACCTGAGAATTGGGGGCGTGGACATCCGTATTACTGTTTTTTGAGTGAGTACCTACACCATATAAACCTGACAGGTCTTGAGACATGACATGCACATATCCCTTTGAGAAAGCTGGTACGCGAAACGTGCGTCAGGGCTTGGTGATACCGTGGACAGGTGGACTACTATGGGTATGCATTGATTTACAGATATTTGCTGATTTATTCCATGTATGCACTATGCACTTTTTACTGAGTATTATGGATTACATAACTTTAATATAGACACATGGATTTATGACTGCTGTATTACCCCAGATCCTGGATTATGTCCCTGTATTACACAATGTGCTCTTTACTTGGGTATACTCCTTTCCTCTCTATGTAATTTTGTGTGACTTTGTATATGAATTGTTATATCAATAAATTTATGAGATTATGAACATTCCCTCTCTTGAGTGGTGTGTGCCGGACGCTTTGTATCCACTGTACTTAAATAGTCTGTCCCCACACCCCTACTTTTCATACATTTCTGGAATCTCTTCTATGGTGAAGGGTCCTACTTAATTGAAATACTATGTTTTTGGACATTTTCTTAATAGCCTCTGCATACGACTGGAGTCTACGGGCGAGCAACGGCTGTGCGAGCACAGTCTTTGCACTTTATGGAGCAGGGCTGTTAACTCCGGATAATTATTTAACCCCTTCAAGACCCAGCCTATTTTGACCTTAAAGACCTTGCCATTTTTTGCAATTCTGACCAGTGTCCCTTTATGAGGTAATAACTCAGGAACGCTTCAACGGATCCTAGCAATTCTGAGATTGTTTTTTGTGACATATTGGGCTTCATGTTAGTGGTAAATTTAGGTCGATAATTTTTGCGTTTATTTGTGAAAAAAATGGAAATTTGGCGAAAATTCTGAAAATTTTGTAATTTTCAAATTTTTAATTTTTATTCTGTTAAACCAGAGAGTTATGTGGCACAAAATAGTTAATAAATAACATTTCCCACATGTCTACTTTACATCAGCACAATTTTGGGAACAACATTTTTTTTTGTTAGGAAGTTGTAAGGGTTAAAAGTTGACCAGCGATTTCTCATTTTTACAGCAAAATTTACAAAACCATTTTTTTTAGGGACCACCTCACATTTGAAGTCACTTTGAGGGGTCTATATGGCAGAAAATACCCAAAAGTGACACCTTTATAAAAACTGCACCCCTCAAGCTACTCAAAACTACATTCAAGAAGATTATTAACCCTTCAGGTGCTTCACAGGAACTAAAGCAACGTGGAAGGAAAAAATGGACATTTTAATTTTTCCAACAAAAATTTTCTTTTAGCATCAATTTTTTCATTTTTACATGGGCATCAGGATAAAATGGATCCTAAAATTTGTTGGGCAATTTCTCCTGAGTACACAGATACCTCATATGTGGTCATAAACCACTGTATGGGCGCACGGCAGGGCTCAGAAGGGAAGGAGCGCCATTTGACTTTTTGAATGGAAAATATGCTAGAATATTTAGCGGTTGCCATGTCGCATTTGGAGAGTCCCTGTGTGCCTAAACATTGGAGCTCCCCCACAAGTGACCCCATTTTGGAAACTAGACCCCCTAAGGAACTTATCTAGATGCATAGTGATCACTTTGAACCCCCAGGTGCTTCACAAATTGATCTGTAAAAAAAAGAAAGTACTTTTTTTTCACAAAAAATTTCTTTTAGCCTCAGTTTTTTCATTTTCACATGGGCAACAGTATAAATTGTATCTTAAAATTTGTTGGGCAATTTCTCCTGAGTACACAGATACCTCATATGTGGTCATAAACCACTGTTTGGGCGCACGGCAGGGCTCAGAAGGGAAGGAGCGCCATTTGACTTTTTGAATGGAAAATATGCTGGAATATTTAGCGGATGCCATGTCGCATTTGGAGAGTCCCTGTGTGCCTAAACATTGGAGCTCCCCCACAAGTGACCCCATTTTGGAAACTAGACCCCCTAAGGAACTTATCTAGATGCATAGTGAGCACTTTGAACCCCCAGGTGCTTCACAAATTGATCCGTAAAAAAAAGAAAGTACTTTTTTTTCACAAAAATTTTCTTTTAGCCTCAGTTTTTTTCATTTTCACATGGGCAACAGTATAAATTGGATCCTAAAATTTGTTGGGCAATTTCTCCTGAGTACACAGATACCTCATATGTGGTCATAAACCACTGTTTGGGCCCACGGCAGGGCTCAGAAGGGAAGGAGCGCCATTTGACTTTTTGAATAGAAAATATGCTGGAATATTTAGCGGTTGCCATGTCGCATTTGGAGAGTTCTTGTGTGCCTAAACATTGGAGCTCCCCCACAAGTGACCCCATTTTGGAAACTAGACGCCCTAAGGAACTTATCTAGATGCATAGTGAGCACTTTAAACCCCCAGGTGCTTCACAGAAGTTTATAACGCAGAGCCGTGAAAATAAAAAATCATTTTTTTTTCTCAAAAAATGATTTTTTAGCCCACTATTTTTTATTTTCACAATGGTTACAGGAGAAATTGGACCCCAAAAGTTGTTGTCCAGTTTGTCCTGAGTACGCTAGTACCCCATATGTGGGGGGGAACCACTGTTTGGGCACACGTCAGGGCTCGGAAGGGATGTAGTGACGCTTTGAAATGCCGACTTGATGGAATGGTCTGCGGGCATCTTGTTACGTTTGCAGAGCCCCTGATGTGCCTAAACAGTAGAAACTCCCCACAAGTGACCCCATTTTGGAAACTAGACCCCGCAAAGAACTTATCTAGATGTGTGGTGAGCACTTTGAACCCCCAAGGGCTACACAGAAGTTTATAACGCCCGGGCATGAAAATAAAAAAAATCATATTTTTTCCACAATCAGGATCTTTTAGTCCCCAATTTTTTTATTTCCCAAGGGTAACATGAGAAATTAGACCCCAAAAGTTGTTGTCCAATTTGTCCTGAGTATGCTGATATCCCATATGTGGGAGAAAACTACTGTATGGGCACACGTCGGGGCTCGGATGGGAAGTAGTGACGTTTTGAAATGCCCACTTGATGGAATGGTCTTCGGGCGTCATGTTACGTTTGCAGAGTCCCTAATGTGCCTAAACAGTAGAAACTCCCCACAAGTGACCCCATTTTGGAAACTAGATCCCCCAAGGAACTCCTATAGATGTGTGATAAGCACTTTGAATCTCCAAGTCCTTCACAGAAGTTTATAACGCAGAGCCGTGAAAATATAAAATCATTTTTTTCCACAAAAATAATTTTTAGTCCCCAATTTTTTTCCCAATGTTAACAGGAGAAATTAGAACCCCCAAAGTTGTTGTGCAATTTTTCCCAAGTACGCTGATACCTCATATGTGGGGATAAACCACTGTTTGGGCATACGTCGGGGCTTGGAATAAAGGGAGCACTGTTTGACTTTTTGAACGCAAAATTTGCAGGAATCAATGGTGGCGCCATGTCACGTATGGAGACCCCCTGATGTGCCTAAATAGTGGAAACCCCTCAATTCTAACTCCAACCCTAACCCCAACACACCCCTAACCCCAACCCTAACCCCTACACACACCTAACCCTAATACAAACCCTAATCATAACCCTAACCCCAACACACCCCTAACCCTAATCCCAACTCTAACCATAAACCTAACCACAAGCCTAACCCTAATTCCAACCCTAACCCTAATTCCAACCCTAACCCAAATTCCAACCCTAACCGTAATTCTAACCTTAACCCTAATGCTAACCCTAACCCTAGTTCTAACCCTAAGGCTGGGTTCATATTGCGTTTTACCAGCCCGTTCAACACGTAGCGTTGACCGGCTGGTAACGGTATAGCATAACGCGATCGCGTTATGCTATATCCACTAGCGCAGATGAATCAGCAGATAATCAGTCGCGGATCAGCAGCAAAATCAGCCGCGGATCCGCAGCAAAATCAGCCGCGGATCAGCAGCAAAATGCGCTGCGGATCAGCAGCAAAATCAGCCGCGGATCCGCAGCAAAATCAGCCGCGGATCCGCAGCAAAATCCGCCGCGGATCAGCAGCGAATCAGCAGCAAATCAGTCGCGGATCAGCAGCAAAATCCGCCGCGGATCAGCAGCGAAATCCGCCGCGGATCCGCAGCGAAATCCGCCGCGGATCAGCAGCGAAATCCGCCGCGGATCAGCAGCGAAATCCGCCGCGGATCAGCAGCGAAATCAGCCGCTGATCCGCAGCGAAATCCGCCGCGGATCAGAAGCGAAATCCGCCGCGGATCAGCAGCGAAATCCGCCACGGATCCGCAGCGAAATCAGCCGAGGATCAGCAGCGATATCAGCCGCGGATCAGCAGCGAAATCAGCAGCGGATCAGCAGCGACATCAGCCGCGGATCAGCAGCGAAATCAGCCGCGGATCAGCAGCGAAATCAGCCGCGGATCAGCAGCGAAATCCGCCTCGGATCCGCAGCGAATCAGCAGCAAAATCAGTTGCGGATCAGCAGCGAAATCCGCCGCGGATCCGCAGCGAAATCCGCAGCGGATCAGCAGCGAAATCCGCAGCGGATCAGCAGCGAAATCCGCCGCGGATCAGCAGGGAAATCCGCCGCGGATCAGCAGCGAAATCAGCCGCGGATCAGCAGCGAAATCCGCCGCGGATCCGCAGCGAATCAGCAGCAATATCAGTTGTGGATCAGCAGCGAAATCCGCAGCGGATCAGCAGCGAAATCCGCCGCGGATCAGCAGCGAAATCCGCCGCGGATCCGCAGCAAAATCAGCCGCGGATCCGCAGCAAAATCCGCCGCGGATCAGCAGCGAATCAGAAGCGAAATGCGCCGCGGATCCGCAGCGAAATCCGCCGCGGATCAGCAGCGAAATCCGCCGCGGATCAGCAGCAAAATCCGCCGCGGATCCGCAGCGAAATCAGCCGCTGATCCGCAGGGAAGTCCGCCACGGATCAGAAGCGAAATCCGCCGCGGATCAGCAGCGAAATCCGCCGCGGATCTGCAGCGAAATCAGTCGCGGATCAGCAGCGAAATCAGCCGCGGATCAGCAGCGAAATCAGCCGCGGATCAGCAGCGAAATCCGCCGCGGATCCGCAGCGAAATCCGCCGCGGATCAGCAGCGAAATCCGCCGCGGATCAGCAGCGAAATCCGCCGCGGATCAGCAGCGAAATCAGCCGCGGATCCGCAGCGAAATCAGCCGCGGATCCGCAGCAAAATCCGCCGTGGATCAGCAGCGAATCAGCAGCAAAATCATTCGCGGATCAGCAGCGAAATCCGCCGCGGATCCGCAGCGAAATCAGCCGCTTATCCGCAGGGAAATCCGCCGCAGATCAGAAGCGAAATCCGCCACGGATCAGCAACGAAATCCGCCGCGGATCCGCAGCGAAATCAGCCGCGGATCAGCAGCGAAATCAGCCGCGGATCAGCAGCGAAATCAGCCGCGGATCAGCAGCGAAATCAGCCGTGGATCAGCAGCGAAATCAGCCGCGGATCAGCAGCGAAATCAGCCGCGGATCAGCAGTGAAATCAGCCGCGGATCAGCAGCGAAATCCGCCGCGGATCCGCAGCGAATCAGCAGCAAAATCAGTTGCGGATCAGCAGCGAAATCCGCCGCGGATCCGCAGCGAAATCCGCAGCGGATCAGCAGCGAAATCCGCAGCGGATCAGCAGCGAAATCCGCCGCGGATCAGCAGGGAAATCCGCCGCGGATCAGCAGCGAAATCCGCCGCGGATCAGCAGCGAAATCCGCCGCGGATCAGCAGCGAAATCCGCCGCGGATCCGCAGCTAAATCAGCCGCGGATCAGCAGCGAAATCAGCCGCGGATCAGCAGCGAAATCCGCCGCGGATCCGCAGCGAATCAGCAGCAATATCAGTTGCGGATCAGCAGCGAAATCCGCCGCGGATCAGCAGCGAAATCCGCCGCGGATCAGCAGGAAATCCGCCGGGATCAGCAGCGAAATCCGCCGCGGATCCGCAGCAATATCCGCCGCGGATCAGCAGCAAAATCCGCTAGGAAAAAAAAAAAAAATTATTTATTTTTTTATTTGTCCCTACCTATGATAAAGGGGGGTTCATTTACTTTTTTTTTTTTGATCACTGTAAAGTTTATCACATGATCAAAATAAATTTGAACACGGGGGCACTGCGCATGCGCCCGCCATTTTCCAGATGCGGCGCCCATGAAGAGCCGGCGGCCGTGACGATCCGGACATCGGTGATCGGAGAGTAGTAGGGGGGTCGATGGTAGGGGGGTCGGAGGTGGGGCAGCGAGCAAAGGAGAGGGGAGCAGATATGACGCGGTGACCGTCACGCCATCTTGTGCGGCGGCCCATCGCCGCCGTGACTACGTGTGGGGGTCAGGGCTCGGTGTCCAGCATGGCAGATGCTATTGCAGCATCGCCATGGCGGATGTATTTTCACCAATTAAATTGGTGAAATATTACACATCGCTCTGATTTGGCTGTTTCACTTTTAACAGCCAATCAGAGCGATCGTGGCCACGGGGGGGGTTAAGCCAACCCCCCTGTGGTGAAGTACAAAGGGTCCTGTGCCGGCGGGTCGGGTGACCTTTGAGTGACCCCGGTCTCCCGGCCCGCAGGAACGCGATCCTTTCATGACGCCACATAGGCGTAATGGGTCGGATTGGCACTGACTTTCATGACGCCTACGTGGCGTCATGGGTCGGGAAGGGGTTAAGAAGCACTGCACCACCAGGTTCAAGGTGTGAGCCAGGCAAGTTATGCGTCTGAGTTTTGCCAGGGCTATGGCCGCCACAAAATTACGGCCGTTATCACTGACTACCTTGCCTGGCTCAAGATGTATACTGCCCAGCCATGACTCAGTTTCTCGCTGCAAGTAGTCGGCCAGTACCTCCGCGGTGTGTCTGTTGTCGCCCAAAGACATCATTTTTAAAACAGCCTGCTGACGCTTACCACTAGCTGTTCGATAGTGGGATACCTCGTGTGCAACACTGGCAGTTGCGGATGGAGTGCTCGTGCGACTGCTCTCTGTTGACGAGCTTTCGCTTCTGGAGGAGGAGGGTCGAACGCCTACAGCCAAATGTTGCCTATACCGTGGGCTAGGCAGCACTGTCCCACCGCCGCTGTCCCCTGTGGACCCTGCATCCACCACATTAACCCAGTGCGCAGTGATGGACACGTAATGACCCTGGCCATGCCTACTGGCCCATGCATCTGTTGTGAGGTGCACCTTTAAACTCACTGATTGTTTGAGTGCATGGACAATGCGGTCTTTCACATGCAGGTGGAGGGCAGGGATGGCTTTTCTAGAAAAGAAGTGGCGACTGGGTAGGTCAGAGATCAGTTTGGCAATGTAGGCGTTCAAAGCCAGTGTAGCTGGACTTGAGAGCTGCATATGGTGGAACTATCGGTGGACATGACGGACTGAGAGGGGGTTGGTGATGGTGGTGGTGATGGCCTAGATGCCATCTTTCATTGCAAAAACATTGTGATTCCCTGACTGCTTTGGCCTTGCGATGACACCTCAACATTTCTTGCTGGTGGTGTGCCAACCGGTAGGCTTACAGTGGGGGGAAGCGATGGAGTGTTGCTGATTACCTACAGTCGGAGCAGGTGCACATGTGTTACTTGAGGTTTTGTAGTCCGCCCACGCTTGCAAGTGCATGTTCATTAAATGTCTAAGCATGCAACTGGTATTCAAATTTCTGAGATTTTTACTTCGGCTAAAGGTCCTTCCGCACTTCTTACAGAAAATCTTTGCCTCATCAATAGAATTTTGGTCAAAAAAGTGCCACACTGGACTCTTCCTACTATGGTATAAATTTTCAGGGCTTGCACGCTGTGCTAATTTGACCGTCTGACCAAGCTGTCCAGCAACTCTTTTTGTTTTTTAACACCGTTTTGGACTGCTACGGGCCTGCCAGATAACCCCAACTGCGATGTTGATACTTGCTGCGGATCCTCCTCCTCTTCTGAGGTATTGCCAGTGGCACCCTCTTCCCCCACTGGATGCCAATCAGGGTCAACAACTGGGTCATCCTTCACCTCCTCTTCAATTTCATCTGCACCTTCCTCTGTGTCACTGTGTAAGGTGGTATAGTATGCAGGAAGAGGCACCTGAGTTTCATCAGGGTCACGTTCTGGCTCAGTAGACTGCGAGGGCAATGTAGTGCTCTGGTTGAATGTACCAGCACAATCATATAGCAGTGGCTGACTGGCTGTGCATCAGTGCACTCCATGTCAGATTCATGTTGGACTGGGGAATTCAGGATTTGACTTGATAACCCAGGCATGGTATGTGAAAAGAGCTCCATGGAGTAATCTGAAGTGTGGCCTGCCGCATCCTTCCCTTTTGGTGGGGGTGAAGGACACAAGGAAAGGGGTTGTTCCTGACCAGAAGCCTGCACTGACGACTCAGTGCTTGGAGTTTTTGAACCTTCAGAAGAGGAGGCGATAGAGCTGGATTCTCTTTCGGCAATGTAAGCCAAACCTGCTCCTGATGCTCTGGCTTTAAAATCGGTTTACGTAGTCCCAGAAAAGGGAGCCTTCCAGGCCTTCTGGAGCCAGACGATGACGCAGGCTCAACACCTCCTGCCTTAGGTGCTATTGTGCTTTTGGCACTACCAGCAGATACACCACCACCACCACCATCAGTACCAGGTAGCCCCCCATGGCCACGTCCGCGGCCTCTTCCACCATACTTCCTCATGTTTGTGAAAATGTACCCAAAATACCAGCAGCTATATGGTACTGTATCAGAAGCGTACAGAAGTATACAGTGAGGGTGAAAAATTTTAATCTCTGTATATATTTGCGGAGTAACAGACACAGACTCTCACAGGCTCAATATGGATTACACCAGAATATAAAAAGCAAAAACGTGTACTGTATCAGAAGAGTACAGCTGTATACAGTGCTGGGTTAATTTTAAATCTCCGTATATATTTCAGGAGTAACACTCACAGTCACAGGCTCAGTATTGATAACACCAGAATATGAAAAAGCATAAAAAGTGTACTGTATCAGAAGCGTACAGCTGTATACAGTGTTGGGGTAATTTTAAATCTCCATATATATTTGAGGAGTAACACACACGCTCACAGGCTTAGCATGGATTACACCAGAATATGAAAAGCAGAAAAAGTGTACTGTATCAGTAGCGTACAGGTGTATACAGTGTTGGGGTAATTTGAAATCTCCATATATATTTGAAGAGTAACACACAGACGCTCTCTCAGTATGGATTTGACCGTAATACAGAAGGCAGAAAAACTGTACTGTATTAGAAGATACCAGCTGTGTACGGTTTTGGGGAAAAATTAAATCTCCGTATATATTTCCGTAGTCACACACAGATAGTCAGCATGTACTCGTCCGTGATACCAGCCAGTACACGCTAGTGTGAGGAGCGTACTGCACTATACGGTGTGGGAAAAAATGAACGCTCGGTAACTGTGCAGAAAAAAATAAAAGTATTAGTGCTGTGTAGGTGCTGTGTTAAAAAGCACTCTGTACAGCAGTGTACACACAGCAAAAGAAATTACTTCCCTCTCACTGGCAAACAGCAGCCTAATAATCAGCTCTGCTGCTCCACACAAACAATTCCTCTCCTGTCACTGGCAGGTAGCCTAATAATCAGCTCTGCTGCTGCACACAATAAATTCCTCCCCTCTCACTGGCAAACAGCAGCCTAATAATCAGCTATGCTGCTCCACACAAGCAATTCCTACCCTGTCACTGGCAGGCAGCCTAAGGACCAGCGCTGCTGCACACAACAAAATCCTCCCTCCCCTGTCACTGCACACTAACTGTACAGCTAATCGCTATCAGCAAAAGCACAGAATTATTGTTTTTTTACTGGCTAACGCTCTCCCTATTGAGAACCAGCGCCAGCAACCTCTCCCTACGCTAAGATCGGCAGACGTAAAATGGCGGTCGGTGGTGAGGGCTTTTATGGGCACTGTGACGCCACACAAAGCAAGCCAATCACTGCAATGCCCTTCTCTAAGATGGTGGCAGCCACTGCCCATGTCATCGCGCTGCCCACAGTGTGTGTCCCTGCTCATTGGCTGAGAAAAGGCCCTTCAAGCATTATGGGAAAACCGACATAGGCGCTCGAGTCACCGAACGCATGGCCGACCTCACGCTATGGTCAGGTTTCGCTCGGCGAAACCGAAC
This sequence comes from Oophaga sylvatica, assembly GCA_033576555.1. NCBI lineage: Eukaryota > Metazoa > Chordata > Amphibia > Anura > Dendrobatidae > Oophaga > Oophaga sylvatica. The sequence goes on from JARQOD010000007.1 coordinate 1,130,756, forward strand.
TTTGGCGAAAGTCGGTCTTTCTTTAATCTGACCGACCTGTTTCGCTCAACTCTAGTGGTGGGCCCCTGGGACAACACAGCTCCCACTGCAACCTCAGAGGCATCCACCTCTATGATAAATGGTTTGGACAAATCAGGTTGAACCAGTACAGGGGCGGTCATGAAAACGCCGCCACAGCTGGAGCTGACCAGTTTTTAAGATCAGCTTCCTTTCAAGTGAGATCAGTAAGGGGTTTGACTGCTTGAGAAAATCCCTTGATGAATTCCTATAGTAATTGTCAAAACCCAGAAATCGCTGAAGACCCTTGAGATCTCTGGGTTGCACCCAATCCACAATGGCCTGTACCTTCATAGGGTCCATACGAAACCCCTCAGCAGACAAAATGACCCCTTGAAAGGACAATTCTTGAGTAAAAAATGAACACTTTCCAGTTTGGCAAAGAGTGAGTTCTCCCAGAGCCTATGGAGAACCGCATGAAGATGACCCATGTAACTTTGTCTACCAGAAGAATATATAAGTATATCATCAAGATAAATTACCACAAAGCGTCCAATAAAGTCAGAAAAAACATGGTTAACGAAATTCTGGAATACTGCTGGTGCGATAGTGAACCCGAATGGCATGACCAAATTTTCAAACAGACCCTCAGAGGTGAGAAACGCATTTTTCCACTTATCCCCTTCCCGCATATGGATGAGATTGTATGCTCCCCTGAGGTCCAACTTAGAAAACCACCTGGCCCAAGAGAATTGATTGTACAAATCAGGTATTAGTGGGAGAGGATAAGTGTTTCTTATGGTGATCTTATTCAGTTCTTGAAAATCAAGGCATGGGCATAAACCACCGTCTTTTTTTTTTTTTTTACAAAGAAAATCCCCGGCGCCACAGGAGAGACAAATGGCAGAATATGCCCTTTACAGAGGCTTTCAGAGATATACTCCTTCATAGCAGCCCGCTCAGGGCCAGAGAGATTGTGCAGATGGGCTTTGGGCAATTTGGCACCGGGAACAAGATCAATGGCACAAACGAATTAGTGGTGTGGTGGTAGCACCTCTGCCTCCTTTTCGAAGAGCACATCCTCAAAGTCCTTCAGGTACTCCGGAATACTCTCCAGACTGATGGATGACATAGACACAGTAGCAAGACAATTTTCAGAATAACTAGGTGCCCATTTGACAATATCCCGGGACCCCCAGTCAATAACCGGATTATGCCGTTGCAACCAGGGAAACTCTAACACCAGGCCAGCAGGGAGAATATCCAAAACAAAGCATGACATGCGCTCTTGGTGCAGGACCCCCACCCTGAGGGTGAATTCTTTAGAATTGAAATTGAGACCATTCTTTGTGAGAGGTGTAGAGTCAATAGCCAAAATTTTTAAGGGAGTCTCCAAACTAACTGTCCCTAATCTACAGCGGGCCACCAGCTTACAGTCAATCAGGTTCAGGAATTATCCACAGTCTACAAAAGCAGAAGTATGGACAAAGCCATTCTCAACACCAAGTTCCACCTTTAACAGTATCTTTGCAAATGAAGAAAAAGGTACCTGAGAGTCTGAGTGACCTCCACGATGATCACCCAGACTTAGGCGCTTGTTAGTTGGTGGACAGGAGGGGCAGTCCTTTTTCCAATGTCTCCACAGTAAAAACACAGCTTTCCATCACGCCGCTGTTTCCTATCTTTCTCCCGGAGGTTGGTGGCTCCCACCTCCATAGATTCAGACTGAAGCAAAACATCAGGGTTAGCAGGGAACAATGGAATCCCTCATTGTGTAACACCTCTCTCCCGTAGCCTCCGATCTATACAGATAGCCTGAATCATAGCCTCCTCCAAAGAACTGGGAGGTGGATGGAGAGCCAAAGCATCCTTCAAGCAATCCGACAGTCCCTTCCAGAATAGACATCTCAGTGTGGAGTCATCCCCAGACACCGCAGTGGACCATCGACGGAACTCAGAGCTGTACCATTCGGCTGAGTGCTTCCCTTGAACCAGACCCATAATGGTGTCCTCTGCCACCCTAACATGGTCCTGTTCATCATAGATAAGTCCTAGGGCCTCAAAGAACCTATCTACCGACCTCCGTTCAGGGGCGGTAGGGGCAGCGAGAAAGCCCAGGATTGGGGACCCTCCCTAAGTAATGAGATAATAATCCTAACCACTGTGTCTCATCGCCAGATGATCGGGGTCTAAGAAAAAAACATAATTTACAACGCTCCCTGAATATGCAAAATGTATCTTTTTTGCCAGAAAACGTGTCATGAAGTTTAACCGAGGGTTTGAGAGAGTGCAAAACAACATGTACAGAGTCTCCAGGTAGACTAACAATAAGAGAGGTGTTTCCCTGCACGGTCTCTGTCAGTTTTTTCTGTAAGTGAGTATGAGACGTAACAAGGCACTGATGTTTCACAGAAAAATCTCGCACCATCTGCGTCAAATTGAACACTTGATCTGTCAAGTGATGCAGCAGATCCATGACCAGAGGAAAAAAAATTCAAAATCCCGTTTAATTGTATTATTAGTGATAATGTAGTGAAACCTCCACCAGGGGAGCTGGTGAGAGAAGAGAGGTTACACACTAAGTGTAGCAACACAGAGCAACAGCACAGGTGTCACAGGTAATGAGAGAGTGGTCAGACGAACCGAGTCAGAAACGATCAGGAGCAGACGTACCAGAAGGAGCCGCAATACACATAGTCAAAATACCAAGCTGAGGGTCAAAAAGCCAAACATGAGCACAGGTTCCATAAACATGAGACGGAAGACGTGGTCGGGGTACAAGCCAGGGAATCAAAAGCCTGACAGAGAACGTAGCAGCAGAGATGGATACCAAGAGACGGGGTCAGAGATCAGTCCGGGTCATACACGTGAATACAAGTCAAAGGCAGGAGGATCACCAAGGCACAAGGGTCAGAGGCTCTCAACTGGAAGCTTGAGATATCACTAACACAGGTCAGCAGGCTGTGACAGACTGAAATAGCCCAGCTAGCTCCAGAACGAGGCCGAGGAAATTAACCCCCGCATGACCAGTCCTGAGAGAGGACAGCAGAAAATAAACTCTGGACAGGACCATGACAGTAAAGGTACTGTCACACTAGGCGAGATCGCTAACGATATCGCTTAAGCGACAGCGATTTTATGATGCAGCAGTGACATCGTCAGCGACTTCGCTGTGTGTGACATGTAGCAGCGATGTGGCCCCTGCTGCGAAGCCGCTGATCGTGCACGAACGTTCTGGACCGTTTTTTGATCGTTGGCATACCGCTGGTGAGCCTGAATCGCTGAGTTTGACTCCCTTTATGAACGACGAGCGACCTCGTTGGCGACTCATGTCAGCGGCGCAGGCGGGACTAGGTTTTAACACCCCTCAGCTCCGATTGGTGGCCACAACATCTAGTCCTTTGTGCGTTGTTGCAAGGATACTATCGTGTGTGGGGTTTTGCGATCCTGTCAGAGTCGCTACAGCGCTTCATCTTTGCCATTTATACAACATTTTTGGGATCCTGGAGAAATGAATCCAGGGCAAACGCAATAGCGGCACAGACTGGATCGCAGTAGCTGCAAAGCAGAAGGCTAGCAGGACGCAGTATGGAACGATGCTGGAAATTCGTATGAACTACTTGCGTCGTCTTTTATGAAGCGGACGTCCAATCACTTAGCGAGAGCTGTGACTTATGACATACAGTGACCACCAATCTGTGCTGAGGGGCGTGGAGAAGGTTGCGCTCAATCACGCCTATCGAGGTCGGGATCTTTAACAATACGTGCTGTGTGACAGGTCCCAACGACCGCCGAGGTCGTTATGCAGATCGCTGATCACTGATGTGTCGTTTATGAGATCTTCCTGTTTGGAAGCTACTAGCGACCATATAGTGATCACACCCACAATCTCGCCAGGTCGTGTCGTTGTCGTGATCGCTGGTGCGATCACTTAGTGTGACAGTACCTTTAGGTCCTTGATTTTGTGGGTAATCACACTAGTGGTATCTCTGGGGATTCTTTTGTATGTTTCTGTATCAGAGAGCTGTCGAGTGATCTCATTATGTTACATGTGGAAGAGTCCAGGAACACTATGGCCCCGCCTTTATCCATGAGTTTAATGGTGATGTACTTGTTTTTCATTGGCTGGAAGATTCTGGTGTGTGGGTTATAACATAACCTTGGTTATGTTGGAGAACTAAGAGTAATGTGAACTTGGTTTTCCTGTGTACATCCACTAGATCGATTCAAAGCCTTTTGGGTTGCATTTGAATTTGATGCAAGCTGGGCCTTTGTGGTGAGATTGTTCCTATTATTATGCTGTTGAAGTGGGAATAATATTATTATATCTTTTCTTATTTCTTCCTAATAATAATTTATGCACAATCAGGGCCGGCTCCAGGTTTTTATGGGCCCCGGGCGAAAGAGTCTCAGTGGGCCCCTTTAACACAGATTACGATTCATGATGCATAGATACGGCAGAGAAATATAGGTATAGTACAATGCCAAACACTTTACTTCTTCCATTACCACTCTCATGTGCTAACAGGCGCCGGGGTGCCCAACGGCGAGTGGGTCCCCCGCCTGCTCAGGGCCCCGCACTTGCCCGGGTACGCCGGGTGCTGACGCCGGCCCTGTGCACAATTGATGTGATCCAATAGTGTTATTCTGTACTGAGATTTGTTCAGAGTCAATTTAATTCAGTTCAAAGTGCTTATTTACGGGGGCAATATACATCTCAATTAGCTCCCTACATATATGCACAATTGATGTGATCCAATAGTGTTATTTTGAACTGAAATTCGGTCCAAAGTGCTTGTTTACGGGGGCGATATACATCTCAATTTGCTCCCTTCTCTTTTTTAAAGAGTGGTGACTATATGTTTGTTTTTTATGTTGGTTAATGTATCTTTATATATGAACTGTGTAGTTCATTTTTATTTCATCTATTAAAGGTTATATTTTATCCTGCACTTCTACCTTGCTGACTACACCTCAATGCATAAACTAACAGTATGGCAGTGGCAAAAGAGTTATGTCAACTTGCTTTTCCAGTGTACATTCACTAGGTCACTTCAAAGCCTTTTTGGGGTGCGTTTGAATTTGATGCAGGTTGGGCCATGTATTCAATACATAAACTAACAGTATGGCAGTAGCAAAAGAGTAATGTGAACATGGTTTTCCTGTGTACATCCACTAGATTGCTACAAAGACTTTTAAGGGTGTGTTTGTATTTGATGCAGGCTGGGACTTGTATTCAATTCATAAACTAACAGTATGGCAGTGGCAAAAGAGTATTGTGAACTTTGTTTTCTGGTGTACTTCCACTAGGTCGGTTCAAAGTCTTTTTGTTTTTTGTTTTTATTTGATGCAGGGCAGGCCTTGTATTCAATGCATAAACTAACAGTATGACAGTGGCAAAAGAGTAATGTGCACTTGGTTTTCCTGTGTATATTCACTAGGTTGCTTCAAAGTGTGTGGGGCGTTTAAATTTGATGCAGGGTGGGCCTTGTATTCAATGTATAAACCAACAGTATGGCAGTGGCAAAAGCGCAATGTGAACTTGGTTTTCCTGTCTACATCCACTAGGTTGTTTCAAAGCATTTTTTGGGTTGCGTTTGAACTTAATGCAGGGAGGTCCTTGCATTCAATGAAGAAGCTCAAAAGTATGGCAGCGGCAAAACAGTAATGTGAACTTGGTTTTCTTGTGTACATCCACTAGTTCACTTCAAAGCCTTTTTAATGTGCGTTTGAATTTGATGCAGGGCGGGCCTTGTATTCAATGAAGAAGCTAATATTCATGAGGTGGCAAAAGTGTAATGTGCCCTTGGTTTTCCTCTGTACATCCACTAGGTTGCTTCATAGCCTTTTTGGGCTGCATTTGAATTTGATGCAGGCCAGGCCTTGTATTCAAAGCATAAATAAACACTATGGCAGTGGCAAAAGAGTAATATGAACTTGGTTTTCCTGTTTACATCCACTAAGTCCTTCAAAGCCTTTTTGTTGTGCATTTGAATTTGATACAGGGTGTGCCTAGCATTCAATGAAGAAGTTAACAATATGGCAGTGCAAAACAGTAATCTGCACTTGGTTTTCCTGTGTACATCCACTAGGTCGGTTCAAAGCCTTTTTGGGATGATTTTAAATTTGATGCAGGGTGTGCCTTGTATTCAAATACGAAGCTAACAGTATGGCAGTGGCAAAACAGTAATGTACATTTGGTTTTCCTGTGTACATCCACTAGGTCGGTTCAAAGCCTTTTTGAGGTGCGCTTGAATTTGATGCAGGGTGGCCTTGCATTCAATGAAGAAGCTAACACTATGGCATTGGCAAAAGAATAACGTGAACTTGGTTTTCCTGTGTAGATCCACTAGCCTGCTTCAAAGCCTTTTTGGGGTGCATTTGAATTTGATGCAGGGCGGGCATTGTATTTAATGAAGAAGCTAACAGTATGACAGTGGCAAAAGAATATTTTGAACTATGTTTTCCTGTGTACATCCACTTGGTTGCTTCAAAGCCTGTTTGGGGTGCATCTGAAAATGATGAAGGCCAGGCTTTTTATTCAATGCATAAATTAACAGTATGGCAGTGACAAAAGAGTTATGTCAAGTTGCTTTTCACGAGTACATTCAATAGGTCGCTTCAAAGCCTTTTTGTGGTGCGTTTGAATTTGATGCAGGTTGGGCAATGTATTTTGGCAGTGGCAAAAGAGTATTGTGAACTTGGTTTTCCTGTCGCTTCAAAGCCTTTTTGGGGTCTGTTTGAATTTGATGCAGGGCGGGCCTTGTTTTCAGTGAAGAAGCTAACAGTATGGCAGTGGCAAAAGAGTAATGTGAACTTGGCTTTCCTGTGTACATCCACCAGGTTGCTTCAAAGCCTTTTTTGGGGTGAATTTGAATTTGATGCAGGCCGGGCCTTTTATTTATTGAAGAAGCTAACAATATGGCGTTAGCAAAAAAGTAATGTGAACTTGATTTTCCTGTGTACTTCCACTAGGTTGTTTCAAAGCATTTTTTGGGTGCGGTTGAACATGATGCAGGGCGGACCTTGCATTAAATGAAGAAGCTAAAAGTATGGCAGAGGCAAAACAGTAATGTGGACTTGGTTTTCCTGTGTACATCCACTAGTTCGCTTCAAAGCCTTTTTAGGGTGCGTTTGAATTTGATGCAGGGCGGGACTATTATTCAATGAAGAAGCTAACATTCATGCAGTGGCAAAAGTGTTATGTGCATTTGGTTTTCCTGTGTACATCCACTAGGTCGCTTCAAAGCCTATTTGGGGTGCATTTGAATTTGATTCAGGCCTGACCTTGTATTCATTACATAAGCTAACAGTTTGGCAATGACAAAAGTGTAATGTGACTTTGGTTTTCCTGTGTACATCCACTAGGTCGCTACCAAGCCTTTTTGGGTTGCGTTTGAATTTGATGCAGGAAGGGCCTTGTATTCAATGCAAAAGCTAACAGTATGGCAGTGGAAAAAGAATATTGTGAATTTGGTTTTCCTGTGTACATCCACTAGGTCACTTAAAAGCCTTTTTGGTGTGCGTTTGAATTTGATGCAGGGTGGGATTGGTATTCAATGAAGAAGCTAACAGTATGGCAGTGGCAAAAAAGTAATGTGAACTTGGTTTTCCTGTGTACATCCAGTAGGTCGCTTCAGAGCCTTTTTGGGGTGTGTTTGAATTTGATGCAGGGCGGGCCTTGCATTCAATGAAGCAGCTAACATTATGTGAACTTGGTTTTCCTTTGGCCATTCGTACCTTGGTTCAAAGGTTTATTGGGGTGTGTGTTACTTTGCTGCAGGGCAGGCCTTGCAATAAAATGCATAGGCTAACACTATTGGAGACCTATTCTCTTATAATTCTAACACTTTTTGATGAGGCCCTCCTGTACGTCTCATCACAGACTTATTGGTGTGCATCCTAATTTTTGGCAGCCCAGCCACTCAATGCCTAGGTAGTAACAGTATAGGAGACCCACTGTTTAATATTGGCCATTTAAGAATAGTAATGCCGACTGATGCCCCATTAAAAATTGGCTTTCTGACTTTAAGAGTCCCTCCTTCATAAATTAAACAAGATGTGTCTGATGATGTGTCAGACAACACATGGCCAACTAATGTAGTTAAATGCTACAATGACATTTCACAGTAAATGCATTTGTATTGGTTGAAAGCAATGATAACATTGAGAAATGCATCAAAAACACTACATGTGAACATTGACAAATTGGTGGAGGAAATTTTTACTTTGAGTTCATTATTTTGTGTTATATAAAAGTCATTAGTCTGGAAAGGATGTTCCTTGACATATTTCCCAGGAAAATCCATTTTGGTTTTGTTTTTGTATTTTTTTTGGCGAGCCTGTTAACATGGCGTTTGACTCTCACAACATTGCCCACAGCTGTGACCTGGGAGTCAGAAATGCTTTCAGAGGCATTCCTCATGATGTTCCCATGTCATTTGAGTTGTCTTTTCATCATTTACAGACATTTTTAGACTTTAAAAGGACCCCCGGGAGGATAGCTGCAAAAGTGCTCGGTTTTACCATAGACTTACATTGAGCTTGTTGCTCAGGGTGTATAGCTACCCTATATTCGTAGCAAGTCTGCGCCACATTGGCTACCTGCCTGGCATAAGCTAAACCTGCCTGAAAGACCTGTGCTAATTAGTCGAGCGAACTCTGGCATCAGCAGGTCCCGGAGAGCAAAGCTAGAGAGCACGTGGAGCCCAGATTCTGGTACGTCCACACATGAGCACTGCCTATTTTAGTATGATCCACCGCATCGCGCCGCGGACAGACAAGCTATTCAAGGGCTAAGCTCCGCCCCCAGTCATCTTGTCAATCGCATCACCGATGACGTCATCCGTGACCAATCAGCTGATTCCAGGTCAGAGGATCAGCTGACATTAACCACCAATCCTGGTTCGCCATGTCACGGACATGCTCAGTGCAGGCATTTCTGGACTTAGGCTACAACAGCCCTGTCTCCTTCTGTAACCTATGCTTAAGGTTACCATTAACAAAGATCCTGGAGACAGCTTGTTCTCTCTTGTACTGGGTAGGCATTGGGATCAACAGTGAAGCTAAGCAGCATCTGCCACAGCTGAGGCCTGCATGGTGGAACACTGATGCCTCAGATTCAGGTTCAAATCCAGCTGATGACTAACACTATCATTTTTGTCCAGGCCTATTTCATTAGCTTTATTTTTTAAAAATTCTGTGGAAGCATGGTTGAAAAGCAATGTCTGACTTTCATATATTCATTTTCATAGATTTTTGATTTATTACTTTTGTCAGATTAAAGTTATTTCTGTCACCATTGTGGTTTTTCTGTCATTAAACGAGGGGTACCAACAATTTTGACCATGTGTGTATAACATTGTGAAGACAGTCATCAAGAAGTGGCTTAAATTTGAGTCACCAGTGACATTTTTTAGAACTTGATGTTACTCAAAAGCTCAAGAAAATGGAAAAAGAACATTGGTTCAGGAGCCGAGGCATACAGCAGCATTAAACGGCCTTAGGTTTTACTGTCAAGTACTGTATGTATACTACATGTGACAACAATCTCTCATATTTTTCATATGTGTGGCCTGTGGGGAAGGTTAGCAAAACAGAAGCCACCCAATCTCAGATATGTTTTGGCAAAACCTTCAACATGATTGACAAAAGCATGTCGGACAAGTTGTCATAGTCTGTAGAGGCCAAAGTTGAAATTTTTGGCTATAATTCAAAAATGGTATGTTTGTCGCAAAGCCAACATTATGCATCACCAAAAGAACACTTAAACCATACTGAGGCATCTTAATACTTGTGTATAATTCAATTCCACTATAAATTCACTCATCACTGTACATTCATTACATTCACATGTTCATGTAATTAATACATGAAGACAGATTAATTAAAGCTGTTATTTTGTCTACAAGTCTTGATGCAGAGTTTTCTGGAATAATATGTGACAAAAGTATTAGGCATTACGTGCCTCTTAATGAATTTTGTACATCCTTCAGCTGCCCTGTCACAGAGACATACAGTGGAGAAACTAAGTATTTGATACCCTGCCGATTTTGCAAGTTTTCCTACGTACCCAGAATGTAGAGTTCTGTAATTTTTATTGTACAGTCATGGCCAAAAGTTTTGAGAATGACACAAATATTATATTTTCACATGATCTGCTGCTCTCTGGTTTTTATGTGTGTTTGACAGATGTTTTTATCACAGACAGAAATATAATAATTGCAAACATATGAGTAACAAAAGCTTATATTGACAGTTAGAATGAGTTAATGCAGCAAGTCAATATTTGCAGTGTTGACATTTCTTCTTCAGGACCTCTGCAATTCTCCCTGGCATACTCTCAATCAACTTCTGGACCAAATCCTGACTGATAGCAGTCCATTCTTTCACAATCAATGCTTTCATTTTGTCAGAATTTTTAGGTTTTTGTTTGTCCACCCGTCTCTTGATGATTGACCACAAGTTCTCAATGGGATTAAGATCTGGGGAGTTTCCAGGCCATGGACCCAAAATCTCTATGTTTTGTTCCCTGAGCCATTTAGTTATCACCTTTGCTTTATGGCAAGGTGCTCCATCATGCTGGAAAAGGCATTCTTGATCGCCAAACTGCTCTTGGAGGGTTGGGAGAAGTTGCTCTTGGAGGACATTCTGGTACCATTCTTTATTCATGGCTGTGTTTTTAGGCAAGACTGTGAGAGAGCCGATTCCCTTGGCTGAGAAGCAACCCCACACATGAATGGTTTCAGGGTGCTTAACAGTTGGCATGAGACAAGACTGGTGGTAGCGCTCACCTTGTCTTCTCCGAATTAGGCGTTTTCCTGATGTCCCAAACAATTGAAAAGGGGATTCATCAGAGAAAATAACTTTACCCCAGTCCTCAGCAGTCCACTGCCTGTACCTTTTGCAGAATATCAATCTGTCCATGATGTTTTTTCTGGAGAGAAGTGACTTCTTTGCTGCCCTCCTTGAGACCAGGCCTTGCTCTAAGAGTCTCCGCCTCACAGTGCGTGCAGATGCACTCACACCTGCCTGCTGCCATTCCTGAGCAAGCTCTGCACTGCTGGTAGCCCGATCCCGCAGCTGAAACACTTTTAAGAGACGGTCCTGGCGCTTGCTGGTCTTTCTTGGGCGCCCTGGAGCCTTTTTGGCAACAATGGAACCTCTCTCCTTGAAGTTCTTGATGATGCGATAGATTGTTGACTGAGGTGCAATCTTTCTAGTTGCTATACTCTTCCCTGTTAGGCCATTTTTGTGCATTGCAATGATGACTGCACGTGTTTCTTTAGAGATAACCATGGTTAACAGAAGAGAAACAATGCTGCCAAGCACCAGCCTCCTTTTAAAGTGTCCAGTGATGTCATTCTTACTTAATCATGACAGATTGATCTCCAGCCATGTCCTCATCAACACCCACACCTGTGTTAATGGAGCAATCACTGAAAAGAGGTTAGCTGGTCCTTTTAAGGCAGGGCTGCAATGATGTTGAAATGTGTTTTGGGATAAAGTTCATTTTCTAGCCAAATATTGACTTTGCAAGTAATTGCTGTTAAGCTGATCACTCTACATAACATTCTGGAGTATATGCAAATTGCCATTAGAAAGAGTGAAGCAGTAGACTTTGTAAAAATTTATATTTGTGTCATTCTCAAAACTTTTGGCCATGACTGTAGGTACTCTTCAACTGTGAGAGACAAAATCTAAAAACAAAAACCAGAAAATCACATTATATGATTATTAAATAATTAAATTGCATTTCATTGCATGAAATAAGCATTTGATCACCTACCAACCAGCAAGAATTCTGGCTATCACAGACTTGTGAGTTTTTCTTAAGGAAACTCTCCTACTCTGCACTCATTGCCTGTATTAATTACAACCGTTTGAACTTGTTATTTGTTTAAGACACCTGTCCACACACTCAATCACACTCCAACTTCTCCACCATGGTCAAGTCCAAAGACCTGTCTAAGGACACCCAGAACAAAATTGTACACCTGCACAAGGCTGGCATTGACTGCAAGACAATAGGCAATCAGCTTGGTGAGAAGGCAACAACTTTTGGCACCAATTATTAGAAAATAGAAGAAAAACAAGATGACTGTCAATCTTCCTTGTTCTGGGGCTTCAAGCAAGTTCTTGCCTCATGGGGTAAGGATGATTCTGAGAAAGGTCAGAAATCAGTCCAGAACTACATGGGAGGACCTAGTCAATAATATGAAGAGAGCTGGGACCACAGTCTCAAACAATACCGTTAGTAACACACTACTCTGTCATGGATTAAAATCCTAGAGGGCACGTAAGGTTCCCCTGCTCATGACAGCATATCTCCAGGCCCGTTTGAAGTTCACTAATGGCTATCTCGATGATCCAGAGGAGGCACGGGAGAAGGTCATGTTGTCAGATGAGACAAAAATATAACTTTTTTTATTGACTCCACTCGCCGTGTATGGAGAAAGAATAAGGATGAATACAACCCAAGAACACCATTCCAACTGTGAAGCGTGGTGGGGGAAACATCACACTTTTGTGTGCTTTTCTGCAAAGGGGACAGGTCCACTGCACCATATTGAAGGGAGGATGGATGAAGTCATTAATTGTGAGTTTTTGGCCAACAATCTATTAGTAGAGTTGAGCGATACTTTCCGATATCCAAAAGTATCGGAATCTGAATGGTATCGCCGATACCCAAAAAATATCGGCGATACCCATACCGATACCGGAAATCCAATGTAAGTCTATGGGAGCAAAATATCGGAATTAAAAAAAAACCCATTCTTGCCTTGTTGGTTAATTGTACATGAAGGAAAACAACAAAGAGTAATGTAGAATGTATTGGGGAAGGTTGAGGAGACATTAAAGGCATAGATGTTTAACCCAATCAAATGGAATAGCATAAAATATTTTTTTTTTTAAAGATGTCCGGATTGACGAAGAAATTGACAATGTTGTTAACGTTTTTTCTATTTTGGCAAATATGTATATTTCACAACTTCCATGCTCTTCACCTTTTTAACTTTTGACACACTTTCTCTTTCATAATCTTCAGCAGCAGCATCTTTTCATCAAATTATTCTTCATCTTCACCTTCTTTATCTTCTTCTTAAACTTCTTGCTATTATCTTTTTGTTAACATTACTCATATTCTTCTTATTCAACTATTATTCTTCTTCATATTGTACTTCATCTTCTTCATCATATTCTTATTTGTGACAGAGATTCCTGTACTTGTAATCTGTCAAAGTATGAATTTTTCATCCTTCCGTTCTTGCTGTCACAAAAAATTTAAATTACAACAGTATTTGTCAGTGTTCAGTTTAGCCTGCAGCAGCAGGCATTTTCCAGGGGCACCACGAGGAGGAACGGACTCACCCCCATACACTGCTTAGTCTTCTTCTGCTTATAATTTAGAGCATATATTTTGCTCTTCATTTTGGTCTTATACTTCATGTTCTTCTGCTTTTTGATCTTCTGCTTATTGTTCTTAAGTCTCTTGTTCTGTATCTTGTAGTTTGTCTTAACCTTCTTAGTCCTGTTGGGTAATCTTTTATTTCTTCTTTGTGATGGTGTTTAGGTTGGTTGGCTTGATGCTCGTCGTCCTTGTGGTCGTCATCTTCTTCGGGGTGGTCATCAGGGTCGTCTTCTTCATTGTTGGAAATCCAGAGTGATTACCCAAAAAAACATTTAAAAAATCTTCAATTTGTAAATGTAGCAGAAGGTACAAGAGCCAATGCAAGCAACGAGGACCAGCTGACTGTGCTGGAACCCGGAGGGGCAGCAGAAGGAAAAGAGCCAATGGCACAACCGAGGACCAGCTGACGTTACTGGGACACGGTTACTAAGCAGGAGGTACCTGTGCTCCAAAGCACTACCAAGGACCAGAAGACGTTGCTGGAACTTGGATACCGAGATGGAGGCACCTAGGCCAAAGGCACTGCGGAGAACCAGCTGACGGTACTGGAACCCGGACGGTTAGCAGAAGGTACCCATGTAAATTTAAGTTGACAGGCCGCGAGCCTGCCGCAGTTACCGAATCACACAGTACTACAGTGAGTGATTGTCCTATTGTCACAACGGAAACAGCCTTTATTTGCATATCTCGCAGCACACATAGGAAGCACCTAAACTCCAGGCACCATAGAGTCGGCTAACCCGACCGCAACATGACAGGACAACTTATTGGAGGCTAAGTGACGTTTACACTGACAGGAAACAGATGGCGTGCTGTAACCAGTCTGGGCAAGAGTGAGTAACCGTGCCAATGACACTTCCGAGCAACAACTGGCGGTGTTGTAGCCCAGGTATGAGAAGAGAACCGGTTGGAGGCAGCAGGACTTTTTGCCGTTCACACAGCAGGGGAACAGCTGACATTACTGAACCCCAGTAACACAGGAGCAAGTGTTGACTGTGCTAACAGCACTTCCAGGCAACAACTGGCGGTGTTGGAGCCCAGGGATGAGAAGACAAAGGGTGGAGGCAGCAGGACTTTTTGCCGTTCACACAGCAGGGGAACAGCTAACATTACTGAACCCCAGTAACACAGGAGCAAGTGTTGACTGTGCTAACAGCCTTCCAGGCAACAACTGGCGGTGTTGGAGCCCAGGGATGAGAAGACAACAGGGTGGAGGCAGCAGGACTGTTTGCCGTACACACAGCAGGGGAACAGCTGACATTACTGAACCCCAGTAACACAGGAGCAAGTGTTGACTGTGCTAACAGCACTTCCAGGCAACAATTGGCGGTGTTGGAGCCCAGGGATGAGAAGACAACAGGGTGGAGGCAGCAGGACTTTTTGCCGTTCACACAGCAGGGGAACAGCTGACATTACTGAACCCCAGTAACACAGGAGCAAGTGTTGACTGTGCTAACAGCACTTCCGAGCAACAACTGGCGGTGTTGGAGCCCAGGGATGAGAAGACAACAGGGTGGAGGCAGCAGGACTGTTTGCCGTACACACAGCAGGGGAACAGCTGACATTACTGAACCCCAGTAACACAGGAGCAAGTGTTGACTGTGCTAACAGCACTTCCGAGCAACAACTGGCGGTGTTGTAGCCCAGGGATGAGAAGACAACAGGGTGGAGGCAGCAGGACTGTTTGCCGTACACACAGCAGGGGAACAGCTGACATTACTGAACCCCAGTAACACAGGAGCAAGTGTTGACTGTGCTAACAGCACTTCCGAACAACAACTGGCAGTGTTGTAGCCCAGGGATGAGAAGAAAACAGGGTGGAGGCAGCAGGACTTTTTGCCGTTCACACAGCAGGGAACAGCTGATATTACTGAACCCCAGTAACACAGGAGCAAGTGTTGACTGTGCTAACAGCACTTCCGAGCACCAACTGGCGGTGTTGTAGCCCAGGGATGAGAAGAGAACCGGTTGGAGGCAGCAGGACTTTTTGCCGTTCACAGAGCAGGGGAACAGCTGACATTACTGAACCCCAGTAACACAGGAGCAAGTGTTGACTGTGCTAACAGCACTTCCAGGCAACAACTGGCGATGTTGGAGCCCAGGTGTCATGTATAGTGTACAGTTCCTATAGCGTCTTGTGCTTGGGTGCGAGGAAACACAGGAGACATAGGTTGAAATGAAATGACTTGTATTACTTCATACAAGCATGCTGAAAAGTTCACACAGTTTGCAGGAACAGCGACAGGAGACACAGCAGGCCAGAGTAACTTCAAGCACTACAATAAATCTCCAAGCAGGTTCAGGATCTCTTCTCTGTACCGTAATTCCTCTGCAAACATGGATTCACCAACCAGCAGGTTTCCAGAGTCCAAAAGTGTTCCAAGGTTCCTCAGTAGGGAATAGCTGGAGTACAAGTCCAAGGCTTCCAGGAGTCAGGTCACAGACTGACTGAGGCTTGATTCAGGAGCACTGATTGTTCAGCTGAGGCTGCTTAAGAAGCAAGAGGGAGAGAATCAGGGCGGGAACATGAAAACTGGAAACTCCATATTAACTGAGGGCAAGAGCTGCAGAAAGACAGAAAGCAAAATGGCCGACGGAAAACTGAGTTTCAAGGAACATGTCAACAGAGACAAAGAACCTTACATTACTCCCCCCTTAGGGACAACCTCCGGATGACCTCAGACCAGGCTTGTCAGGGTACCTCTGATGAAACTGGCGGAGCAGGCGAGGAGCATTTACATTATTGACTGGTTCCCATGAGTTGTCCTCCACTGGGTAGCCCTGCCATTTAATCAAATATTGCAACTGATTTCTGTACAACCTGGAATCTAGAATCCTTTCCACCATAAATTCTTCCTGACCATCGACCAGCACTGGGTCAGGGCAAGGAGAAGAACGTCCAGGAAACGTATTGGGTGTTGCAGCCTTTAGTAGGGATACATGAAAGACAGGGTGGATTCTCATAGTTCTGGGCAGTTGAAGACGACAAGCAACAGCACTTATAATCTTATTGATCTTATAAGGTCCAATGTACTTATGTCCCAATTTAGACGATGGAATCTTTAATTTAAGATTTCTGGTTGACAGCCAGACCAAATCTCCTACCTTGAAAGCTGGTGCAGGTTTACGAAATTTATCTGCTGCTTTCTTGTACCTTTCCTGAGCAATTCTAGATTTTCCTTTAGAAGATCCATATTCTTTTGTAAAGAAGTGATTCTTTCAGCCACTGCCGGCAAGGGCATATCTATGGGAAATCGAGGAAGAATGTTAGCATGATAACCTAGATTGAAGTAAAAAGGAGACTGCTTAGTGGAGGCGCTCTGAGAGTTGTTATAAGAGAACTCAGCCAGTGGAAGTAGATCCACCCAATCATCCTGTAGGTGGCAGATAAAACAGCGGAGATACTGCTCCAGGGTCTGATTGGTTCGTTCTGTCTGTCCATTAGTCTGGGGATGAAAAGCAGAAGAAAGGTTTACTTTAATGTCCAATGCTGCACAGAAATACCTTGAAGTGAATTGCACCCCTCGATCCGAAATGACCTCATCCGGTACTCCATGTAAGCGAAACACATTCTTAATCATCAAGTCTGATGTCTGTTTTGCAGTGGGTAAGCCGACACAAGGGATAAAATGAGCTGCCTTTGTTAGACGGTCAACCACCACTAGAATGGTGTTCTTCCCTTGAGAGGTTGGTAACTCCACAATGAAGTCCATAGAAATGGATCCCCACGGGCGGGACGGGGTGGGAAGAGGTTGCAACAGACCAGTTGGTGAGGAGCGAGGTGTTTTGCATCTTGCACAGACTTCACATGAAGTGACATAGTTTAAGACATCTTTCCTGTAAGTGGGTCACCAAAAGAAACGAGAAAGAAATTCTTGTGTCTTTAGAATTCCCCTATGCCCGGCTATCTTGGAACCGTGGATGAGTTGCAATACTCTCAATCTGACTGTTTCAGGTATATACAGACTTTGTCCCTGAATCCACACACCATTCTTAAAGACAAGACTTATGTCCCTTGGGGGTTGAGCCAACAAAGAATCCGCATGGTATGCTTCCTTGATGTCCTTAAGTAGGTCTTGATTATGAATCACTCCCAGGAATCTAGAGTCAGGAATAGTGTTGAGCGATACGATACTGCAAATATCGGGTATCGGCCGATATTAGCTTTATCGGGCTTTCGATTCCGAGTACCGATATTTTCGTCATATCGGATACCGGAATCGGATTTGTCACTGTCACTGTGAGTGTCCGTCGGTCGGGTCTGTCAGGAGTCAGCGGCACTTACCTGGCAGAAGATCTCCGGCGGTCACGTCCTGGACTGCTTGATGGCCGCCATTATCTTCTCCCTGGCGGTCACATGCAGTTTTTCGCGATAACTGCAGTGACTGCAGGGTAATCCCGGCCGTAAACCAGTCCGATGACGTCACCGCCGGGGAAGCAGGTAATCAGCTGTGCTGCGCCGGGATGACAGGCTCTGCCTGCCTGCCTCTGATGTCATTCTGATGTAGCAGAGCTGGATCGTCGTGGGACACTCGTTACTATGGACTGCGTCGGACAGGTGGTATACTGCTGTTTTTTTTCTTCATTTTTTTACAGGAGATCGATGGCGTCGCAGGATGAGACTGTAATAAAAGTAATGAAAACTGTGTTGTGTTTTTTATTAAATGAAAAAATTTTTTTATGAACATTCACCCGTCCGGGTACATCAACAATTTAACTATTTACATACAGGGACCCTGTCCGGGTTATTTATAATTCTTTGGCAGGGGTGTTCCAGGTACCACCTGGTACTCTTCTGATGCTTGCCAAACATCCGAGACACCAACGACCACCAGGACCTGATGACGTCGTGTGGCCTGTACAGTCAAGTCGTGACCCGCTATCTGTGTCTGTGTGGCCACCTCTTTCATCTCCCTCTGGGTCTGGAGCCCTATGTCACGGACTGAACGAACCCCAGGGGGCCTAACAGGCGCCGGGTACGGGCCAGCTATAGTTATCATGTCCATAGCTGGGGCTGCTGAGGAGACCACTGAGGGAGGCTGGGGAGATTTACGGCGTGGGTTGGGCACTTGTGCAGAGGCCTGGATGTGGGAGGCTGAAGGTTCCGAGGGTCTCACAGGTTCCTGACACTCTGGGGAGTAGGGGTCGCACCTGGTAACATTTAGGGCGTACCATCCATTGTAACCCCAGTGTCGGGTGTAAGTCACCAAGTCTCCTGGCAACAGGTCCCTCCCCGGGTGTCCTTCTGGGAGGTGAGTCTCCACGTCCCGCCGGGTCACAAACACTTCTAAATAAAGTCCAGGCTCCTGGATGAGAAAAGAGACTCTGCACTCAACTTAATGTGGTGAACAAGAAGAAGGAAATTTATTGTGGTCCAAAGTAAACAGCAATATACAGGGGGACGTTTCGGTCTACACGACCTTCAACAGCTACTGTAATAAATTGTAAAAAAGAAAAATAAAGGGTTTTTTCTAAACAAAAAAACGGCGAGAGGCCTTTTGGATACACACTTTGGACACATTAACCCCGAAAGGTCTCAATAAGGATTATGATTTACTTGCTTTCATATAAACCCATACCTCAACAATATGTAATAACTCAGTCTGTGACTTTATTATGTTTTTATATATTCCCATTCATTCTGAAGTAATGTCTGCCTCGTTATGTGATTATTAGGTTCACTATTCCCATTTATTCTGATGATATATCTGCCTCAGTATTATAGGGTTCACTATTCAAATATTCTTTTTATTACAAATGCATACTAATCTGTGTTTCTTTCATCTCAGAGCCGATTATACTGAATTTGGCATCCTTTGGGCACAAGCACTGTCTGGATGGACACTCTTTATGACAGACTTTCTACACAGTCCTTAGCCACTCCTTCGAATGTCCCTCCACTCACCAGTACCGCCCAGCACACTGTGGAACGCACCAGTCATCATGAGTGGAACGCACGGCCATGCGTTTCCGCCCACGTCACGTCCCAACTTAGTACTCCTCCTCTCTTTTCTCTTATTGGCTGTACATAGTCACATGCCCTCTCCGCACTTCCTATAACTAACAGGAAGTGGCCGACTATCACCGACGTACAACAAGCGGTGGATACCGCGTTCTGACTGCCGAAGCTGACGTCCTTCTCCTCACAGGTTTGCTATCCACGGTTTTTTTCCTTTTTTTCCCACCATTCAGCTCACAATCGGTTCATATCACTCATTGCATCCTAATGTCGCACAGGTATTACACCTTATCTGGACTTCTTACAATTACGCATGGATTCCCCATGCTGATCAGTGGTAGGCATTACCGTTTATATACTCCACGCACTGTCTTTTTATTTCCTTTCATCTAATACCAGCACGTGCCAATTTT
The DNA here is from genome assembly GCA_033576555.1 of Oophaga sylvatica. Classification (NCBI taxonomy): domain Eukaryota; kingdom Metazoa; phylum Chordata; class Amphibia; order Anura; family Dendrobatidae; genus Oophaga; species Oophaga sylvatica. Next base: position 1,150,536 of record JARQOD010000007.1, read on the forward strand.
CTAGCATAAGCGCATGTTTTCTACCCTCCGTTTCTCACAGTGTCTCTATGAAAAATCTGATTTGATGTGTCCATATCGTTCAAACCTAACAAACAGGGGTATGTGTTCCTCTTATTTCTATGCACAAGTCCGCCTATGTCTCTCCTCTATTAAGATTCTCTATGCATTATATCTCTATGAAGTCTGTTTACCAAGATAATTTTTGGAATCTTGTTATTAAGCAGGTGTTTTTCCATATATTATGTATATACTTATTTTCCAGTTATGTTCCTTTTTTTAAAAGAATTTTTTGTTTAGAAAAACCCTTTATTTTTCTTTTTTACAATTTATTACAGTAGCTGATGAAGGTCGTGTAGACCGAAACGTCCCCCTGTATATTGCTGTTTACTTTGGACCACAATAAATTTCCTTCTTCTTGTTCAACACATTAAGTTGAGTGCAGAGTCTCTTTTCTCTTCCTACGGTTTGGGCACCTACTCTTGCACCCTCATATTGGCTGTGCATACGGTTTTTTTTACAAAACGTGTTTTCCCTTACGTATAGCACGCTTTTTCTGGATATGTCTCTGTCATCTCTAACGTTCTCCTATAACGCAGATGAGACCTCAAATATCTTGGCACAGACTAATCTCTCCTGCGAATTCCTAAAAGCACCCCCCAGGGAATCCCGGGGCAGGGATCTTGAACGTGAACTTCGACACCATACGAACCTCGAACTTCACTGCGCCACGCTGACTGAATACTTACGGGTACAACGTATCCCACGGGGTCTCAGGGTACCACTTCGGCCCACTCTTTTTGGTGATATACCTGAATTTTGTACCAAATATGAGCAAATCCTCAATAAGTGTTCTTTTGACTTAATGGTTCTAACGGTAGAGCATCTACAAAAGGCCATCAACACCAGCGCGGACCGTGTCAAGTCCATCGAGGCACAACTCACCACCACTGGGACACCTGAGGAACTGTCTGCCCTTAGGAACCAAATCAAGACCAACATTGATTCACACAAGAGAGATACCGAGAGTCGCAAAAGAAATAAATTATTTGGGACCAAGAGGACTACGAACACAATCGTGTCTACAGATGGCGAGGGAATCCATCTACCTGGCGGGCTCCCCCACGATCAGGCTATCGTTCTACGTCAGACCCGTCTACCTCGGGCTCAGAACTAGAACATCCTGGTACCTCTACTGCTCCTTTTTTAGGTCAAAAACGAAGACCAAGACGAAGAGGACCAGGCGCGGGCATGGACTCAAGAAATCAATTTCCAATACGGACAACCAGGTCACAGGTATGTGCCCATTGGTAGTTAACATTTCCAACAGGACACTGGGCATTGCAGAACTTAATGTGCTTCAAAAAGGCTTATCCTTTTGCCCCTCCTATAGATATAAGACTTTCGACCTTGAAATGGATCTCCAGCGCTTCTTTCGCTCTTTAAGACTAAAAGTGTATTTTTCCAACCAACAGTTATCTCGTGTCCCAGACAATGCTTCCGATCATGACTCACTCTCCATTGCACACCTTGGCCTTAGGACAAAAAGTCATTTCAGACCACCACTAGGGTCCAATGCCCTCGAAACCTTTATAGGTTTGTACAATCCTCCTTCAATGACATCAAATGTGATATGGAACAAGGGAAATTGTTCTATCCCCCAAATCTCAAGGCAATAGAATTTCAGGCTCTTAGATCTTTGAAGGAGGATCACAACATCATTATCAAACCTGCAGACAAGGGTGGAGCAATTGTTGTCATGAATCGCTCTGATTATCTATCAGAGGCTCTTAGACAACTCGGGGCCACCAGCATATATGTCAAGCTATCATATGATCCTACAGGCCGTACCAGGTCCACTATTTCCAACATTCTTAGTCGACATCTGGAACAAGGCACCCTAGACAACAAAATCCATGACTTCCTTATTAAAAATCACCCGGTTGTCCCAGTTTTCTACACTCTCCCCAAGATCCACAAGGATCTTCAACACCCTCCAGGGAGACCCATTGTCGCGTCCACCGAGTCTATCCTCTCTCCTCTCTCGATTTACTTGGAGAAAATATTTACCCCTCTGATTATGTCTTCGAAATCCTTTCTACTTGATACTAATGCCTTCCTCCAGGTCATTAAAGGTATTCATCAAGTCCCCACCTCTTGTATATTGGTCACATTCGATGTCAAAGACCTATACACCTCAATTCCCCATGAGGAAGGTATTCATTCTGTCAAAAAACTACTACTGAAAAGCAACTTCACGTCGTCTCAAATAGAGCTATGTGTGGACCTATTAACTCTAGTACTCACTTGTAACTACTTCATGTTTCAGGACGATTTCTTCCTACAGATTCGCGGGACCGCGATGGGCTCGAACGTGGCACCCCCTTATGCAAATTGCTACATGGCTGACTTTGAGGAATCTGTCCTCTACCTCCATCCTCTGTTCCAAGAAAATGTCATCACCTGGAAACGGTACATAGATGACATTTTCTGCATATGGGGTGGCACGTTTGAGTCCCTATCCTCCCTCCATCAGATACTTAACGAATCTGGGCCTGGTCTTCAATTTACAGTCACATCCGACATAAACAGGATTAACTTTTTGGACACTATGGTCATGAAGGATGGCAATGGCAAATTATCCACGGATCTCTACATTAAACCTACTGACCGCAATAGTCTCCTGCATTTTGACAGTTTTCACCCCACATCTATGAAGCGGTCCATCCCCAAATCCCAGTTCCATCGGGTAAAACGTATTGTGTCAGATGGAGATACCCGCAATATTCGATTGAAAGAGATGTATTCTAAATTCAGAGATAGGGGGTACCCACAACAGGTTCTTGACTCGTCCGCATCTGATACATCTCCTCCTCGACCAAAGTCAGACAATAGAGTGGCCTTTGTGCATTCTTTCCACCCCTTTTCATATTTAATACACAAGTGTATCCGCCGACATTGGCCCCTTCTCTCCAGGGCACATCCACAAATCTCGGAGTTTCAAAAACCATTTTTACCATGTTTTCGACGGGCACCCAATTTCAGAGATTCCCTTGTTAGAGCTGACTTTGGACCTACCAAAACTAGAACACTACAACGTTTCCTACAACACCCAAAAATGGCACCTTTCCTTGCCTGAGCTGTACTCAATGCAATAATGTACAGAAGGGAAACACGATACGACATCCTTATACCGGTAGGTCCTTTGACATTAGAGGTTTCTTCACTTGTAACACCTCTTACGCCGTTTACGTCATAAAATGTCCTTGCGGACTATTATATGTCGGGGAGACGACACAATCTGTCAAAGACCGAATATCAAAACACAAGTCTACCATACGGTGTAAAAACTTGATGCTCCCAGTTCCCCACCATTTTGTGACACACGGTCACAATATTGCACAGCTCAAATTCCAGGTTCTCGAACATGTGCCTCAACCCAGGAGAGGGGGCGACCGGATCACATTGTTAAAACGGCGAGAGGCCTTTTGGATACACACTTTGGACACATTAACCCCGAAAGGTCTCAATAAGGATTATGATTTACTTGCTTTCATATAAACCCATACCTCAACAATATGTAATAACTCAGTCTGTGACTTTATTATGTTTTTATATATTCCCATTCATTCTGAAGTAATGTCTGCCTCGTTATGTGATTATTAGGTTCACTATTCCCATTTATTCTGATGATATATCTGCCTCAGTATTATAGGGTTCACTATTCAAATATTCTTTTTATTACAAATGCATACTAATCTGTGTTTCTTTCATCTCAGAGCCGATTATACTGAATTTGGCATCCTTTGGGCACAAGCACTGTCTGGATGGACACTCTTTATGACGGACTTTCTACACAGTCCTTAGCCACTCCTCCGAATGTCCCTCCACTCACCAGTACCGCCCAGCACACTGTGGAACGCACCAGTCATCATGAGTGGAACGCACGGCCATGCGTTTCCGCCCACGTCACCTCCCAACTTAGTACTCCTCCTCTCTTTTCTCTTATTGGCTGTACATAGTCACATGCCCTCTCCGCACTTCCTATAACTAACAGGAAGTGGCCGACTATCACCGGCGTAACACAAGCGGTGGATACCGCGTTCTGACTGCCGAAGCTGACGTCCTTCTCCTCACAGGTTTGCTATCCACGGTTTTTTCCTTTTTTCCCACCATTCAGCTCACAATCGGTTCATATCACTCATTGCATCCTAATGTCGCACAGGTATTACACCTTATCTGGACTTCTTACAATTACGCATGGAATCCCCATGCTGATCAGTGGTAGGCATTACCGTTTATATACTCCACGCACTGTCTTTTTATTTCCTTTCATCTAATACCAGCACGTGCCAATTTTCTAGCATAAGCGCATGTTTTCTACCCTCCGTTTCTCACAGTGTCTCTATGAAAAATCTGATTTGATGTGTCCATATCGTTCAAACCTAACAAATAGGGGTATGTGTTCCTCTTATTTCTATGCACAAGTCCGCCTATGTCTCTCCTCTATTAAGATTCTCTATGCATTATATCTCTATGAAGTCTGTTTACCAAGATAATTTTTGGAATCTTGTTATTAAGCAGGTGTTTTTCCATATATTATGTATATACTTATTTTCCAGTTATGTTCCTTTTTTTAAAAGAATTTTTTTGTTTAGAAAAACCCTTTATTTTTCTTTTTTACAATTTATTACAGTAGCTGATGAAGGTCGTGTAGACCGAAACGTCCCCCTGTATATTGCTGTTTACTTTGGACCACAATAAATTTCCTTCTTCTTGTTCACCACATTAAGTTGAGTGCAGAGTCTCTTTTCTCTTCCTACGGTTTGGGCACCTACTCTTGCACCCTCATATTGGCTGTGCATACGGTTTTTTTTACAAAACAGGCTCCTGAATGAAGCCCCAACCACCTTTCAATTTAAAGCTCCGTACTGCACCCTTACGCCGCGGCTCCCACAGGGTTCCTTTATCTTTTCTCATCCGGTCCTTATCTGCCCGGTCCTTCTCCAGGTAACGTTGCCGAAGCTTTTGGGATTCTCGCTGCTCCCTTTGTCGCTCTGCTTCCCGCTCCCAACGTCTCCACTCTTCCTCCTGACGCCGGTTGTAATTCTCCTCCACCAGCTGCTCCATGTCTCCACCATCAAATGCCAGCTTACGATGTCCGGTTTGCGGCAGCTCTCCTGGCGCCCCCCAGTCCTGGCGGCGCTCACCTGTGGCGGAAGCAGTCGGCTCTGGAACAGATGACAGTCGGGGCTCCGGTACAGACAGGTAAACCTCTGGTGCCTGCGCAGCCTCCTCCATGAGGACGGGTGTCGCTTCTTCTGTCTCAGCGACGGGGGCAGACAGCGGGATCTGGGGTGCTGCCGGTGCAGAGTTTTTTGCAGGAACGGGTGCCTCCACTGCGACAACGTCAACCGGATCACATTGCAAGGGCTGGGATGCCCGCACGGACTCCTCTACTAGAACGGGTGCCTCACCTTCCGGTACAGACACTTCAGGTAAGAGGGATTGGCGCTGCTCCAAGTTTAGATTTAGGGCACGCCAGCTGGCTTCCATCCTGGCGACCTCCTCCCGGTGCCGGGCCAGGCCTCTTAGGGTATCCTCCGCTTCTTGCAGCGTAGGAGGGTTTCCAGGCCGGGTGCCCAACGGTGGTTCCGTGGCGATCAGGTCGCTTCCGTGGGGGAGAGCTCTGACTGCTCCATCCCTTCACACTTCTGCTCGTGTCCATTAGCCATCTCTGCCAAGTCACATGTGTCATTAGCATCTGGAGAGGGCCCCTCTTTTGTAGGGAGGCGGGACCTTCGTGTTAGTTTCCGCACACTGATGAGGATGAGGAGGCGGAACTGAAGAGCTGTGGGGCACGATCTTACATTGCAGTACCATTTACAGTGGTCGGCCATTGTTTTCGCGCCACTGAGTGAGTGTACACCCACGAAGAGCACGCCCTTCTTCTTCACCAGTGCCTCGTCGTGACGCAGATATAGCGGAAAAATGGCAAATACATTCTCTGATGATTTTAGCAATTCTCAAGCACAAAACCAGTTCAATTCAGGCACACAGGACTCGCTTATAGCGAGCTACAGAATCCTGTTCGTGACGCCCAAGTTGAGTCGCACAGAGCCAGAGGTTTTGGGGGTACTCGGCACCGAGCCCGTCGACTTCTATGGGGTATGTCACGGCTTTACCAGGCAATTGAATCAGAGTCTATTTTACTATGTAGAAGTGTATAAACTATAAATATATGTATATATATGTCACAATGACATGTATATATATATATATATATGCATTCTATGTGTGTATATTTTGTGTTTACAACGAAAGAAAGGTTTTTTTTTGTTGCGATATTTTGTTCCCATAGACTTACATGGGACTTCCGGTATCGGAATCGGATATCGACGATATTTAGTGATATCGGCGATACCATTCCGATACGATATTTTTAGATATCGAGCAGTATCGCTCAACACTAGTCAGAAGAATAGTCTTAGGAGGAGTAAGTGGACGTGTCTCTGCTGAATGAATCCTAGAGAGTGCATCAGCCTTTTCATTGCGCGATCCTGGTCTATAAGAAATGACAAAATTAAATTGGTTTAGGAAAAGATTCCAGTGAGCCTGGCGAGGAGTCAGGCACTTAGCCGACCTGATAAATTCAAGGTTACGATGGTCTGTCAGGATGACTATTTGCTGTGCAGCTCCCTGAAGAAGGTGTCTCCATTCCTTGAAGGCGGCAATAATGGCCAACAATTCTCTATTGCCCACATCGTAGTTCCTCTCAGCCGAAGACAACTGCTGGGAAAAGAAGGCACAGGGATGCAAGACATTCTTCTCACCTGTTCTCTGAGAGAGTATAGCTCCAACGGCACAGTCTGAAGCATCCACCTCTATTATGAAGGCAAGCTCGGGGTTGGGATGTACTAAGATAGGTGCGTTGGTAAATTTATCCTTTAAACAGGAAAATGCTTCCTGAGCTTGCGGGGTCCAGGAGAACCTAGACTGTTTCTGGGTAAGTTGGGTGATAGGTGACACTACCTCAGAAAAATTCTTAATGAAACGTCTATAGAAGTTGGCAAACCCGATGAAACGCTGCACCTCCTTCACATTTCTAGGAATTGGCCAATCCTTGATGGCTTGGGTCTTGCTTCCATCCATACTAATCCCTTGCGTAGATAGTACATACCCCAGAAATTGAATTTCGGTCCTATGGAATTCACATTTTTCAAGTTTGATGTAGAGATGGTTTTGTCTTAGGCGTTCTAAGACCATTCTCACATGTCCATGATGTTCCTCTGTGGAGTTAGAAAAAATTAGAATATCATCCAGATAAATCACCACAAATGTATCTAGGAGATCCCTGAAGATATCATTCACGAAGTGTTGGAAAGTGGCTGGGGCGGTACTCAGACCAAAAGGCATAACTAGATATTCAAAGTGTCCATAGCGTGACCTGAAAGCAGTCTTCCATTCATCCCCAGGTCTAATACGGACCAAGTTATAGGCCCCACGGAGATCCAGTTTAGAGAAAATTTTGGCATGCCGCACTCTCTCCAACAACTCAGGGATTAAAGGCAATGGATAACGGATTCTAATAGTAACCTTATTGAGTTCCCTATAGTCTATGCAGGGTCTCAGAGATCCATCTTTCTTCTTCACAAAGAAGATGGGTGCACCTGCGGGAGATGAAGAGGGGCGTATGAAGCCCTTGGCTAAATTTTCGTCTATATAATCCTTCAAAGCTTTTAGCTCGGGCCCCGCTAGGGGGTAGATCTTACCAAAAGGTATCTCGGCTCCAGGCAATAATTCAATTGGACAATCATGTGGACGGTGAGGAGGAAGCTGATCAGCGTTCTTCTTGTCACATAAATCCACATAGTCCTGGTATACAGCTGGTAGTTCAGGGACTGACATGGTTCCTTTAGGAACAGAGCAAGCTGAAACTCCTTGACTCATCTGTTTCTCCGGAAAGTGTAATTCCTTGGTCTCCCAGTTAATCGTAGGATTCTGCGCCTGCAGCCATGGTAGCCCTAGAATAATGGGAAAGTGGGGAGAAGAGATAAGCAAAAAAGACATTTTCTCCTGATGATCTTTACCCATAAGGACCCTCAAAGGCTCTGTTTCTTGATCCACTGGTCCAGAAGTCAGTAGAGAGCCATCCACAGTCTCCATCTGTACTGGAGTAGCCTTCTTCACTGAACGTATCCCCTGTTTCAGAGCAAAGGAGATATCCATAAAATTTCCACTTGCTCCTGAGTCGATCATAGCAGAGCTAGACACCCAGACTGAGTCAACCCAGAGTTTGATGGAAAGGAAGCAATGAGAATTGTTTCTTTTACAACTCAGCTGGGACACCGCTGAGGAAACTTGAAAAATTGCAGCGTTTATACCGTAATCGTCCCCAGAACTAACAGAGTTTAAGTCTGAGAAATCAAGATCTCTTGCAGCAGATCTCTCTGGAGCCTGAGGCTCGGACATGACAGAGCTCCTCTCGCAACACTCACAGTGAATGACTGCTGCAGTAGTCTTACGAGAACGGCTGGGGCAGTTTATAATGAAGTGCCCTGACTTACCACAGTAGAAACATAGATTTTCCTTTATACGATGTTCTTTGCGTGCATCACTAACCCGTCTTTGTAAAGAGTCCACCTGCATGGGTTCAGGTTCTCGTTCCCTTGTGATCCTACTCAAAGGTTCCTTAGCTGAGGAGGGAGGTAGTAAAAGGTTAGTGCGATTATTTTCGAACCATCTCTCTTGTCTGCGTTCAGTCAGACGAGCATCAATACGGATACAATAGTTAATAAAGTCACCTAACGCAGTGGGAGGGTCGGCACGAGCAAGTTCATCCTTAATCAGTGGAGACAACCCTTTCCGAAAAATAGATTTTTTAGCGGAAGTGTCCCAAGTGGTATCAAGAGCCCATCTCCTGAAATCCAGGGCATATTTGGCTACTGAACGCTTACCTTGGCGCAAAGTTAACATGGCTGCTTCAGCTGTTGCACCTCGATTGGGGTCATCAAACCCCTACCCCATGGCTGAAATAAAAGCATTAAGGTGATTCAAACAATCATCCTCAGTCTCAGAGGGTTTGCCCACATCAAAGCCTTATTGGTAAGCAACATGATTATAGTAAGCACTTTGGATCGTTCAGTGGGAAATTGTGAAGCATGTGCAGAGAAAAATAAATTGCATTGATTAATAAATCCCCTGAATTTCTCACGTTCACCGCCAAAACGAAAAGGAGGTAATTTGGGGATCCCAGAACTCGGGGTTATGGCAGGAGCCTGGGCTCGTTCCTCTAGAGCCTCAATCCTGGCTCGCAATTCCTGGGTAGTCTGTCCAAACACTTGCAAATTATGATTAGTGAGGTCCTGTAGGCTTGCAAAACGGGTTTTTAAAGTCTGTACATCTGAAAGGATTGTATCAGTCACTCCGCAAAGCTCCTTTATGCGGGCCTCCATGTTCCAGATCTTTTAAGGCAGAAGTGCTGGAAGGAGAAGAGGAAAGGAAAAAAAAAAACAATAGTGTTTACCTGTGGTAACACTCCAGAGTAAAATTTTAAGGGAATGCGCTCACCTGGAATGGTTGTGAGAAGTCACAACCACTGTCATCACATAAGGTATTAAACGGACATCTGATATCCACAGTCACAGCAGACACGGCTTTCCCAGAGCCAGCAGACACTAAACATTGGCTCCTGAATCTTGTCATGTATAGTGTACAGTTCCTATAGCGTCTTGTGCTTGGGTGCGAGGAAACACAGGAGACATTGTTGAAATGAAATGACTTGTATTACTTCATACAAGCATGCTGAAAAGTTCACACAGTTTGCAGGAACAGCGACACAGGAACAGGAGACACAGCAGGCCAGAGTAACTTCAAGCACTACAATAAATCTCCAAGCAGGTTCAGGATCTCTTCTCTGTACCGTAATTCCTCTGCAAACATGGATTCACCAACCAGCAGGTTTCCAGAGTCCAAAAGTGTTCCAAGGTTCCTCAGTAGGGAATAGCTGGAGTACAAGTCCAAGGCTTCCAGGAGTCAGGTCACAGACTGACTGAGGCTTGATTCAGGAGCACTGATTGTTCAGCTGAGGCTGCTTAAGAAGCAAGAGGGAAGAATCAGGTTGGGAACATGAAAACTGGAAACTCCATATTAACTGAGGGCAAGAGCTGCAGAAAGACAGAAAGCAAAATGGCCGACGGAAAACTGAGTTTCAAGGAACATGTCAACAGAGACAAAGAACCTTACACCAGGGATGAGAAGACAACAGGGTGGAGGCAGCAGGACTTTTTGCCGTTCACACAGCAGGGGAACAGCTGACATTACTGAACCCCAGTAACACAGGAGCAAGTGTTGACTGTGCTAACAGCACTTCCGAGCAACAACTGGCGGTGTTGTAGCCCAGGATGAGAAGACAACAGGGTGGAGGCAGCAGGACTGTTTGCCGTACACACAGCAGGGGAACAGCTGACATTACTGAACCCCAGTAACACAGGAGCAAGTGTTGACTGTGCTAACAGCACTTCCAGGCAACAACTGGCGGTGTTGGAGCCCAGGGATGAGAAGACAACAGGGTGAAGGCAGCAGGACTGTTTGCCGTACACACAGCAGGGGAACAGCTGACATTACTGAACCCCCCAGTAACACAGGAGCAAGTGTTGACTGTGCTAACAGCACTTCCAGGCAACAACTGGCGGTGTTGGAGCCCAGGGATGAGAAGACAACAGGGTGGAGGCAGCAGGACTTTTTTGCCGTTCACACAGCAGGGGAACAGCTGACATTACTGAACCCCAGTAACACAGGAGCAAGTGTTGACTGTGCTAACAGCACTTCCAGGCAACAACTGGCGGTGTTGGAGCCCAGGGATGAGAAGAGAACCGGTTGGAGGCAGCAGGACTTTTTGCCGTTCACACAGCAGGGGAACAGCTGACATTACTGAACCCCAGTAACACAGGAGCAAGTGTTGACTGTGCTAACAGCACTTCCAGGCAACAACTGGCGGTGTTGGAGCCCAGGGATGAGAAGACAACAGGGTGGAGGCAGCAGGACTTTTTGCCGTTCACACAGCAGGGGAACAGCTGACATTACTGAACCTCAGTAACACAGGAGCAAGTGTTGACTGTGCTAACAGCACTTCCAGGCAACAACTGGCGGTGTTGGAGCCCAGGGATGAGAAGAGAACGGTTGGAGGCAGCAGGACTTTTTGCCGTTCACACAGCAGGGGAACAGCTGACATTACTGAACCCAGTAACACAGGAGCAAGTGTTGACTGTGCTAACAGCACTTCCAGGCAACAACTGGCGGTGTTGGAGCCCAGGGATGAGAAGACAACAGGGTGGAGGCAGCAGGACTTTTTGCCGTTCACACAGCAGGGGAACAGCTGACATTACTGAACCCCAGTAACACAGGAGCAAGTGTTGACTGTGCTAACAGCACTTCCAGGCAACAACTGGCGGTGTTGGAGCCCAGGGATGAGAAGACAACAGGGTGGAGGCAGCAGGACTTTTTGCCGTTCACACAGCAGGGGAACAGCTGACATTACTGAACCCCAGTAACACAGGAGCAAGTGTTGACTGTGCTAACAGCACTTCCGAGCAACAACTGGCGGTGTTGTAGCCCAGGATGAGAAGACAACAGGGTGGAGGCAGCAGGACTGTTTGCCGTACACACAGCAGGGGAACAGCTGACATTACTGAACCCCAGTAACACAGGAGCAAGTGTTGACTGTGCTAACAGCACTTCCGAGCAACAACTGGTGGTGTTGTAGCCCAGGGATGAGATGAGAACCGGTTGGAGGCAGCAGGACTTTTTGCCCTTCACACAGTAGGGGAACAGCTGACATTACTGAACCCCAGTAACACAGGAGCAAGTGTTGACTGTGCTAACAGCACTTCCGAGCAACAACTGGCGGTGTTGTAGCCCAGGGATGAGAAGAGAACCGGTTGGAGGCAGCAGGACTTTTTGCCGTTCACACAGCAGGGGAACAGCTGACATTACTGAACCCCAGTAACACAGGAGCAAGTGTTGACTGTGCTAACAGCACTTCCAGGCAACAACTGGCGGTGTTGGAGCCCAGGGATGAGAAGACAACAGGGTGAAGGTAGCAGGACTGTTTGCCGTACACACAGCAGGGGAACAGCTGACATTACTGAACCTCAGTAACACAGGAGCAAGTGTTGACTGTGCTAACAGCACTTCCAGGCAACAACTGGCGGTGTTGGAGCCCAGGGATGAGAAGACAACAGGGTGGAGGCAGCAGGACTTTTTGCCGTTCACACAGCAGGGGAACAGCTGACATTACTGAACCCAGTAACACAGGAGCAAGTGTTGACTGTGCTAACAGCACTTCCAGGCAACAACTGGCGGTGTTGGAGCCCAGGGATGAGAAGACAACAGGGTGGAGGCAGCAGGACTTTTTGCCGTTCACACAGCAGGGGAACAGCTGACATTACTGAACCCCAGTAACACAGGAGCAAGTGTTGACTGTGCTAACAGCACTTCCGAGCAACAACTGGCGGTGTTGTAGCCCAGGGATGAGAAGACAACAGGGTGGAGGCAGCAGGACTGTTTGCCGTACACACAGCAGGGGAACAGCTGACATTACTGAACCCCAGTAACACAGGAGCAAGTGTTGACTGTGCTAACAGCACTTCCGAGCAACAACTGGTGGTGTTGTAGCCCAGGGATGAGATGAGAACCGGTTGGAGGCAGCAGGACTTTTTGCCCTTCACACAGTAGGGGAACAGCTGACATTACTGAACCCCAGTAACACAGGAGCAAGTGTTGACTGTGCTAACAGCACTTCCGAGCAACAACTGGCGGTGTTGTAGCCCAGGGATGAGAAGAGAACCGGTTGGAGGCAGCAGGACTTTTTGCCGTTCACACAGCAGGGGAACAGCTGACATTACTGAACCCCAGTAACACAGGAGCAAGTGTTGACTGTGCTAACAGCACTTCCAGCAACAACTGGCGGTGTTGGAGCCCAGGGATGAGAAGACAACAGGGTGAAGGTAGCAGGACTGTTTGCCGTACACACAGCAGGGGAACAGCTGACATTACTGAACCCCAGTAACACAGGAGCAAGTGTTGACTGTGCTAACAGCACTTCCAGGCAACAACTGGCGGTGTTGGAGCCCAGGGATGAGAAGACAACAGGGTGGAGGCAGCAGGACTTTTTGCCGTTCACACAGCAGGGGAACAGCTGACATTACTGAACCCCAGTAACACAGGAGCAAGTGTTGACTGTGCTAACAGCACTTCCGAGCAACAACTGGCGGTGTTGTAGCCCAGGGATGAAAAGAGAACCGGTTGGAGGCAGCAGGACTTTTTGCCGTTCACACAGCAGGGGAACAGCTGACATTACTGAACCCCAGTAACACAGGAGCAAGTGTTGACTGTGCTAACAGCACTTCCAGGCAACAACTGGCGGTGTTGGAGCCCAGGGATGAGAAGACAACAGGGTGGAGGCAGCAGGACTTTTTGCCGTTCACACAGCAGGGGAACAGCTGACATTACTGAACCCCAGTAACACAGGAGCAAGTGTTGACTGTGCTAACAGCACTTCCGAGCAACAACTGGCGGTGTTGTAGCCCAGGGATGAGAAGACAACAGGGTGGAGGCAGCAGGACTGTTTGCCGTACACACAGCAGGGGAATAGCTGACATTACTGAACCCCAGTAACACAGGAGCAAGTATTGACTGTGCTAACAGCACTACCAGGCAACAACTGGCGGTGTTGGAGCCCAGGGATGAGAAGACAACAGGGTGTAGGCATCAGGACTGTTTGCCGTACACACAGCAGGGGAACAGCTGACATTACTGAACCCCAGTAACACAGGAGCAAGTGTTGACTGTGCTAACAGCACTTCCAGGCAACAACTGGGGGTGTTGGAGCCCAGGGTCAAGGAGGATGTTTAAATACTAGATC
>JARQOD010000007.1:1164556-1206503 GCA_033576555.1 Oophaga sylvatica
GATCAGACTGGGTTAGATGAAAATAGCATGGATTTATCCCATTCCCAAAAATGGAAAAATTCGGCGGGGGGGAACCAAAATAAAGGAGATGCGACAGACACAAGATTCTGATAATACCTTCGGGGAATTCTCTTTGAATGGGAGTCCTGTTAAGCCCCTCGCTAAAAAAGGTTGTGCTGAGGCCTCAGGTACTATTTCCTCGAAACTCGACATAGTTAATTATGAGTCATTTACACAATCAGATAAGCCAGTATCAGAAGGGGTTCTTGCAAATTTTTGTAAGTCCCTCAAAGACTCCATTCTCTCTGGTTTCGAGTTACAAAAAAATTTGATTCTGGAGGTCAGTGATAAATTCTCAAGGAGATTCGAAATTAACGAAATTCGGATTTCGCATATAGAAGAGAAAAATGAGCTTCTTACACAACAAAATTTAAATTTAAAAGAGGAAATTTGTTTCATTAAAACTAAACTAGCCGACTTAGATGATAGAAGTCGTAGAAACAACATTAAGTTGAGAGGGATACCAGAAACAATTACTCAAACCGACTTGTCAAACTATGCCAAAACTATGTTTAAAAAAGCGATCCCTAATCTATCTGATATACACCTAACCATTGATAGAATCCATAGACTTCCCCGCCCAAAAGGCATCCCTTTGGATAAACCCAGGGATTAGTGTTGAGCGATACTGCTCGATATCTAAAAATATCGGATCGGAATGGTATCGCCGATATCACTAACTATCGGCGATATCCGATTCAGATACCGGAAGTCCCATGTAAGTCTATGGGAACAAAATATCGCAACTAAAAAAACACTTTCTTTCCTTGTAAACACAAAATATACACACTTAGAATACATATATATATATATATATATATATATATATACATGTCATTGTGACATATATATATATATACATATATTTATAGTTTATTCACTTCTACATAGTAAAATAGCCTCTGATTCAATTGCCGGGTAAAGCCGGCATTTGTGAAAAGACAGAAGCACCCGTGTAAGGTTCTATGTATATATTCCTGAAACTCAGTTTGTTCGTCAGCCATTTTACTTTCTGTCTTGCTGCAGCTATCTTGCCCTCAGTCAAAATGGAGTTTCCAGCTTGCATGTTCCCGCCCTGATTCTCTCCTTTGCTTCTTAAGCAGCCACAGCTGAGCAATCAGTGCTTCAGAATCTAGCCTGCAGTGAACCTGTGACTTGACTCCTGTAAGCCTTGGACCTTGTACTCCAGCTATTCCTACTGAGGAACTCTGAAGCACTTGTGGACTCTGAACCCTGCTCTTTGAAAGACCCACGTTTGCATGGACTTACGGTAACAGAGAAGAAGATCCTGAATCTGTATTGGAGAGTGATTGCTGAGCTTGGATTACTCTGGCCTGCTGTGTCTCCTGTTTCTGTGTCTGCAAACTGTGTGACTATTTCTGCCAACTTGTATGAAGTAATACAGGACTTTTCTATATCAAACCTGTGACTCCTGTGTTTTCATCGCACCCAAGCACAAGACGCTATATGAACTGTACTACATACATTACAAGATTCTGAAGCCAAAACGTTAGTGTCTGCTGGGTCTGGAAGGCTGTGTCTGCTGTACTGTGGATATCAGACGTCCGGTTGTACTTTCTGTGATGACAGTGGTTGTGACTTCTCACAACCATTCCAGTGTTGCCACAGGTGAACACTATTGTTTTTTTTTCTCTCCTCTTCTTCCAGTAATCCTGTCTTAAAAGATCTGGAAAATGGAGGCCCGCATAAAGGAACTTTGCGGAGTGACTGATAATATCCTTGCAGATTTGCAGAATATAAAGACCCGTTTTACAAATCTACAGGACCTCAATAATCACAATTTGCAAGTGGTTGGACAGACTACCCAGGATTTGCGAGCCAGGATTGAGGTTCTAGAGGGGCGAGTCCAGGCTCCTGCCGTAGCCCCGAGTGCTGGGATTCCCAAGTTGCCCCCTTTTCGTTTTGGCGGTGAACGTGAGAAATTCAGGGGATTTATTAATCAATGCAATCTTTTTTTTTCTGCACATGCTTCACAATTTCCCACTGAACGATCTAAGGTGCTTACTATAATTATGTTGCTTACCAACAAGGCTTTAATGTGGGCAAACCCTCTGATTGAGACTGAGGATGATTGTTTGAATCACCTTGATGATTTTATTTCAGCCATGGGGCAGGTGTTTGATGACCCCAATCGAGGTGCAACAGCTGAAGCAGCCATGTTAGCTTTGCGCCAAGGTAAGCACTCGGTAGCTGAATATGCCTTGGATTTCAGGAGATGGGCCCTTGATACCACCTGGGACAGTTCCGCCAAAAAATCTATTTTTCGAAAGGGGTTATCTCCACTGATTAAGGATGAACTTGCTCGTGCCGACCCTCCCACTGCGTTAGGTGACTTTATTAACTACTGCATCCGTATTGATACTCGTCTGACTGAACGCAGGCAAGAGAGATGGTTCGAAAGCAATCGTACTAACCTTTTCCTACCTTCCTCTCCAGCTAAGGAACCTTTGAGTAGGATTACACGGGAACCTGAACCTGAACCCATGCAGGTAGACTCTTTACAACGACGGGTTAGTGATGCACGCAAGGAACATCGTTTTAAAGAGAATCTATGTTTCTATTGTGGTAAGTCAGGGCACTTCATTATAAACTGCCCCAGCCGTTCTGTAAGACTACTGCAGCACTCATTCATTGTGAGTGTTGCGAGAGGGGATCTGTCAGGTCCGAGCCTCAGGCTCCAGAGAGATCTGCAGCAACAGATCTTGATTTCTCGGACTTAAACTCCGTTACCTCTGAGGACGTTGACTGTGTAAACGCTGCCATTTTTCAAGTTTCCTCAGCGGTGTCCCAGCTGAGTTGTAAGAAAAACAATTCTCATTGCTTTCTTTCCATCAAACTCTGGGTTGACTCAGCTTGGGTGTCTAGCTCTGCTATGATCGACTCAGGGGCAAGTGGAAATTTTATGGATGTCTCCTTTGCTCTGAAACAGGGAATACGTTCAGTGAAGAAGGCTACTCCAGTACAGATGGAAACTGTGGATGGCTCCCTGCTGACCTCTGGACCAGTGGATCAGGAAACAGAGCCTTTGAGGGTTCTTATGGGTAAAGATCATCAAGAGAAACTGTCCTTTATGCTTATCTCTTCTCCCCACTTTCCCATTATTCTAGGGCTACCATGGCTGCAGGCTCAGAATCCTACCATTAACTGGGAGACCAAGGAATTACACTTTCCAGAGAAACAGATGAGTCCAAAAGTTTCAGCTTGCTCTGTTCCTAAAGGAATCATGTCAGTCCCTGAACTACCAGCTGTATACCAGGACTATGTGGATTTATGTGACAAGAAGAACGCTGACCAGCTTCCTCCTCACCGTCCATATGATTGTCCAATTGAATTATTGCCTGGAGCAGAGATACCTTTTGGTAAGATCTACCCCCTGGCGGGGCCCGAGCTAAAGGCTTTAAAGGATTACATAGATGAAAATCTAGCCAAGGGCTTCATACGCCCCTCTTCATCTCCTGCAGGTGCACCCATCTTCTTTGTAAAGAAGAAAGATGGATCTCTGAGACCATGCGTAGACTATAGGGAACTCAATAAGGTTACTATTAGAAACCGTTATCCATTGCCTTTAATCCCTGAATTATTGGAGAGAGTGCGACATGCCAAAATTTTTCTAAACTAGTTCTTCGTGGGGCCTATAACTTAGTCCGTATTAGACCTGGGATGAATGGAAGACTGCATTCAGGTCACGCTATGGACACTTTGAATATCTAGTTATGCCTTTTGGTCTGAGTACCGCCCCAGCCACTTTCCAACACTTGGTGAATGACATCTTCAGGGATCTCCTAGATACATTTGTGGTAATTTATTTGGATGATATTCTAATTTTTTCTAACTCCACAGAGGAACATCATGGACATGTGAGAATGGTCTTGGAACGTCTAAGACAAAATCATCTTTACATCAAACTTGAAAAGTGTGAATTCCATAGGACCGAAATTCAATTTCTGGGGTATGTACTGTCTACACAAGGAATTAGTATGGATGGAAGCAAAACCCAAGCCATCAAGGATTGGCCAAGTCCTAGAAATGTGAAGGAGGTACAGCGCTTCATCGGGTTTGCCAACTTCTATAGACGTTTCATTAGAAATTTCTCTGAGGTAGTGTCACCTATCACTCAACTTACCCGGAAAGAGTCTAGGTTTTCCTGGACTCCCCAAGCCCAGGAAGCATTTTCCCGTCTAAAAGATAAATTTACCACTGCACCTATCCTAGTACATCCCAACCCCGAGCTTGCCTTCATAATAGAGTGGATGCTTCAGACTGTGCCATTGGAGCTATACTCTCTCAGAGAACAGGTGAGAAGAATGTCTTGCATCCCTGTGCCTTCTTTTCCCAGCAGTTGTCTTCGGCTGAGAGGAACTACGATGTGGGCAATAGAGAGTTGTTGGCCATTATTGCCGCCTTCAAAGAATGGAGACACCTTCTTCAGGGAGCTGCACAGCAAATAGTCGTCCTGACAGACCATCGTAACCTTGAGTTTATCAGGTCGGCTAAGTGCCTGACTCCTCGCCAGGCTCGCTGGAATATTTTCTTAAACCAATTTAATTTTATCATCTCTTATAGACCAGGATCGCGCAATGGAAAGGCTGATGCACTCTCTAGGATTTACTCAGCAGAGACACGTCCAATTACTCCTCCTAAGACTATTCTTCCTGACTCTCGATTCCTAGGAGTAATTCATAATCAAGACCTACTTAAGGACATCAAGGAAGCATACCATGCGGATTCCTTTTTGGCACAACCCCCAAGGGACGTAAGTCTTGTCTTTAAGAATGGTGTGTGGATTCAGGGACAACGTCTGTATATTCCTGAAACAGTCAGATTAAGAGTATTGCAACTCATTCACGATTCCAAGATAGCTGGGCATAGAGGAATTCTAAAGACACAGGAATTTCTTTCTCGTTTCTTTTGGTGGCCCACTTGCAGGAAGGATGTTTTGAATTATGTCACTTCATGTGAGGTCTGTGCAAGATGCAAAACACCTCGCTCCTCACCAACTGGTCTGTTACAGCCTCTTCCCACCCCGTCCCGCCCATGGGGATCCATTTCTATGGACTTCATTGTGGAGTTACCAACCTCTCAGGGGAAGAACACCATTCTAGTGGTGGTTGACCGTCTAACAAAGGCAGCTCATTTTATCCCTTGTGTCGGCTTACCCACTGCAAAACAGACATCAGATTTGATGATTAAAGATGTGTTTAGCTTACATGGAGTACCGGATGAGGTTATTTCGGATCGAGGGGTGCAATTCACTTCTAGGTTTTGGCAAAATTTCTGTGCAGCATTGGACATTAAAGTAAACCTTTCTTCTGCTTTTCATCCCCAGACTAATGGACAGACCGAACGAACCAATCAAACCCTGGAGCAGTATCTCCGCTGCTTTATCTGCCACCTACAGGATGATTGGGTGGATCTACTTCCATTAGCTGAGTTCTCGTATAACAACTCTCAGAGTGCCTCCACTAAACAGTCTCCTTTTTACTCTAATCTAGGTTATCATCCTAACATTCTACCACGATTTCCCATAGAAACGCCTTTACCAGCAGTGGCTGAAAGAATCACGTCTTTACAGAAGAATATGGATCTTCTAAAGGAAAATCTGGAATCGGCTCAAGAAAGGTACAAGAAAGCAGCAGATAAATTTCGTAAACCTGCACCAGCTTTCAAGGTAGGAGACTTGGTCTGGCTGTCAACCAGAAATCTTAAGTTAAGGATTCCATCGTCTAAGTTGGGACATAAGTACATTGGACCCTATAAAATCAGTAAAATTATAAGTGCCGTTGCTTGTCGTCTTCAACTGCCAGAACTATGAGAATCCACCCTGTCTTTCATGTATCCCTACTAAAGGCTGCGACACCCAATACGTTTCCTGGACGTTCCTCTCCTTGCCCTGACCCAGTGCTAGTCGATGGTCAGGAAGAATTTGTGGTGGAAAGGATTTTAGATTCCAGGTTGTATAGAAATCAGTTACAAATCTGATTAAATGGCAGGGCTACCCAGTGGAGGACAACTCATGGGAACCGGTCAATAACGTTAATGCTCCTCGCTTGCTCCGTCAGTTTCATCAGAGGTACCCACACAAGCCTGGTCTGAGGTCATCCGGAGGTTGTCCTTAAGGGGGAGTAATGTAAGGTTCTATGTATATATTCCTGAAACTCAGTTTGTTCGTCAGCCATTTTACTTTCTGTCTTGCTGCAGCTATCTTGCCCTCAGTCAAAATGGAGTTTCCAGCTTGCATGTTCCCGCCCTGATTCTCTCCTTTGCTTCTTAAGCAGCCACAGCTGAGCAATCAGTGCTTCAGAATCTAGCCTGCAGTGAACCTGTGACTTGACTCCTGTAAGCCTTGGACCTTGTACTCCAGCTATTCCTACTGAGGAACTCTGAAGCACTTGTGGACTCTGAACCCTGCTCTTTGAAAGACCCACGTTTGCATGGACTTACGGTAACAGAGAAGAAGATCCTGAATCTGTATTGGAGAGTGATTGCTGAGCTTGGATTACTCTGGCCTGCTGTGTCTCCTGTTTCTGTGTCTGCAAACTGTGTGACTATTTCTGCCAACTTGTATGAAGTAATACAGGACTTTTCTATATCAAACCTGTGACTCCTGTGTTTTCATCGCACCCAAGCACAAGACGCTATATGAACTGTACTACATACATTACAACCCGAGGGTCCAGTCGCCACAGAGATGTTGCATCGCACCCAGCGAACAGGATTCAGAAGCTCGCTATAAGCGAGTCCTGTGTGCCTTAATTGAACTGTTTTTTGCTTGAGAATTGCAAAAATCATCATAGACTGTATTTGCCATTTTTCCGTCATATCTGCGCCACGAGGCACAGGTGAAGAATAAGGGGGTGCTCTCGTGGGCGTACACTCACTCCGTGGCGCGAAAACGATGTCCGCACACTCTAAATGTTACTGCAATGTAAGATCGTGCCCCACAGCTCTGGAGTTCCGCCTCCTCATCCTCCTCAGTGGGCGTAAATGAACGCGAAGGTCCCGCCTCCCTACAAAAGATGTCGCCTCTCCTGATGCTAATGACACATGTGACTTTGCTGAGATGGCGAATGGACGTCAGCAGAAGTGGGAAGGGATGGAGGAGTCAGAGCTCTCCCCCCACGGAAGCGACCCGATCGCCACGGAGCCACCGTTTGGCACCCGGCCTGGAAACCCTCCTACGCTGGAAGAAGCGGAGGATACCCTGAGAGACCTGGCCCGGCACCGGGAGGAGGTCGCCAGGATGGAAGCGAGCTGGCGGGCCCTAAAACTACAATTGGAGCGGCGCCAATCCCTCTTACCCCCTGAAGTGTCTGTACCGGAAGGTGAGGCACCCGTTCCAGTAGAGGAGGCCGTGCGGGCATCCCAGCCCTTGCAATCTGAACCGGTTGCCAGTATCTCAGTGGAGGCACCCGTTCCAGTACAGGAGGCCGTGCGGGCATCCCAGCCCTTGCAATCTGAACCGGTTGCCAGTATCACAGTGGAGGCACCCGTTCCTGCAGAAAACGCCGCACCAGCACCCCAGATCCCGCTGTCTGCCCCCGTCGCTGAGGCAGAAGAAGCGACACCCGTCCTCATGGAGGAGGCCGCGCAGGCACCAGAGCTCTACCTGCCTGTACCGGAGCCCCGACCGTCATCTGTTCCAGAGCCGGCTGCTTCCGCCAGGACTGGCGGGCGCCAGGAGTGCTGCCGCAAACCGTACATCGTAAGCTGGCGTTTGATGGTGGAGACATGGAGATGCTGGTGGAGGAGAATTACAACCGGCGTCAGGAGGAAGAGTGGAGACGTCGGGAGCGGGAAGCAGAGCGACAAAGGGAGCAGCGAGAATCCCAAAAGCTTCGGCAACGTCACCTGGAGAAGGACCTGGCAGAGAAGGCACGTATGAGAAAGGATAAAAGTACGGTGAGGGAGCCGCGGCGTAAGGGTGCAGTACGGAACTTTAAGTTAAAAGGTGGTTGGGGCTTCATCCAGGAGCCTGGACTTTATTTAGAAGTTTTTATAACACGGCGGGACGTGGAGGCTCACCTCCCAGAAGGACACCCGGGGAGGGACCTGTTGCCAGGAGACTTGGTGACTTACACCCGACACTGGGGTTACAATGGATGGTACGCCCTAAATGTTACCAGGTGCGACCCCTACTCCCCAGAGTGTCAGGAAACTGACAGACCCTACGAGCCTTCAGCCTCCCCCAACCAGGCCTCTGCACAAGTGCCCACCCCACGCCGTAAATCTCCCCAGCCTCCCTCAGTGGTCTCCTCAGCAGCCCCAGCTATGGACATGATAATGATAGCTGGCCCGTACCCGGCGCCTGTTAGGCCCCCTGGGGTTCGTTCAGTCCGGGACATAGGGGTCCAGACCCGGAGGGAGATGAAAGAGGTGGCCACACAGACCCATATAGCGGGTCACGACGTCACTGTACTGGCCACACGACGTCATCAGGTCTGGGTGGACCCTCCTGTCACGGATGTTTGGCAAGCTCCAGAAGAGTACCAGGTGGTACCTGGAAGAGGCCAGCCAAAGAAGTCTAAATAACCCGGACAGGGTCTCTGTATGTAAATAGTTAAATTATTGATGTACCCGGACGGGTGAATGTTCATAAAAAGAAGTTTATTGCCTTAATATACCCAGGTTGGGTAATGGTTTGATGTACCCGGACGGGTGAATGTTCAGAAGAACAAGTTTATTGTTGCCTTAATATACCCAGGTTGGGTAATGGTGTTTCACTGTAATGAAAATGTTGAACTTTGAAGCCATGAACTGTACTGGCTCACAAATTTTTCTGTAAATAGTTGGCACTTTGGTGCTCCATCTTGGTTTTACAAAAAACTTTACTGTGCACTATTTTCAACTACCTCAGAAACTAAAAACCCGTTTGGTGTGGCCGAAAGTGAGGTCTGCTCAAGGAAAGTCTTGCAGCCCATCCAAGACCACAGTTGGAGGTTTGGAGCGGGCCCTCCACAAGCACAAGTAAAGGACACTGTGAAGTTACCCCGGTGGGGTTGTAGTCCTAAGAAGTCTCCACGAACTTCGGCACTAATGCTATTTGCACTTTTGTTGAATATGTATTTATTAACACACATGTATAACACATATCAAGGGTATGAACAGTAACAAAACATGTCACATAATATAAGCTATTTGCACTTTTGTAATGTTATTATTAAAAATTTTATTATGCAACGTTTAACTTGAAGTGTTTCCTGCTTTCTTACTACGTCGCATAGTCCACTCTGCTACATCACTTTGCACCATTGCTCTATCTCACATCTATCTGCCCTGGAAGGATAGCGTGTTACCTGTAGAAGACTTTTCACCTACCTGCACTACACCATCCCTTCCAGAGGACCTGCACAGCAGCGCTGGACACCCTGACCAGGTACTACAGGTGGCGTCACGACAAACTACACGAACATTCTATCATCCCCTGGAAATATCCCACATTCCAGTGATCGCCCAGGTCACGGACCGAGCTGTGCTACTCGTGACATCCCCCATAGAAGTCGACGTGATCGGTGCCGAGTACCCCCAAAACCCCTGTCTCTGTGCGACTCAACTTCCCTCACTGTGCTGGCACTTTACATTTACAATGCCTCTGGGTTTTTTTTTGGGGGGGGTGGGGAACATTCAGACTTTTGCTATGGGGCCCCATGATTTATATGTACGCCCCTGCTGCTGAGGCATGGTATTTAAGGCTGTTAAGGAGCCAACATACATGGACCTTGCCAGCAGCGTTGGACTGGAGTACCTTGGGCCCACCAGAGAAAATATATTCTTGCGGCCCAACATCATACTTCCCAACCTTTGAATAAGGGAAAGAGGGACAAAGGCTGTGGCATGCTGTGCATGCTGCAGAAAATTTTAGGTCATGCCACGTTGCACCACAGACTGTCCAGGAGTTGGTGGATGCTTTAGTCCAGGTGTGGGAGGAGATCCCTCACGAGACCATTCGTCGCGCTCATCAGGAGCATGGCCAGAAGTTGTAGGGAGGTCATACAGCATACCTCCCAAATTTGGAAGACAGGAAAGAGGATTAAAGGCTGCGGCGCGTGTTGCGCGCCGCTAAAAATTTTAGGCCATGCCCCGACAACACCCATTTCACAGCTAATCACACCCATATCCTCGCCCCAAGCGTAACCATTTAGCACTGCTGATCACACTGACTGGTAATGAGGGCACAGTGGCTGGTACTGAGGAAAAGAAAGAAAGAGCAGCGAGAGAGAAAGAACAAACAGAGAAAGAAAGAGAGGAAAGAAAGAAAAGAGAGAAAGAAAGAACATAGAGAAAAAAGAACAGAGAGCGAGAAGGAAAGAACAGAGAGCGAGAAAGAAAGACTAGAGAGAGAGCCATAGGCGAAGCTAGGGTTTTGGTTTAGTGGGGGCAAAACTTCTGAGTGGGCCCATCATCAGAGAACCTCAGCAAATGACCGCGCTGTTGGCCAAAATAATCTCTATATAAAAAGACCAATATTGATATTACCGCCATATGGTCTGTGTTAAATAATACCAGTCCTACAGAACATATAATAGATTACAGCACAGGTACAGATAATGACTTACCGCTGATGTTCTTTCTAATGGAATTGTTCACTTTTCATGTCTTTTCCATCTGGCCCACACCGACATGACGACTTCTCCAGCCAGGACTCGACTGCACCCCCATTAAAAAAAAAATCAAAAAAAAACTCACCTCCCGGCTCCTGTGCTGCTCACTGTTCTCCCTCTCAGCGTCTGACAGCGGGCGCCGGCAGGTGATGTTATTGCGCCCGCTGTCATACGCTGAGAGGGGGATTATGGGAGAGTAGGAGCGCTCGCTCCTTCTCTCTCCATGCGGTCAGCTTTATCGGCTGGATGCCGATACAGCTGACCCTCCGATGACGGGTGGGGGGCCCACTGCTGGCACCGGGCCCCCCCAACGCCTGTTCAGGCCCCGTAGCTTCCGGGCGGCAGAGCAGGGAGAGCGATTCTCCCTGCTCTGCCGCAGAATGTAACTGTATCGTAGCTCCGGGTGGGCCCCCTCAGAGCGCGGGCCCCGGGGTCCACCACCCCCTCTGCCCCGCGACCTATCCTTTCAAATCAGGGCCCACCACGCAGGAGCTGGGGCCCACCGTAGGTTTCTCCGGTGTCCCGGTGCCTCAGTCCGACCCTGCTTGCCAGCCTGATAATACCAGGCCACAGCAGTCTGCATATCTTGGCTGGTTAACAAAAATAGGGGATCCCCTCGAAAAAAATTTGGCATGGGGTCCCCCCTATTTTTGTTAACCAGCCAGATGAAGCAGACTGCTGAGGCCTGGTTTTTCAGGCTGGTAAGGATCCAATATCCATGGACCTTGCCAGCCTGATAATACCAGGCCACAGCAGTCTGCTTAGCTTGGCTGGTTAACAAAAATAGGGGATCCCCTCGAAAAAAAAACGGCGTAGGGGTCCCCCTATTTTTGTTAACCAGCCAAGTAAAATGCAGACTGCTGCGGCCTGGTATTAAAAGACTGTCAAGGCCCATGGATTTTGGCCCTCAACAGCCTGATAATACCAGGCTACAGCAGCCCCACATTTGGCGCATCAAAAGATGTGCCAATTGTGGCACTTTACCCGGCTCTTCCCACTGCCCTGTAGCGATGGCAAGCGGGGTAATAAGGGGTTAATGTCATCGTTGATTGCACGGTGAGAATAAGCCCGGTTAATAATGGAGAGGTGTCAATAAGACACCGATCCATTATTAATCCCAAAGTTTTTTAATGTATAAAAAAAAAGACACAGCAAGAAAAAAGTATTTTACTGAAATAAAAAAGACAACACAGTTTTCATTTCTTTTATTATACTCTCATTCCTGCGACGCCATCGATCTCCTGTAAAAAAAGAAAAAAAAAAAACCAACAGTATACCACCTGTCCGACGCAGTCCATAGTAACGAGGGTCCCACGACGATCCAGCTCTGCTAAATCGCAATGACAGGCAGAGCCTGTCATCTCGACGCAGCACAGCTGATTACCTGCTTCCCCGGCGGTGACGTCATCGGACTGACTGCTTTACAGCCGGGATTACCCAGCAGTCACTGCAGTTATCGCGAGAAACTGCATGTGACCGCCGGGGAAAGATGATGGCGGCCATCAAGCAGTCCAGCCTGTGACCGCCGGAGATCTTCTGCCAGGTAAGTGCCGCTGACTCCTGACAGACCCGACCGACGGACACTGACAGTGACAGTGACAAATCCGATTCCGGTATCCGATAAGACGAAAATATCGGAACTAAGTATCGAAAGTCCGATAGAGCTAATATCGGCCGATACCCGATACTTGCGGTATCGTATCGCTCAACACTACCAGGGATACTATCCTGAGACTCCTTTTTTTTGAGACCAGAGAGAAAATTTTAAAATTCATTAGAGATAGGGGCACTTTCCCTCCTCCATATGAACACATCAAAGTATACGCTGATTTCTCCCCGGCTACCATGGACGCCAGAAAAAACTTTAGGGAAATTACATTTAAATTGAGAGAAAACGAAATCTCATACAGGTGGGGGTTCCCTACTAAACTGATTGTATGTTTTGGAGGTAAAAATATCATACTATTGAATCCAGAGGAAGGGAAAGATTTTCTTGAATACCTACAAAAGGATCATAAAAATAAAGATAAGTGATGAATATTCCTATATTCCCTTTAGGTAAAATTCTAAGTAATTGATTTGGTCTCACAGGCTCCATGCCACATTTTTTTCTTTCCCCAAATTTAGGTTAGAAACCTTGTCTGGCTTCTCCCTGGTAAAATGTGTAGTGTATATTCTGTTATTGTTTGTTAATTAGAACTAGTTCTAGTTTTTACAGGTTTCGAATTCTTGCTTCAGGATTAAATATTATAAATGGAATTCAATTTTCTTTCTTACAATGTGAGGGGTTTGAATAGCCCTTTCAAGAGATTTAGTACATGGAAAGAAATCAAATTGTATAAGGCAGATGTTATTTGTTTGCAGGAAACTAAATTTGCGAGGAGTGGCCATCCTGTCTTCCAACACAAAAATTTTCCATACATTTTCGCGGCTTATAACAATAAAAGTAAAGCGGGGGTTATGACAATTATTAGTAACAAAATAGATTTCCAATTCATCAGAGAGGAGGTGGATTCTAGGGGTCATTTTCATATCTTAATTGGCAGGTTCAACAATAAACCCTTTACGATTGTTAATATTTACGCTACTCTTAAAAATCAGCTTTCATTTTTAATAGGCTAATTAGGAAAGTGTACAAAATCAAACAGGGAGATCTCCTAATGATTGGTGATTTTAACATGGTTCCTGACACCAAGTTGGATTCCTCCTCTTCCACCCGTTTGTCATCCTCTTTGGGCAAATGGATAGCCCAGAATGAGTTATATGATGTTTTTAGATGCTTAAATTCATCCTCTAAGGAATACACGCATTTCTCTAGCACCCACAATTCTTCCTCTAGAATCGACCTATTTCTTACGGACATCTTTTCCTTATCCAAATTTAAAAAGTAACGATATTAAAAAAGTCCTTTTCAGATCATTCCCCTTTGTTGGCCCAATTTGCAGTAGGCCCACCGGTAACCAATACCTTTTTATGGAAGATCAATCAGTCCATACTCAAGATTCCCAAATTTAAGAAAATCCTAGAGGAAACAATTTGCAATTACTTTAATGAAAACGATCTGGAAGGAATCGATCCTTTCACACTTTGGCAAGCCCATAAGGCGGTTTTGAGGGGAAAGATAATTCAATTATCGGCTAGACATAAAAGGAAATGAGGGGGACTATTACCACTTTACAAGAAAACATGAGAAAGGTTGAGGAAAAACAATCTCAATTGAAATCCCAGTCTCTCATCCTACACAAAGAGCTACTGAAGTTGAGACAACAACTTAGCGATCACCTTTTAACTGAATATGATTCAGTCTTAAGAGCCTCAAAATTTAACAATTACTCCTCAAAATATAAACCCTCGCGATTTATGATGCAGAAATTGAAATCAGAGCGACTAAAAAAAAGAATACATAAAATTCATTCCTCATCAGGGATTATCAAATCCCATCCCCAGGATATTGCGGACGTTTTTTCAGAATACTTTGAAAATTTATACAATCTAGACAAGGATTCGGATACTCACACTCCTAATTTGTCAGACATCAAATCCTTTCTAGTTGATTTAAATCTGCCACAGATAAGTAAACTAGACTTAGATATTATTAATAAGCTTTCAGTATTGAAGAAATTTCATCCGCAATTAACAAACTTAAGACTCTTAAGTCACCTGGGCCAGATGGTTTTGTCAATGAATATTACCAGTCATTCTCCAAAATTTTATCCCGCATTTATCCTTACTTTTTGCACATGCTTCCGCAATAGGTTCTTTTCCAAAAAGCATGCTGGAGGCCACAATTTTGATGATCCCTAAGGGGAAAGAAGGACTTGATAGAGTCCAAAATTTCAGACCAATCTCCCTCATTAATGGAGACATTAAATTATTTTCTAAGATACTGGCCAATCGTCTTCAATCTATCCTTCCTAAATTAATAAAAAAGGATCATTTGGGCTTTATATCTGGTAGGCAGGCACCAGACGGTACCCGTAGAATTCTCAACATCCTTTCACTAATAAAGTCGACTAATGTCACATCACTCTTTGTTTCCCTAGATGCTGAGAAGGCTTTCGATATGTTAAACTGGATATTCCTTAAATTAACCCTCTCAAAAGTTGGCTTCAACGACAAATTTATTAAAAGTGTCTTTTCCCTCTACACCGAACCCAACGCAAAAATTTATGTAACAATCATCTGTCCAAACCTATATTAATAAAAAACGGAACCAGACAGGGCTGCCCATTATCCCCGCTTCTATTCGCCCTGGCTGTTGAACCTTTAGCAGAAGCCACAAGAACTTCCCCTTTAATTTCCGGTATTAAAACCAGATTCAATTCTCACAAAGTGACTCTTTTTGCAGATGATATTTTTCTAACTATCACAGATCCTGTTGAGTCAGTTAAAGCTTTGACATCACTTTTGGAGGAATTTTCTAAGATTTCCTTCTTTAAAGTCAATGTTTCCAAATCTAAGGTCATGCCTTTTCATATGAAAGCTCCTGACATTGAACAGGTCATTAAGGATACTAAATTTAAACTAGAAAAGGAACACTTGACTTATTTGAGAATTATGATTACTAATAATATGGGATCTGTGGTAACTGTTAATTTTAAAAACCTTTCTGATACTATTATTAAAGATCTGGCTCATTTCAGTACCTTAGACCTTACATTATTGGGGAAGATCTTAGTGATCAAATCTTTTATCCTGCCAAAGGTCCTATATTTTTTTAGAACTATTCCATTAAAAATTCATTTAAAAATTATAGATACTCTACAAAAGCTGCTTAATTCCTTTATTTGGAACAGCAAAAAGCCAAGGATAGCTAAAAATGCTCTATATTGCCAAAGAAACAGGGGAGGCTTTGCCCTTCCAAACCTATGGGCATATTATCAGGCCTCTTTAGTCAAGCAAAGCTTTTATTGGTTCAGCGAAGGGGAAAGCCCAGCTTGGAAGGATCTTGAGCTTGCCTATAACAACTATTCTCCATTACAAGAGGTCTTTGTTAATCATATTTTTAAAACGAAGGCTAAAGAACATAAACAATCAACTGTAGGGGCTATCTTGGAGGCTTGAAAAAACTAGTCAAATTAAAAAAAGAGGAAAAAATTTCTATCCTGAGGAACCTGCCTCTTAAATTCTTGACTCTTTTTTACAAATGTCCGATACCTTCCAACTGGACAAGTTACAATATAAAGAAAATAGGGGACTTGGGAGATGGTGTGCATATCACTTCCTTTTCTAATCTGAAGGACAAATTCCATATTCCGGCAAATGAGTTCATGTCATTTCAGCTGATAAAAAATTGTCTTCAACAATTATTGAATAGTAGGTCCATAAATTACAATATTATTTACCTATTAATAAATAACCCCCAACTTAAAAACAATTGGACACTTAAAAATGTGTATCTTCATTTTAACAAGGACCTGGTGTTTTCTCCTGATACTTGTTTAAAAAGATGGGAAGTGGATTTGGGTTCACCCATTACCCCAGCTCAATGGGAACATGCTCTCAGAGTATCTAATAAATCCACGACTACCATGAGTTTACATGAGTCATATTTGAAACTGGTAAACAGATGGTATTACACACCCCTAAGATTATCCCATATAAACAATGATATTTCACCTCTTTGTTGGAGGGATTGTCAGTTAAAAGGGTCTATTTACCACATTTTCTGGAGTTGCCCTAAGTTGAGCAAACTATGGCTGCAGGTAAAATTCCATGTCAATTCTCTGTCTAAAGAATTAATTGATATGACCCCTCGTATGGCACTCTTATCCTTAGACTTAGAAAACATTAGTCCTACAATCAAATTAGTAATCATACACATATTCCTAATAATTATATCCACAAATTAGTCCAAAGCTGTGTCTACTCATATAGAAGCTGGCACTCATTATCAACTATATCTTCAAAAATGTGGATAAACATAACCACAAAAAGTGTTCCAGCAGGATGAATATAAAAACGTAATCTTTATTAACATATAACATACAATATTAAAAAGCAATAAAATGAACCTAACAAAAATGCCCAGTAGGAGGTATGTAACGCAATATCACATCAATGACTTGGTATATTAGCGGTCCAAAAAAACGGTATAAAATACATCAGAACAAACTCCCTGAGACAACTCCGGAACACACAACGTCCTAGTATGCAGGTATTGCAGGTATTAGTATAAATATACAGCCACACAATTAAATCAGATGAGATAACTGCCCACAATGTTGGTAGGTATGACAACGCGCGTTTCGCAAAAGCTTCTTCCGGGGGCGTGTCTAGACATGGGTGGTCATTTATTAAATAGCAGAAGGCTCCAATTAAAAACCAGGATTATCCAGGGGAGTGCCGTGTCTATCGTCATCACTCTGACCTCATCGGCGCATGCGTAGATCAGTGCTGCTGGATAAAATTTACTTCCTGTAACACGCTCCTTGGAACGCATGCTGACACGCATGCGATCCAATCCTGGAGCATGTGTGGAAGTAACCAGCGCAGCTAGATACCACGTAAGCGCTCCGGTAAAGAATGAAGCTGCAAATATAACGTGACAGTGCAAAAGTGAATATTATTACTATATTATTATAAAGTGATTTATATAATTAAGCTTACCTCTGTCAAATCTAATAAATCCTATAAATGTGAACGGACTAATGAATAAATAGACCGAAAAAAGTGCGCCGTGCAAAATTATAAAGTGGATTTAATAGTGAACGATTATTGAAACAAAGAAAAAATACTAATACAGTGCAACAATAAATATACTCCCACATAAAAGAAGATCCTATTGAACTAATACAGATAAATGCAAAAAAATAATATATATACAAAAAAATTGCAGCATGCTTGAGTCTGGAATATAATCTTCATGAGGATATGGACTCCAATGCCTATTTTTGATTATCTTCAAACGAACCCAAGTCCAGATATCGTCTGGATGCTTTCATCTGTATCAGAACTGCGGATCAGTATAACTGGCCAACTGCTTCAACAAAATCCATCCAGGTCTTCATACGATACGAACATCAATATCAACAATTAACATCTATATAATAATAATAAACAAAACATTAATAAACAATATAAACATCAAAAATTAATTAAAAAGCCACCCACCCCTAAAAATGATGCCACTCTGAATCAAAAAGGATAACCTAAATGCTAAATTATCGATGCCTATTATAGAAAAGAAGAAAAACCCAGGCTTTCATTTAAACCTAATGGACTCATAGACCCTAACCTGAAGATCCACACACTTTCTTTTTGAGCTAACACCCTGCTTAAATCACCACCTCTAATGCCAAGAGTAATTAGGTCTATGCCTTTCACCTTAAGACCCCTGGCATTACAGTCATGAAACTTTTTAAAATGTCGGGGTAAGGTTTTCAATAAAGAGTCGTCATTCACTGATTTTGCTTTTTCAATATCCCTCACATGTTCTCTAATACGGATTTTAAGTTCACGTGTGGTCAGACCTATATAGATCTTACCACACGGACATTCCGCATGATAAATCACCCCTTGGGAGGAACAGTTGATATGACTTCTGATCATGAAAGACCTAGATCTGCATTGATTAGAAAAGCTAACCGCTTTGACCAGATTCAAACATCCCTTACACATTCCACACGGGAAAAAAACAGGCTTACCCATATTTCTTTTAGTTCTAAATTTATTTTCCTCAGAAATGTAGTGGCTGTGTACCGGGACGTCTTTCAGAATTTTTGAACGTCTAGCCACAAAAGAAGGGACAGCAGGGAGGATGTTTTTTAGAATAGGATCAACCGATAGAACCGACCAATGTTTCCTAATAACATTAGTCAGATCTTGCCACTGTCGGTTAAAGGTAGAAATAAAACGTACCTTATTAGAACCTGAATCTTCTTTAGTCTTTTTTGGATTTTTTGGAGGCCCATAGAGAAGTTGATCCCTATTTAACATGGAGGCTCGCACGTATCCTTGACGAATTGACTTTCTGCTGTAGCCTCTATCTTCGAATCTTCTGGCTAATTCCGTAGATTGTGTTTCAAAGGTATTAGAATCAGAACAGATTCTTCGGACCCTCAAGAATTGACCTATCGGTATTCCTTTGATCATAGAAGATGGATGTGCCGATTGTGCTAATAACAAAGAATTAGTTGCCGTCGGCTTTCGATATATGTCAGTTTTCAAATGTCCGTCATCAGATACTGTAATGAAAATATCCAAAAATTCCAGTTGTCTTCCAGCTTGATAGGTAAGTTTAACATTGATATCATTATGGTTCAGTCTTTCAAAGAAAAGGCCCAATTCATGAATGGACCCTTCCCAAATAAAAAAGACATCGTCTATATATCTCATCCAGTTGTGAACCAATTCAACACCCTGGATGAGATCAGACTGAAAAATTTGTCTTTCCCATGCCCCCAGAAATAGGTTGGCATAAGCAGGGGCACATGATGCCCCCATTGCTGTACCTTGCAATTGCAAAAAAATGTCACCATTAAATGTAAAGACATTATGATGTAATAAAAATTCCAATAATATCAATACAAGGTCAGCAATGGGGGGATCAATGTTACTTGAACCTAGAAACCATTTAACTGCAGACAATCCATCTTTGTGCCTGATGGAAGTATACAACGATTCCACATCTGCCGTTACTAGGAACATGTGAGGTTCCAATTGTAATTGATCTATACGTTGCAAGGCAGATGTGGTATCCCTGATAAAAGAAGGCAACTCAGATACCAATGGCTTTAAAAAGAAATCCACTATGTTGGAAATGGTTTCACATAACCCCAAATTGCCTGCCACAATGGGGCGCCCTGGTGGTCCAATGCATTTTTATGTAATTTCGGTATCAAGTAAAAAGTGGCCAATTTAGGATGAAAATCTCTCACATGGTCCAACAGTTTCTTGGAGATAATGCCCTGAGAAAATGCATCCTCCAATATTCCAACCAACTTAACCTGGAAGGAGGATAGAGGGTTATATGTCATTTTACGATAACAATTGATATCTCCAAGTAAAATGTTGGCCTGCTTTTCATATAGATTATTTGGCCAAATTACCAGGTTGCCTCCTTTATCTGCTGCTTTAAAATTTACATCATTCCATGTTTTCAATTCTTCCAGAGCTAGATATTCATTCCTAGTAAAGTTGGACTTCCCTTTCCTAACATCAGTTAATGATTCAATATCTCTGGTCACTAATTTGGTGAAAGTATCAATTGCTGGACACAATCCCAAAGCTGGGAATTTTTTGGATTTTTCAAAAAGGTGGTTAGGTATCGTACTCACCTGTTTGAGGATACTTTCATCTTCAAGGGATCTAAGAATCTCTAGGGCCTCCAATTCCTCTTTAGTTGTAAATATGTCATCATTCTGGGTTCTATAATGAAGTTTCTTTAATAACAGTTTCCTTGCAAATAGATGGGTGTCTTTTACCGCTGTGAATAAATCTATATTCGAAGAAGGTGAGAAAGTTAACCCTTTCTCTAAAACTCTAAGCTGTGTATCAGACAATACATGTTGTGATAAATTCACTACCTTGAAGTGATCCTTCCGTTTCCTATCTCTTTGTGGTTTATTAAACAATTCAGGAAATCTCTTTCTTTGATTGTCACTCCTCAGGGAATAATCACGTCTGTATTCACCATCACTCATAGAAGCATTACTCTCTGATCCGGATACCGAAGTTTCAGACGTCTCTCTTACTTTTTCTCTAGAGAAAGTCAATTTCTTCTACCATTTATAGATTTTGTTGACCTCAAAATCAGCTATATCACGTTGAAATTTCTTTAATTTAGTGAAACTGATTTCTTCATCCCATTTAGCAGAATCTATTTCTAATTCTTTAATCCATTTCTCAAAATTATCTTTGGGAATTTCTTTCTGTAGATTTGTCTGAATCTCTTCTAATTCCACATCAATTTCTCGCAAAGAAGCTGTATTTTTATCAACCAGAATTTGTATAAATGAAACGAACAGGTGGAAGCAGCCGCCAACCACCTCTTTGTCAAATCCTCATTCTCGAATTGGTATGAGGGAAATAGATGAATCCTCAATCCCCTCGGAATAATTTTGGCTGATAAATAGTTCTCCAAAGAGCTTCTATTCCACCATAATTTCGTTTTGCGGTGTAACATATTTCTATAACATATATCGAAAGCCGACGGCATCTAATTCTTTGTTATTAGCACAATCGGCACATCCATCTTCTATGATCAAAGGAATACCGATAGGTCAATTCTTGAGGGTCCGAAGAATCTGTTCTGATTCTAATACCTTTGAAACACAATCTAAGGAATTAGCCAGAAGATTCGAAGATAGAGGCTACAGCAGAAAGTCAATTAGTCAAGGATACGTGCGAGCCTCCATGTTAAATAGGGATCAACTTCTCTATGGGCCTCCAAAAAATCCAAAAAAGACTAAAGAAGATTCAGGTTCTAATAAGGTACGTTTTATTTCTACCTTTAACCGACAGTGGCAAGATCTGACTAATGTTATTAGGAAACATTGGTCGGTTCTATCGGTTGATCCTATTCTAAAAAACATCCTCCCTGCTGTCCCTTCTTTTGTGGCTAGACGTTCAAAAAATCTGAAA
Organism: Oophaga sylvatica; assembly: GCA_033576555.1. NCBI lineage: Eukaryota > Metazoa > Chordata > Amphibia > Anura > Dendrobatidae > Oophaga > Oophaga sylvatica. The sequence goes on from JARQOD010000007.1 coordinate 1,185,820, forward strand.
GACGTCCTGGTACACAGCCACTACATTTCTGAGGAAAATAAATTTAGAACTAAAAGAAATATGGGTAAGCCCGGTTTTTTCCCGTGTGGAATGTGTAAGGGATGTTTGAATCTGGTCAAAGCGGTTAGCTTTTCTAATCAATGCAGATCTAGGTCTTTCATGATCAGAAGTCATATCAACTGTTCCTCCCAAGGGGTGATTTATCATGCGGAATGTCCGTGTGGTAAGATCTATATAGGTCTGACCACACGTGAACTTAAAATCCGTATTAGAGAACATGTGAGGGATATTGAAAAAGCAAAATCAGTGAATAACGACTCTTTATTGAAAACCTTACCCCGACATTTTAAAAAGTTTCATGACTGTAATGCCAGGGGTCTTAAGGTGAAAGGCATAGACCTAATTACTCTTGGCATTAGAGGTGGTGATTTAAGCAGGGTATTAGCTCAAAAAGAAAGTGAGTGGATCTTCAGGTTAGGGTCTATGAGTCCATTAGGTTTAAATGAAAGCCTGGGTTTTTCTTCTTTTCTATAATAGGCATCGATAATTTAGCATTTAGGTTATCCTTTTTGATTCAGAGTGGCATCATTTTTAGGGGTGGGTGGCTTTTTAATTAATTTTTGATGTTTATATTGTTTATTAATGTTTTGTTTATTATTATTATATAGATGTTAATTGTTGATATTGATGTTCGTATCGTATGAAGACCTGGATGGATTTTGTTGAAGCAGTTGGCCAGTTATACTGATCCGCAGTTCTGATACAGATGAAAGCATCCAGATGATTTCTGGACTTGGGTTCGTTTGAAGATAATCAAAAATAGGCATTGGAGTCCATATCCTCATGAAGATTATATTCCAGACTCAAGCATGCTGAAATTTTTTTGTATATATATATTTTTTTGCATTTATCTGTATTAGTTCAATAGGATCTTCTTTTATGTGGGAGTATATTTATTGTTGCACTGTATTAGTATTTTTTCTTTGTTTCAATAATCGTTCACTATTAAATCCACTTTATAATTTTGCACGGCGCACTTTTTTCGGTCTATTTATTCATTAGTCCGTTCACATTTATAGGATTTATTAGATTTGACAGAGGTAAGCTTAATTATATAAATCACTTTATAATAATATAGTAATAATATTCACTTTTGCACTGTCACGTTATATTTGCAGCTTCATTCTTTACCGGAGCGCTTACGTGGTATCTAGCTGCGCTGGTTACTTCCATACATGCTCCAGGATTGGATCGCATGCGTGTCAGCATGCGTTCCAAGGAGCGTGTTACAGGAAGTAAATTTTATCCAGCAGCACTGATCTACGCATGCGCCGATGAGGTCAGAGTGATGACGATAGACACGGCACTCCCCTGGGATAATCCTGGTTTTTAATTGGAGCCTTCTGCTATTTAATAAATGACCACCCATGTCTAGACACGCCCCCGGAAGAAGCTTTTGCGAAACGCACGTTGTCATACCTACCAACATTGTGGGCAGTTATCTCATCTGATTTAATTGTGTGGCTGTATATTTATGCTAATACCTGCAATACCTGCATACTAGGACGTTGTGTGTTCCGGAGTTGTCTCAGGGAGTTTGTTCTGATGTATTTTATACCGGTTTTTTGGACCGCTAATATACCAAGTCATTGATGTGATATTGCGTTACATACCTCCTACTGGGCATTTTTGTTAGGTTCATTTTATTGCTTTTTAATATTGTATGTTATATGTTAATAAAGATTAAGTTTTTATATTCATCCTGCTGGAACACTTTTTGTGGTTATGTTTATCCACATTTTTGAAGACATATTCCTAATAGTCAAAATTTCTATAGCCCAATGGTGGAAGAAAGCGATGTGCCAAATTTTAGAGATATTCTTGATACTCTACGTTTACACAGTTCAATGGAGGAGAGGATAGCTATTCAATCCGGTTCTTTGAATAAATACTATCTAAAGTGGGATCTGTGGAATTCCAAATATAAATGTGATGAAGTTGTGACTTCTTGAAGTTATTCATGTTTGAAACCTGAGGTACAATTGGAATTGTATACGCTTTGTTTTATTATTATTGTAAATATTACATGTTTATGTATATGTAAGAATGGAATTATCTATCCTTACTTCCTCTCCAATTCCCCTTTCCTCCCCTTCCTTTTAAATTCTTAAAATTTAATAAAGTTATTTGAAAAACAATTAATCACAATATAAAACGCGAGTTAACATTCCATACTTGGGAAATGTCACGCTCTCTTTGTAGACCCATGAAGCCAATTCCCAATCAGAATCCTTAAGAAGAGATTGCCTCCCAACTTTGTCTGACGTGGATGAAACCATGTAGCAGCTGAGTCCTGGTGCCCTCCTCTTTGCTGACAGCCATGCCTTTCATATCCTCCCTGGGCATGCTTTAGCTGTTATAATGGGTAATGCATCTGCATACAGCAGCAGAATCAGAAGAGCTGCATAACTGAGAAAGAAATGGTAATTCAGCTGTTCCTTTGCCGGCAGCTTAACAAATACCATGGAAGTTGAGCTGCAGCCCTGTTCTACACAAGGCGAGAGCCGCCTCTGCAGTAGAATCTCCGCTGTAAGCTCAGTGCATGACAACCTGCATGATTCCCTATGTGATCCTATGCAGCCGTCATCTGATGTCCTCATTATTCTGTGAATTTCTCAGAGCTAGCTGTGAATCAATATAACAAGTGTGCCAGGTGCCAGCTTAAGACCTATTGAATTAACCCTATTTCAATTTTGCTTTTATTCAGAGTTTAAAGGAATAAATTAATTTAATTATAGATTTAAAGTATCATCACTGATTGAGGGACGTGAATTGAATTCTTCTTCATAATAAGAATTTTTATTACCATACCGGTCATGTTGCCATCTTATGTCACACAAAGTTCCCAATAACATTTCAGATGAGATCAATCACTATAGTATCCTCAGGAGCTAAACAAGCCTCACAAGGCAGCGTGAGAAAGGCCTGAACTACAGCCTGAACGTCGCTCATCTCATGCTTGTAAGGAAAATTAAAAAGAACCATTAAGATGAAACATGACAGAGCAATCTTCTAATAGCATGGGATGAATGCTTGGCCGAATTCAGCCCAGAGAAATCTCACAATATGTATTATCTGTGTATGAAATATCATGTGTCAATTCATGATGAGAATTACTGAGCAGCCTAAGTCATTTTACTGCAATTGCTCTCCTTAAATCCAAGATGCCCAAATGCTACCACCATGCTTCCGATAAGCAGGTGCTTTTGGTGTCCTTAGATGTAGAACCATGCATGTATATGAATGACTACCTTACAGTAAGACACTGATGGTGTATACACAGGATTGAAACCTGGAAGGAGAGTGGTAAAATAGTGGTGAGCAACATGTGCCATAAAGAATGTAGCTTTATTTGTTCAAGATTCTTGCCACTTTCTTAAGTATGTGAAATTTTCCATGAACACAAAAAGCAGATTAAGCCCACGTTCACATGTCGAGTATTTGGTCAGTATTTTACCTCAGCAATTTGTAAGACAAGAGCAGTCAGAGGAAAAGTATAATAGAAACACGTCACCACTTCTGCATTTTTTACCCACATCTGGTTTTCTTTGCAAATACTGAGGTAAAAACTCCCCAAATGCTCAATGTGTGCACATGGCCTTAGAGTGGTGCATAGACACTGGTGATCACATGGTCAAACACATCCCTGCATTTTTCAGTGAGAAACAAATGTATGTTATCAATGCACAAGCACAAATATCAATAATACCCCTTTAGAGTTACCTTCCAGTAGTCATATACCAGTTCTATCAGGCCGTCTGCAGAGTTTTATCTTATAAGGAGAATTTTATAGAGATTAAAGAGATTACTGCAAATATGGAGAAAATGCAAAAATCTTGAAAAACCACAGCCTTTAAAACAATTGTTAGTCTCAGAAATAATGTGATTTGACCAATTTTTTATACTGTTTTTAGAGCCAAAATCAATAAGTAGATTCAAGAGATAAAGTCTCAGTTGTTTCTTGCAAGTGTCTTCTGTTTATGACCCATTCCTGGCTTTGACTGCAAAAAAGATTTGACTCAAGGCCTCTTTCACACATCCTGATATTTCCAGTAGCGGAAAAACTGGTACAAGAGATATCAGTGTCCTTAGTCCATGTGTCTGTGTGTGTACTACGTGCAGCACATGTGTGGCAACCGTGTGCCACCCGTGTGCAGCATCAGTACCACACGGACACACGGAAGGCCACTGAGGAAGTAGCGCTACTGTAAGCCGCTGTCCCCCTGCGGCTGGTGCTGAAGCCGGCTGTCATTCTCCCTGCTCTGCCTGCGAGAAGAGGAGAACTTATGAGCAGTATAATAATATACCGCTCATCGTTCTCCTCTGCTCAAAGGCAGAGCAGGGAGAATGACAGCCGTCTTCAGCAACAGCCGCAGGGGGCAGCGGCTTACATCAGCGCTACTTCCCCGGCAGCCGTCCGTGGATATGGAGGACATCAAAGTGTATTCTCTGTGTGCACGTGAGTAGGACGTTTTTCTGTCCGTGATGACGGCAAAAAAATGGATATGTCAGCGTGTTTTGCCCACGGACACACGGTCCGTGGAAACACACTGACATGTGCACAGACCCATTCATTTGAATGGGTCTACGTGTGTACGTGTCTCCGGTACGTGTGAAAACTGTCACCACTAGAGTTGAGTGAAACAGGTCATTCAGATTCATAAGTCGCTGACTTTCGCCAAAATCCAGTTTTGTTGGCCGAAACACGACTATAGCATGAAGTCAGCCATGCGGTTGGCAAAATGAGCGCCAAAGTCGGTTTTCCCAGAATGCTTTCAGGCGCCTTTTTTCAGCCAATGAGCAAGGACGTACACTGTTGGCAACGAGATGACATGTGCAGCGTCCACCACCATCTTAGAGAAGGGCATTGCAATGATTGGCTTGCTTTGGGGGCGTCATAGTGTCTATAAAAGCCGACCTCCATTTTACTTCTGCCGATCTTAACAGTAGGGAGAGGTTGCTGACTGTTTATCAGTAGGGAAAGAGTTAGGGCTGGAAAGAGAAGTTCTTCTGTGCTTGTGCTGATAGCAATTGTGCTGTACAGTTAGTGTGCAGTGACAGGGGAGGATTTTCTTGTGTGCAGCAGCGCTGGTTATTAGGCTGCCTGATAGCTGTATTGCTGTGCAGACTGCTTTTGAGACTATGTGCACACGTTCAGGAATGTTTGCAGAAAATTGCGGTAAAAACGCGTTTTTTGCGCGTTTTTACCGCAAATTTTCCTGAACATCCTAGGTCAATTATATAGTGGGAAAAATTAAGATTTAACGCAAAATTAATGAACATGCTGCGTTTTTTTCCGCGATGCGTTTTTTTCACGGAAAAAAACACACCATGTGCACAAAAATTGCGGAATTCATTCTAAATAATAGGATGCTTCATTCATGCGTTTTTTAAGCGTTTTTGCCGCGAAAAATACGCAACGAGTGCATATAGCCTGACACAGCACTAATACTTTTATTCTTTTTTTCTGCACAGTTACCGAGCCTTCATTTTTTCCCACACCGTATAGAGCTGTACTCTCCTCACACTCTACGGTGTACCGGCTGGTATCACGGACAAATTATTATTATTATTATTATTTATTATTATAGCACCATTTATTCCATTGGGCTTTACATGTGAGGTGGGGTATACATAATAAATACAAGTACAGTAATCTTAGACAATACAAGTTACGACTGGTACAGGAGGAGAGAGGACCCTGCCCGCGAGGGCTCACAATCTTCAAGGGATGGGTGATTATAAAGTAGATGAGGGTAGAGCTGGTCATGCAGCGGTTTGGTGGATCGGTGGTTACTGCAGGTTGTAGGCTTGTCGGAAGAGGTGGGTCTTCAGGTTCTTTTTGAAGGTTTCCATGGTAGGCGAGAGTCTGATATGTTGTGATAGAGAGTTCCAGAGTAGGGGAGATGTGCAGGAGAAGTCTTGTATGCGATTGTGGGAAGAGGAGATAAGAGGGGAGGAGAGGAGGAGATCCTGTGAGGATCGGAGGTTGCGTGCAGGTAAGTACCGGGAGAAAAGGTCACATGTATGGTGGACACAGGTTGTGGATGGCTTTGTATGTCATGATTAGGGTTTTGAACTGGAGTCTTTGTGTAATAGGGAGCCAGTGCAGGGATTGACAGAGGGGAGAGGCTGGGGAATAGCGGGAGGACAGGTGGATCAGTCGGGCAGCAGAGTTTAGAATAGATTGGAGTGGTGCGAGAGTGTTAGAGGGGAGGCCACAGAGCAGGAGGTTGCAGTAGTCGAGGCGGGAGATGATGAGGGCATGAACTAGGGTTTTTGCAGTTTCTTGGTTGAGGAATGTACGGATCTGTGAGATATTTTTGAGTTGAAGTCGGCAGGAGGTGGAGAGAGTTTGGATATGTGGTTCAAGAGAGATCAGTGTCAAGGATAACCCCGAGGCAGAGAGCTTGTGGGACTGGAGAGAGTGGGCAGTCATTTACATTAATTGATAGGTCCATTGGAGGGGTTGCGTGAGATGGGGGAAAGATGATGAATTCTGTTTTGTCCATATTAAGTTTTAGGAATCTAGCGGAGAAGAAGGATGAAATAGCGGACAGACAATGAGGGATTCTGTTTAGTAGGGAGGTGATATCTGGTCCAGAGATGTAGATCTGTGTGTCATCAGCATAGAGGTGATATTCAAAGCCGTGAGATTCTATGAGCTGTCCGAGGCTGAAGGTGTAAATGGAGAAGAGCAGGGGCCCTAGGACTGAACCTTGCGGGACTCCGATGGATAGGAGGCGCGGTGAGGAGGTGGTGTGCGAGTGGGAGATGCTGAATGTCCAGTCTGTTAGGTATGAAGCGATCCAAGATAGGGCCAAGTCTGTGATACCAAGAGATGAGAGGGTCTGTAGTAATAGGGAATGGTCTACTGTGTCAAACACAGAGGACAGGTCCAGGAGGAGGAGGACAGAGTAGTGTCGCTTGGCCTTGGCAGTTAATAGGTCATTGGTGACCTTAGTTAGGGCAGTTTCAGTGGAGTGGTGTGGCTAGAAGCCAGATTGTAAGCGGTCGAAGAGGGAGCAAGAAGAGAGGTGTGAGGACAGTTCAAGATGGACGTGTTGTTCCAGTAGTTTTGAGGCATAGGGGAGAAGTGATATAGGGTGATAGCTAGATACAGAGGATGGGTCAAGAGAGGGCTTTTTGAGGATAGGTGTGATTGAGGCATGTTTTATGCTTGAGGGGAAAACACCAGTTGTTAGTAATAGGTTGAAGAGATGGATTAGGGTTGGGATGAAGACTGTGGTGAGGTTTGGGATGAAGTGGGATGGGATCGGTCAAGTGCACAGGTAGTGAGATGTGATCTTGAGAGTAGAGTGGAGAGTCGATCTTCTGTAATGGTGGAGAAGTTGGTTTTGGAGGAGGAGGGCAGGGCAGTTAGGAGGAAGGGCTTTGGGGGTTGTTGACCAAAACTGTGTCTGATGTTATCAATCTTCTCCTTGAAAAATGAGGCAAAGTCTTCAGCTGAGATGAGGGGGGAGGCAGGAGGTGCTGGGGGACAGAGGAGAGAATTGAAGGTGTAGAATAACTGTTTAGGGTTGTGAGACAGGGAGGATATGAGAGATGAGATGTAGGTTTGTTTTGCTGCAGCAAGTGCGGTCTTGAAAGTAGTGAGAGACTGTTTGAATGTGATGAAGTCCTCATTGTAGTGGGATCTTTTCCATCTCCACTCAGCAGCCCTGGAAGCTCGCCTCAGTTCTTTGGTCAGGCTGGTGTGCCAGGGCTGTCTGTTGATTTTGCAAGCTTTGGTACGTGTGAGAGGGACGACCGATTCCAGAGCTGCAGCTATTGTGGTGTTATATAGAGCGGCAGCGGTATCCGCATTGTGTAGGGAATTTATGTCTGTAAAAGGGAGGAGGGATTCAGACAGTGAGTGTAGATCGAGATGTTTAAGGTTTTTGCGAGAGTGTGCAAGTTTGTGGGGTGGGGATTGTGGACCTGGAGAGGAGAGGGAAGAGAATGTACTCTGTGGTCAGAAAGAGGTGAGATAGAGAGGTTAGATAGGGAGCAGAGGTGGGTGAAGATGAGGTCTAGTGTGTGGCCATCTTTGTGAGTCGCTGCAGAAGACCATTGAGTGAGGCTGAAGGAGGAAGTGAGGGATAGAAGTTTAGTGGCAGCTGAGAGGGAAGTGTCGATGGGGATGTTGAAGTCACCCAAGATGATAGTAGGGATGTCAGTGGAAAGGAAATGAAGTAGCCAGGTGGTGAAGTAGTCGAAGAAGGTGGTGGCTGGCCCTGGGTGGCGGTCAGTGACAGCTAATTGCATGTTGGAGGGGGAGTAGATGCGCACAGAGTGCACCTCAATGGAAGGGAGGGTAACAGAGGGTGGCAGTGGAATTGGGGTGAAGGAACAGTTATCTGACAAGAGAAAACCAACTCCTCCTCCATGCTTGCTACTGGGGCAGGGGGTGTGGGAAAGGTGGAATCCACTATATGAGCAAACTTCCAAATGAACCAGGAATCACAATTGAGACCAGAACAATTGTTCACCGGCGACCATCATGGGAGGGAACCTCCCTTATATCAGTCCAGTCAGTGATCCCAGATTGCCATTCCTCGCTGGAAGGTTCAGTACTGTCTGTAACCACCAGAGGGAGCCTCTGCTCATTCACAACTGTCCTGTGGACAATGTGAAGGAAGAAGAGGAAGAGGAGGAGGATGAGGGGGATCATTATTTTGGGGAGAATGATGCTTCTAAGGGGGCAAGAGAAAATGTTGGCTTGCCAAGGTCAGGTACAGGTGCGTGAATGGAGGGATGTGGATTTGGCAGAAAGTGCTCCTCCACCCACCACTGGCAGTGCATCATTGACACCTGGAACATTGGCCCACATGTGTGATTATGCCTTGCGGATCCCAAAAAGGGACCCCGGCATTGCCAAAATTATGAAGGATGAGACTACTGGCTGGCCAGCATGCTCAATCCACGCTAAAAAGGCAAATTACAGAACATCATGCCACAGGAGAACCTAGAGCTAATATTGGCGAACAAACAAGCAACTCTGGTAAACAGTTTGTTAGAGGCATTCCCAGCACACAGCAGCGGTGCAGGTTCTACCACGAGCCTTACTGGGCCAAATGGAAGAGGTGTTCATGGTGCACACAGCTGAAGTGACGTTGGAGACAGGGGTTTTATGACCATGTTGTGGTCTGATTTCTTGAGTACCACTCACACGACTGGTAATACTGAATCGATTGCAACAGACAGGAGACAGCAGTTGTCAACTATGATTCACCCTCACAGTTCATTCCCCTTTGACTACTGGGCCTGTAAACTTGACACCTGGCCTGAATTGGCACAATATGCCTTACAGGAGCTCGCTTGCCCTGCTGGTAGTGTGCTATCAGAAAGAATTTTCAGTGCTGCTGGATCAATCCTTGCAGCAAGAAGGACCCGGCTGTCGACCCAAAATATTGGTGATCTCACCTTCATTAAAATGAACCATGCCAGGGTTTCAAAGGATTTTGTACCACCTCACCCTGATGACACATAGGTTGCCAGCAAAATGACTCGCTTTGTCCTCCTCTTCCTCCGACTTCTCCAATTCCTCCATTTGCAGATGCTGAACGTCCAGCCTACACCTCAACATATGCCAGTTTTTCCACCTCCCTAACTGTGCTGCACCCCCCCCAGGGCCGGGGTCAGCACCTGGCGCACCCGGGCAAGTGCATGTGCCCTGAGCAGGTGGGGGGGCCCACTCGCCATCAGAGACACCTGCGTACTATGAGGGGCCCTGTGCCAGTTCCCGGTGCCCACAAGTGTGCCCCTTCTGCTAGCTCAGGGCCCCAGTACTTGCAAAACTTACCTCTCCCTGCTCCACCGCTGTGATGTCTTCCGCGTTTCCTGACAGTGACATTCAGGTCAGAGAGCGCGATTATGTCACGTCTGTGCGCCCTCTGCCTGAGCAGTCAAAGTGCAGAGAGCTGGAAGATGGCGAGGCCGAGGTGTCCAGAGTAGAGCAGTGCCCAGCTTGGAGAGGTATTTCATTTTTTTTAATGGTTGGAGCAATATATGGGGAGCATTATACATTGGAGAATTAGATATGGGGCCCATCATACACTTGAGCATCATAGATAGGGCCCATTATACACTGGAGCATCATCCATGGGGCACATCATATACTGGAGCATCATATGGTGCCCTTTATATATGGAGCATCATATGGGGTTCATTATTTATATGGCATCATATAGGGCCCTTTATATATGGAGCATCATATGGAGTACATATGGGGCCTCTTCTGTATGGAGCATTATATGGAGCCCATTCTGTATTGAGCAATATATAGGGCTCATTATTCTGTATAGAGCAATATATGGGTCTCATTATTCTGTATGGCGCACTATGTGGTGCCCATAATACTGTATGGAGGAGTATACTGTCCGTTTTTTGAGCTATTGTAGAATTTAAAATAGATATCACTCATGTAATGTAAGAAGTGAAGTATTTGGCATTGTACTATACCTATATTTCTCTGTCGTATCTGAGCATCATAAATTGTGGTATGTGTTAAAGTGGCCCACTGAGACTCTTTGTCCCGGGGCCCACGAAAACCTGGAGCCAGCACTGCCCTCCCACAACTTTAGCCAAATAACCCCCAGTTTTCAATGCGTTGCTATTATTATAAAGTTAATTAAGGTTGACAAGCTTAAGTAATAAGAATTGATGTCGTTGGCATTGAAATGGGCACTGTAGGTGTGTTTACCGTCCTCCTTTCCCTGCCAACTTTTATTCCCCATTGACTTGCATTGGGGTCGGATTTTCGACTCCGACCAGACCATTTACGTTAGTCGGCCGACTTCGTTCGACTCGACTTTTAAGAAAGTCGGGTTTCACGAAACCCGACTCGACCCTAAAAAAGGCAAACTCGCTCATCTCTAGTTGTCAGGATTTGAGTAGTTTAGGATGGTAGACCCCACACTGGCTAAGAAATCGTCAAATCTGACCCTATCTCGCAACCGCTCTCCTTACATTGTCTGAATCAGGAGCTGAATGCGGCGAGCAGGGCGGCGTCCGGTCTCTTATACTCGTGATGATGCTGTGCGGCCAAGACAATCACTGCACTACCACAGCAAAGATGGCTGCGGCGTTTCATGGCCTGGCAGACATTCCCTGCGGCATGATTGGGTCTCTAAATTTCGTCAAAAATGCTGGGTGAAGACTCCTGTTCCCGCCGAATAATCCAGGTAGTGCTAAATTCTCGCCGAGTATGATGAGTACCGTGATTGTTGTGAATGTGCTAAAAATGGTTTCTGAGCAGAGGCTCCCTCTGGTGGTTACTGACAGTACTGAACCTTCAGCAAGGAGTGGCAATCTGGGATCACGGACAGGTCTGATAAAAGGGAGGTTCTCTGTTATGTATCGGTAGCTGAGGAGTGCAGGTAAAAAAAGGCAATACACCAGAGCAGTTGGAATCTATGAGATTGCAGTACCCTGACTAACCACCACAACTAGAGGCAGCCGTGGAGCGTTCCTACGTTGGTCCTAGACGCCTCATCACAGCCTGAGAAACTAACTACACCTAAAGATAGAAATAAGAAAGCTATCTGCCCCGGAGCAGAACCCCAAAGATAACAGAAAGCCCCCAAACATGTAATGGCGGTTAGACAAGAGGAAATACTGACACAGAAAGAAAATAGTATGAGCAAACGCTGGGGCCCAAACTATCTAAATAGAAAAGGATAGGAAGGGTACTTACTGCAATCCCAGAAAACCCTGAAAAGCACCAACTCTACTAATTTCAAAATCACCTGAGATCACACGACCTCTACCACCTAAATTAGTTCTCTGGTGTAACAAAATCAAAACAGCAGCCACTGAAAAAACTGGAAAAAGCAAAAGAACAAAACTCAGTGGCTGAACTAAACTGAGAGGGCAGAAGCCCCCGGAGGGGACCAAGAAGGCCCCCAAAGAAATGCAGGACAAAATGCAAAAATATAGCAAAAACACAAAAGAAGCAAAAGTCTTATCTGTAAGCAAGAGATGCAGACACGACACAGCAGGCTACAAGGTAAACTGGAATGAAGGATTCAGACCAGAACAATTGATCACCGGCAACCCTGATGGGAAAATGACTCCCTTATATAAGACCAGTCAGTAACACCTGATTCAGTCCTCACAATCTTCACTAGCACCGCTTGTAACCACCAGAGGGAGCCTCTGCTCAGAACTCATCTCAAACCCATTCACAACAGTACCCCCCCCTTGAGGAGGGGTCACCGAACCCTCATTTGAGCAACCAGGTCGGTCAGGATGAGTTCTATGATACGCACGGATAAGTCTCCTAGCATGGATGTCCGAAGCAAACACCCAAGAATTGTCTTCCTGACCATAACCTCTCCATTTAACCAAATACTGGAGTTTCCGTCTAGAAAAACGAGAATCCAATATTTTCTCAACCACATACTCCAGATTGCCCTCAACCAAAACAGGGTCAGGAGGCACAGCAGCAGGAACCACTGGCTCAACAAACCTCTTCAACAAGGACTTGTGGAACACGTTATGGATCTTAAATGTCCCTGGAAGAAGCAAACGAAAAGAAACAGGATTAATAATCTCCATGAACTTATAAGGTCCAATGAACCTAGGCTTAAATTTAGGAGATGCTACTCTCATAGGAATATTCCTTGAGGACAACCAGACCAAGTCCCCCACTCTAAACCGAGGACCATCAGTCCTATGCCGGTTAGCAAACCGCTGGGCCTTCTCCTGAGAGAGGACAACCTCTCCACTACCTGGTCCCAAATCTGTTGCATACGCTCCACAACAGAGTCAACACCCGGACAGACAGAAGCCTCCGTCTGTCCTGAAGAAAATCGAGGGTGAAACCCATAATTACAGAAAAACGGAGACATCAAAGTGGCAGAGCTAGCCCTATTATTAAGAGCAAACTCAGCCAAAGGCAAAAAAGAGACCCAGTCATCCTGATCAGCAGACACAAAGCATCTTAGATAAGTCTCCAATGTCTGGTTTGCTCTCTCAGTTTGACCATTGGTCTGAGGATGAAATGCCGAGGAGAAAGACAATTGAACACCCAGTTTAGAACAAAAAGTCCTCCAAAATCTGGAAACAAACTGGACTCCTCTGTCAGACACAATGTTCTCAGGAATGCCGTGTAAACGAACCAGGTGCTGAAGGAACAACGGCACCAATTCAGAGGAGGAAGGCAACTTAGGTAATGGCACAAGATGTATCATTTTGGAAAACCTATCACAAATTACCCAGATGGTGGTCATTCTCTGAGAAACAGGAAGATCGGAAATGAAATCCATAGAGATATGGGTCCATGGTCTCTTGGGCACAGGCAATGGCGTCAACAAACCACTAGAGCGAGAGCAAGGCTTGGAGCGAGAGCAAGTCCCGCAGGACTGCACAAATTCCCTGACATCGCGAGACAAGGTAGGCCACCAAAAGGACCGACTAACCAAGTCTCTGGTACCAAAAATTCCGGGATGCCCAGCCAATGCGGAACAATGAATCTCAGACATCACACTCTTTTTCCATTGGTCCGGGACAAACAATTTTCCAACAGGGCAGCGCTCGGGCCTATCCTCCTGACACCCCTCCAGAGCAAGTCTCAAATTGGGCGAGATGGCGGAAAGAACTACACCCTCTTTCAAAATAACAGAAGGATCAGATAACTCAGGAGAGTCCGCAAGGAAACTCCTCGAGAGGGCATCCGCCTTAACATTCTTAGTGCCAGGAAGAAAGGAAACCACAAAATTAAAACGTGTGAAAAACAAGGCCCACCTGGCCTGTCTAGGATTGAGTCGCTTGGCAGATTCCAGATAGACCAGATTCTTATGGTCCGTAAGGACCACCACCTGATGTTTGGCTCCCTCCAGCCAATGTCTCCACTCTTCAAAAGCCCACTTCATGGCCAATAACTCCCGATTACCTACGTCATAATTACGTTCAGTAGGAGAAAATTTTCGAGAGAAAAAGGCACAAGGGTTACTTTTAGAGGTCTCTGGATCTTTTTGGGACAAAACGGCACCTGCCCCAATTTCAGAGGCATCAACCTCCACCTGAAATGGCAGAGAAACATCAGGCTGCCGTAGAACAGGAGCAGAAGTGAATCTCTGCTTAAGTTCCTGAAATGCAGAGACTGCCTCAGGAGGCCAATTCACCACATCAGAACCCTTTCTGGTCAAATCAGTTAATGGTTTAACAATAACCGAGAAATTACCAATAAATTTACGATAAAAATTGGCAAAACCCAAAAATCTCTGAAGAGCCTTTAATGAAGTAGGTTGGACCCAATCACAGATGGCCTGAACCTTGACCGGGTCCATTTCAATAACAGATGGGGACAAAATGAATCCCAGAAATGAGATCCTCTGTACGCCAAAAAGACACTTTGATCCCTTCACATACAGAGCATTCTCTCTCAAAATCTGGAATACAGTTCGAACATGTTTCACATGAGAGTCCCAGTCATTAGAAAAAATCAAGATATCATCCAAATAAACAATCAGAAACTTGTCCACAAAATCCCTGAAAATGTCATTCATGAAGGACTGGAAGACGGAAGGAGCATTAGTGAGCCCAAAGGGCATCACTAGGTACTCAAAATGCCCTTCAGGGGTATTGAATGCCGTCTTCCATTCATCCCCGTGCTTAATGCGAATAAGGTTATACGCCCCCCTGAGGTCAAGCTTGGTAAACCAAGTAGCGTTTTTCACCCTGGAAAACAGGTCAGAAATCAAGGGTAACGGGTATTGATATTTCACAGTAATATTGTTCAAGAGACGATAATCAATACACGGCCTTAATGAACCATCTTTTTTGGCCACAAAGAAAAAACCGGCACCTAAGGGTGAAGAGGATGGTCTGATATGACCCTTCTCCAATGATTCCTTGATATAAGACCGCATAGCGTCATGTTCAGGTACAGACAAGTTAAAAAGGCGACCTTTAGGGAATTTACTACCCGGCACTAATTCAATAGCGCAGTCATAGCTCCTATGGGGAGGCAAGGATGCAGATTTACTTTTGCTAAACACATCAGAAAAATCAAACAAAAAGTCAGGAACATCCTGAGCCTGGGAGGAGGCAGAAAAAACAGGAGTGTTGGTATTAACACATTGGCAGCCCCAACTGGTTACAGACACAGATTTCCAATCCAAAACAGGATTATGAGACTGTAACCAAGGGAAACCCAGCACGATAATGTCATGCAGATTATATAGAACCAAAAATTTGCAGCACTCCTGGTGATCAGGTTCAACCCTCATTATCACCTGAGTAGAAAACTGGGGTTTATTCTCAGCCAAAGGGGTAGAATCGATCCCCAGTAGGGAATAGACTTCTGTAGGGGTATCAAGGGAAACCCACAACGTTTAGCAAAATCATAATCCATCAGGTTAATAGCTGCTCCAGAATCAACGAAAGCCTGAGCAGAAAATGAGGACAGAGAGCATATCAGAGTGACAGTTAATAAAAACTTAGTCTGAACACTACCCAAGACAACTGAGCGTGCAAAACGTCTTCCCCGCTTAGGGCAGACTGAAATAGCATGAGAGGCATCACCACAGTAGAAACATAACCCATTGCGCTTTCGAAACTCATGACGCTGTGCCCCAGACACCACTCTATCACACTGCATGGGTTCAGAAGCTGGTTCACAAGGCAACACCATTCCACGCATACTTCTCCGCTCACGCAAACGTCTGTCAATTTGAATCGCCAATGACATAGAATCATCGAGACCAGAGGGGACAGGGAATCCCACCATAACATCCTTTACATTATCTGACAGACCCTTCCGGAAAAGGGCCGCCAAAGCGTCGTCATTCCATTTGGTCAGGACTGCCCACCTACGGAATCTCTGACAGTATAACTCAGCGTCATCAAGCCCCTGATTTAATGCCAACAAGGTTTTTTCAGCTTGATCAGTGACATTAGGCTGATCGTAAAATAACCCCAAAGCCTGAAAAAACGCATCAACATCACTCAAAACAGGATCCCCAGGTATCAGGGAAAAAGCCCAATCCTGAGGATCGCCGCGCAGGAGAGAGATGATAATTTGAACCTGCTGCGCAGCGTTTCCTGAGGACTTAGATTTTAAGGCAAAAAACAATTTACAATTATTTTTGAAATTCTGAAACTTAGCTCGATCCCCTAAAAACAAATCTGGCATGGGGATCCTAGGTTCCACAACAGGCAACCTAGCAAGATATGCAGCAATACTCTGAACCTCAGTGGCAAGCTGATCCACACGGCCAGACAACTGTGCAAACTCCATTGGGAGAAAAGATCCTCCCCAGCACCCAGAGATACAGAGGAAAAAAAAAAAATGCAACAAACAGAAAAATATCTCTGACAACTCTGACAACCTTTTTTCTTTCACAATATATATATATTTTTTTTTTCCTTCTGTGAGTACCATACAATTTTCAATTTTTTGGCCGGTGATACTGTTATGTATCGGTAGCTGAGGAGTGCAGGTAAAAAAAGGCAATACACCAGAGCAGTTGGAATCTATGAGATTGCAGTACCCTGACTAACCACCACAACTAGAGGCAGCCGTGGAGCGTTCCTACGTTGGTCCTAGACGCCTCGTCACAGCCTGAGAAACTAACTACACCTAAAGATAGAAATAGGAAAGCTATCTGCCCCGGAGCAGAACCCCAAAGATAACAGAAAGCCCCCAAACATGTAATGGCGGTTAGACAAGAGGAAATACTGACACAGAAAGAAAATAGTATGAGCAAACGCTGGGGCCCAAACTATCTAAATAGAAAAGGATAGGAAGGGTACTTACTGCAATCCCAGAAAACCCTGAAAAGCACCAACTCTACTAATTTCAAAATCACCTGAGATCACACGACCTCTACCACCTAAATTAGTTCTCTGGTGTAACAAAATCAAAACAGCAGCCACTGAAAAAACTGGAAAAAGCAAAAGAACAAAACTCAGTGGCTGAACTAAACTGAGAGGGCAGAAGCCCCGGGGGACCAAGAAGGCCCCCAAAGAAATGCAGGACAAAATGCAAAAATATAGCAAAAACACAAAAGAAGCAAAAGTCTTATCTGTAAGCAGGAGATGCAGACACGACACAGCAGGCTACAAGGGAAACTGGAATGAAGGATTCAGACCAGAACAATTGATCACCGGCAACCCTGATGGGAAAATGACTCCCTTATATAAGACCAGTCAGTAACACCTGATTCCCAGTCCTCACAATCTTCACTAGCACCGCTTGTAACCACCAGAGGGAGCCTCTGCTCAGAACTCATCTCAAACCCATTCACAACAGTTCTCTCCCATGATGGTTGCCGGTGATCAATTGTTCTTGTCTCAATTGTGGTTCCTGGTTCATTTGGAAGCTTGCTGAGTCTTGCCTGCATCTTCTGCTATCAGATAAGATATTTTCTGCTTTTATTTTTGTGCTTGCTTTTTGCATTGTTCCCTGCACTTCTGTGGAGGTCAGCCAGGTCCCCTCCGGGGGGCTTGTGCTCCTCTCAGTTTATCTGGAGCCACTGTTGTTTGTTCATTTGCTTTTTCCTGTTTTTTCAGTGGCTGCGGCTTAGTTTTGTTACACCAGAGAACTGATTTGGGTGGTAGAGGTCGTGTGATCTCAGGTGTTTTTGCAATCAGTAGTGTTGTTTTTTTTTTAGGGTTTTTTTTGGATTGCAGGGAGTATCCTTTCCTGTACTTTTCTGTCTAGACAGATTGGGCCCCAGCGTTTGCTCATTCTATTTTCTGTCTGTGTCCGTACTTCCTCTTGTCTAACCGCCATTACATGTTTGGGGGCTTCCTATTTTCTTTGGGGATCTGCTCCGGGGAAGATAGCTTTCATCTTTCTGCCTTTAGGTGTAGTTGTCTCTCAGGCTGTGACGAGGCATCTAGGATCAACATAGGAACGCTCCACGGCTACCTCTAGTTGTGTGGTTAGTTCAGGTTACTGCAATCCAATAGGTTCCAGCCTCTCTGGTGTATTGCCGTTTTTGCTTACTCTCCTCAGCTACCAAAACATAACACGTGATGCTCAGGCGAGTAACGAGTAGTGGCGAGCGTGTTCGCTGATCACTAATTATTATGTGTAGTTCTGCATATGTCACTTTTTTTAAATATTTTTTGCTTATTTGCACATATATGCACTCTTACACCTTATGTTGCATCTCTGTTATAAACCCCATTTTTTTATGTAACTCCTATTAGAACATATTGATATTTAGTGGGATACATGGATGTAGTATGACATGTAGCTCTGCATATGTCACCTTTCTATAATGAACTATATATATATTGCTGTACTTACATACTTATTACCCAAAAATCCTGCTTTTGTGCTACCCTGATTGGATATTATTTTATTATTCAATTATGTACTTTTTGATGAATAAACTTTGACCTGTTTTTATACTCTTTGACCTTCCTTTTGGGTTACAAATCACTTGCTGGGAGGTTCTTTGTATGTAATGATAGCAATGCGGTTTTAGCTATAGTGCAGCAATTAGGATTATCAAACATCATAGACATTTCAGCAAGAAAATCGTCAAGGTTATTCAAATGAGGGTCACGAGTCTAAATTAGCTGATTCTCCTATGCGAGAGCGAGAGCTCGGGAGGTAAGTAACATGATTATACATAAGATTTTTGATCAATCTGTATGAAAGTAGGCAGCATGTACATCAAAATATAAAATGCATTGATTAATAATCCCACAAAATTTGTAGCGGTCTACATTAAACCTAAACGGCGGTAACTTGGGAGGGCTAGTTGGAAGTGGCTGCCCTGGAGGTGGAGGCACCTGTGCTGTTATTTGATTACTTAAAACCTGAAGCACCTGCCCGAAATGGGCCTCCCAGTTAACAACCTTGTTTTGCAGAGCCTCTATGTCCCCTTGTAAGGAGTTGCTCATAGAGAACAATTGATCCAACTTTGTCTCAGTCGACATTATCCCAGCAGATACCTTACTTAGCCTGAGTATCCTATGACAAATATGTGGGTACTATGGAATCTGATTGCACGGGATAAAACAAATCTGAGACAAAAGCTGAGGCAAACAAGTGTATTTAACAAAGAAAGAAATGGAAGCAAACCTAATAGAGATCTTCCTGCAATTGTAACGAAGTGAACAGCACAATATAGAAATGTTCAGCAAACTGAATAGCAGGGCACGACCTCTAGTACGAACCAGTCCAGCCGTAATATGATGCAGGAGTGCACACTGCACATAGACGTGGAAGTCCAGCAATAATATTAGTGAGAATGCACACAGCACTTAAACGTGGAAGTCCAGCAATAATATTAGTGAGAATGCACACAGCACTTAAACATGGAAGTCCAGCAATAGTGTTAGTAAGAATGCACACAGCACTTAAACGTGGGAGTCTAACAAGAATATCATCACAAGTGGCACGGTTCTTAAATATGGGAGTCCAGCAATACACAGGTGGAGCGTTAATAGGAGAAGGTCTCTAAATGTACCTTTTGGGCTGAGAAGTCCAGCTCAAGTCCAGCACCACAGCCCAACAGACACAGTCCAAGAAGAGATAATGATGTCAGAATTTCTCACTGACCACAGCAGTTCCAAAGGCGAGGAGCTCCTCACAAGAATTCCGGACAATAGGTAACCCCGATCAGGATCAAGGAGCCACATAGAGGACTGAAGGCAGCTGAACGTGGAGAGGTAGAGCACTGAGTAACGAGCAGCAGCAGCAGTAAGTCCAGAAGCAAAAAGGCAGAAGCTCAGGAGCCAACAGCAACAAAATACTCAGGCAAGGAGGATCTCCTGACCCGGACTAAAATAGGATGACAGACAGGAAGTTCAAGGGCAGGGCAAAGTACCAGACTCCATCTTTGACAAGGGCAAAACAGGCTCCAAGTTACATATGGAACCCTAAAGTCCAATTATTTTTATTCTTGGCCCAGGTAAGAGGCTTCTGGCATTGTCTATTGGTCATGAGCAGCTTGACACAAGGAATGCACACTTGTAGCCCATAAAAACTTAATTCCAGCTCACGTAGTTGCTCTATGCTCATCCACCTAGGGCTCAGACACTGGGTCTTGCCCTGGCCTCACATCAAGGATAATAGAAAAAATTGGAGTCCAGCTCAACAGGACTGGATTTTCCTTTTTATTTTTCAAAAGAAATTATAGTGCATAAAAAAGAAAATTTTCATGGTCTAAATGACCCAATTGACGCATTTCGACTGCTCTAAGCAGTCTTACTCATGATTGGCATTGTATATTGGTCATAAGTGGCTTGACACTAGGATTGCGACACTTGTAGTCCATGTGCTGAATACATCTGTGTGTGGTGGCTCTTGAAGCAATGACTCCAGCAGCAGTCCACTCCTTGTGAATCTCCCCCAAATTTTTAAATGGCCTTTTCTTAACAATTCTTTCAAGGTTGCGGTTATTCCGGTTGCCTGTGCACCTTTTTTCTACCACACTTTTTCCATCCACTCAACTTTCTATTAATATGCTTGATACTACATTCTGTGAACAGCCAGGTTCTTTAGCAATCAAACACAACTCAATTTTTCATATTTCTAAGGCAGTGATGCAATTCATTTTTCATATCTCATGCTTGCAGGCTATAGCGCTGCAGTGTGCTTCCTTTTTTTCTTGAATGTGCATGAGTTGGTGACTCTAGGTTAAGCACCTGTTCAC
>JARQOD010000007.1:1206603-1356761 GCA_033576555.1 Oophaga sylvatica
CCCCAGCACCCAGAGATACAGAGGAAAAAAAAAATGCAACAAACAGAAAAATATCTCTGACAACTCTGACAACCTTTTTTCTTTCACAATATATATATATTTTTTTTTTTCCTTCTGTGAGTACCATACAATTTTCAATTTTTTGGCCGGTGATACTGTTATGTATCGGTAGCTGAGGAGTGCAGGTAAAAAAAGGCAATACACCAGAGCAGTTGGAATCTATGAGATTGCAGTACCCTGACTAACCACCACAACTAGAGGCAGCCGTGGAGCGTTCCTACGTTGGTCCTAGACGCCTCGTCACAGCCTGAGAAACTAACTACACCTAAAGATAGAAATAGGAAAGCTATCTGCCCCGGAGCAGAACCCCAAAGATAACAGAAAGCCCCCAAACATGTAATGGCGGTTAGACAAGAGGAAATACTGACACAGAAAGAAAATAGTATGAGCAAACGCTGGGGCCCAAACTATCTAAATAGAAAAGGATAGGAAGGGTACTTACTGCAATCCCAGAAAACCCTGAAAAGCACCAACTCTACTAATTTCAAAATCACCTGAGATCACACGACCTCTACCACCTAAATTAGTTCTCTGGTGTAACAAAATCAAAACAGCAGCCACTGAAAAAACTGGAAAAAGCAAAAGAACAAAACTCAGTGGCTGAACTAAACTGAGAGGGCAGAAGCCCCCGGAGGGGACCAAGAAGGCCCCCAAAGAAATGCAGGACAAAATGCAAAAATATAGCAAAAACACAAAAGAAGCAAAAGTCTTATCTGTAAGCAGGAGATGCAGACACGACACAGCAGGCTACAAGGGAAACTGGAATGAAGGATTCAGACCAGAACAATTGATCACCGGCAACCCTGATGGGAAAATGACTCCCTTATATAAGACCAGTCAGTAACACCTGATTCCCAGTCCTCACAATCTTCACTAGCACCGCTTGTAACCACCAGAGGGAGCCTCTGCTCAGAACTCATCTCAAACCCATTCACAACAGTTCTCTCCCATGATGGTTGCCGGTGATCAATTGTTCTTGTCTCAATTGTGGTTCCTGGTTCATTTGGAAGCTTGCTGAGTCTTGCCTGCATCTTCTGCTATCAGATAAGATATTTTCTGCTTTTATTTTTGTGCTTGCTTTTTGCATTGTTCCCTGCACTTCTGTGGAGGTCAGCCAGGTCCCCTCCGGGGGGCTTGTGCTCCTCTCAGTTTATCTGGAGCCACTGTTGTTTGTTCATTTGCTTTTTCCTGTTTTTTCAGTGGCTGCGGCTTAGTTTTGTTACACCAGAGAACTGATTTGGGTGGTAGAGGTCGTGTGATCTCAGGTGTTTTTGCAATCAGTAGTGTTGTTTTTTTTTTAGGGTTTTTTTTGGATTGCAGGGAGTATCCTTTCCTGTACTTTTCTGTCTAGACAGATTGGGCCCCAGCGTTTGCTCATTCTATTTTCTGTCTGTGTCCGTACTTCCTCTTGTCTAACCGCCATTACATGTTTGGGGGCTTCCTATTTTCTTTGGGGATCTGCTCCGGGGAAGATAGCTTTCATCTTTCTGCCTTTAGGTGTAGTTGTCTCTCAGGCTGTGACGAGGCATCTAGGATCAACATAGGAACGCTCCACGGCTACCTCTAGTTGTGTGGTTAGTTCAGGTTACTGCAATCCAATAGGTTCCAGCCTCTCTGGTGTATTGCCGTTTTTGCTTACTCTCCTCAGCTACCAAAACATAACACGTGATGCTCAGGCGAGTAACGAGTAGTGGCGAGCGTGTTCGCTGATCACTAATTATTATGTGTAGTTCTGCATATGTCACTTTTTTTAAAATATTTTTTGCTTATTTGCACATATATGCACTCTTACACCTTATGTTGCATCTCTGTTATAAACCCCATTTTTTTATGTAACTCCTATTAGAACATATTGATATTTAGTGGGGATACATGGATGTAGTATGACATGTAGCTCTGCATATGTCACCTTTCTATAATGAACTATATATATATTGCTGTACTTACATACTTATTACCCAAAAATCCTGCTTTTGTGCTACCCTGATTGGATATTATTTTATTATTCAATTATGTACTTTTTGATGAATAAACTTTGACCTGTTTTTATACTCTTTGACCTTCCTTTTGGGTTACAAATCACTTGCTGGGAGGTTCTTTGTATGTAATGATAGCAATGCGGTTTTAGCTATAGTGCAGCAATTAGGATTATCAAACATCATAGACATTTCAGCAAGAAAATCGTCAAGGTTATTCAAATGAGGGTCACGAGTCTAAATTAGCTGATTCTCCTATGCGAGAGCGAGAGCTCGGGAGGTAAGTAACATGATTATACATAAGATTTTTGATCAATCTGTATGAAAGTAGGCAGCATGTACATCAAAATATAAAATGCATTGATTAATAATCCCACAAAATTTGTAGCGGTCTACATTAAACCTAAACGGCGGTAACTTGGGAGGGCTAGTTGGAAGTGGCTGCCCTGGAGGTGGAGGCACCTGTGCTGTTATTTGATTACTTAAAACCTGAAGCACCTGCCCGAAATGGGCCTCCCAGTTAACAACCTTGTTTTGCAGAGCCTCTATGTCCCCTTGTAAGGAGTTGCTCATAGAGAACAATTGATCCAACTTTGTCTCAGTCGACATTATCCCAGCAGATACCTTACTTAGCCTGAGTATCCTATGACAAATATGTGGGTACTATGGAATCTGATTGCACGGGATAAAACAAATCTGAGACAAAAGCTGAGGCAAACAAGTGTATTTAACAAAGAAAGAAATGGAAGCAAACCTAATAGAGATCTTCCTGCAATTGTAACGAAGTGAACAGCACAATATAGAAATGTTCAGCAAACTGAATAGCAGGGCACGACCTCTAGTACGAACCAGTCCAGCCGTAATATGATGCAGGAGTGCACACTGCACATAGACGTGGAAGTCCAGCAATAATATTAGTGAGAATGCACACAGCACTTAAACGTGGAAGTCCAGCAATAATATTAGTGAGAATGCACACAGCACTTAAACATGGAAGTCCAGCAATAGTGTTAGTAAGAATGCACACAGCACTTAAACGTGGGAGTCTAACAAGAATATCATCACAAGTGGCACGGTTCTTAAATATGGGAGTCCAGCAATACACAGGTGGAGCGTTAATAGGAGAAGGTCTCTAAATGTACCTTTTGGGCTGAGAAGTCCAGCTCAAGTCCAGCACCACAGCCCAACAGACACAGTCCAAGAAGAGATAATGATGTCAGAATTTCTCACTGACCACAGCAGTTCCAAAGGCGAGGAGCTCCTCACAAGAATTCCGGACAATAGGTAACCCCGATCAGGATCAAGGAGCCACATAGAGGACTGAAGGCAGCTGAACGTGGAGAGGTAGAGCACTGAGTAACGAGCAGCAGCAGCAGTAAGTCCAGAAGCAGAAAGGCAGAAGCTCAGGAGCCAACAGCAACAAAATACTCAGGCAAGGAGGATCTCCTGACCCGGACTAAAATAGGATGACAGACAGGAAGTTCAAGGGCAGGGCAAAGTACCAGACTCCATCTTTGACAAGGGCAAAACAGGCTCCAAGTTACATATGGAACCCTAAAGTCCAATTATTTTTATTCTTGGCCCAGGTAAGAGGCTTCTGGCATTGTCTATTGGTCATGAGCAGCTTGACACAAGGAATGCACACTTGTAGCCCATAAAAACTTAATTCCAGCTCACGTAGTTGCTCTATGCTCATCCACCTAGGGCTCAGACACTGGGTCTTGCCCTGGCCTCACATCAAGGATAATAGAAAAAATTGGAGTCCAGCTCAACAGGACTGGATTTTCCTTTTTATTTTTCAAAAGAAATTATAGTGCATAAAAAAGAAAATTTTCATGGTCTAAATGACCCAATTGACGCATTTCGACTGCTCTAAGCAGTCTTACTCATGATTGGCATTGTATATTGGTCATAAGTGGCTTGACACTAGGATTGCGACACTTGTAGTCCATGTGCTGAATACATCTGTGTGTGGTGGCTCTTGAAGCAATGACTCCAGCAGCAGTCCACTCCTTGTGAATCTCCCCCAAATTTTTAAATGGCCTTTTCTTAACAATTCTTTCAAGGTTGCGGTTATTCCGGTTGCCTGTGCACCTTTTTTCTACCACACTTTTTCCATCCACTCAACTTTCTATTAATATGCTTGATACTACATTCTGTGAACAGCCAGGTTCTTTAGCAATCAAACACAACT
Organism: Oophaga sylvatica; assembly: GCA_033576555.1. Lineage (NCBI taxonomy): Eukaryota > Metazoa > Chordata > Amphibia > Anura > Dendrobatidae > Oophaga > Oophaga sylvatica. The sequence goes on from JARQOD010000007.1 coordinate 1,210,834, forward strand.
CAATTTTTCATATTTCTAAGGCAGTGATGCAATTCATTTTTCATATCTCATGCTTGCAGGCTATAGCGCTGCAGTGTGCTTCCTTTTTTTCTTGAATGTGCATGAGTTGGTGACTCTAGGTTAAGCACCTGTTCACGTTAGGTCTATGTTTGGATGTGATGGTCAGTTTTTTGATATATAGTTTCTTTAGCAATGACCTTTTGTGGCTTACCCTCCTTGTGGAGTATGTCAATGACTGCCTTCTGGACATCTGTCAAGTCAGTAGTCTTCCTCATGATTGTGAAGCCTACTGAAACAGACTAAGGGACCTTTTTAAATGCTTAGTAAGCCTTTGCAGGTGTTTTCTGTTAATTTTTCTAATTTACTGAGATAATGATTTGGGGTTTTCATTGGCTGTAAGCCATAATCATCAACATTAACAGAAATAAACAGTTGTAAGAGATCCCTCTGTTTGTAATGACTCTATATAATATATGAGTTTCACTTTTTGCATTGAAGAACTGAAATAAATTAACTTTTTGATGATATTCTAATTTAGGTAGGAGCACTTTTAATTATATATTACAATAAAAAATATGCTTTCTGTATTTACTTGAAAGAGAAACTGCATCATTTTACAAAATATAATTTATTGAATTATTAATAAAGATCTTTTTGACTGCTCTTTTAACAACATTGTTTCTAAGGGTATATATTACTGGATTCACCATTGGAATTATAACTGTATAAATTACTGCAATCATTTTGTCTACATTTGGTAAAGAGTATGATCTAGGCTTCATATAAGTAGTCATAGCTGAACCATAAAATAATGCTACCACAAGCATGTGAGAACCACAAGTTGAGAAAGTTTTTTTCCTTCCCTCAGAAGTTTTCATTTTCAAAATAGCTCTTAGTATTTGAGTATAAGAAGCTACAATAAAAACTATTGGTATTAATAAAATGAGTACACCAACAACAAATATTGAAAGTTCAACAACAGAAACATTTCCACAGCTCAAAGACAAAAGTTCTGGTGCTTCACATAAGAAATGGTTAATTCTGTGACTGTTACAGAAATCCATATTCCATGTTAGAACAACATGCGAAATAGACAGCAGAAAGCCACAGACCCAGTTTCCTGTGGCTATCTTGATACATACTGTCCTTTCCATAACTAATGTATAACGCAATGGGTGGCATATTGCCATATAACGATCATAGGCCATTATAGCCAATAAAATGCATTCAGATTCCCCCAAAGAAAGTGATATGTACATTTGAGTGACACACTCTGCAAATGAAATTGTCTTTGCAGGCGACAACGAGTCTTTCAGCATTCGAGGTGTAACTGATGATGAAAAACAGATATCAATAAATGCTAGATTAGTAATGAATAAATACATAGGAGTCTGAAGACTGTTATCTGTAAGAGTCACCAAAATAATCATAGCATTCCCAAGAAGTGTAAATATATAAGCCATCAGAAATATCCCAAAAAGAGTTGTTTGTGTCCTTGGGTTGCTAGAGAGACCAAGAAGAATAAATTCTGCAAACACTGTTCTATTTCTCCACATCATACTAATGCTTAAAAAAACAAAAATGTGCAACAAATAGTTAATAGCTGATCAGAGTGATAAATACAATGAAAATTCTGAAAACATGGAAAAGGGAAATCTTGCACTACACTAAATTGCTCAAGCTTTCAATTATAGAGAAACTGAACATTGGAATAGTAAAGAGGTATATGTCAGGTTATCACATGAAACCATAAGTCTTTACTCATAACTAGTAAGGTTGAGAGGAAGGACCTTCTTAAATGCTTATTTTTGGGGTTTGTTAAAGATTTTGCAAAGAATGGCAGAGAGTGTAATTCGCTTCTAGTTACAAATCTGTATTCACGTGTAGCCAAGATGGCATTTCTCTATCTGGATTTAGTGGGAGGGTTTGATTGACAGGCAAATCCATTTATTTTATAAAAAGTGCAAAAAGAAAAACATACTTATAGGGAAAAAGTAATTTCTTAACCAATATTTTCATAATATTCTAATAGAGTATACAGTAAAAACAATTAATAAATGATAACCAATCATATATAAATACATCAATGAAGGCTAAAACGGTCTCAGATATACAAAAGTATGCATTAAAACTCAATTATAGGCATCCAATAGTCTCTTACCTTATATGCATAAAAGCGCAGTGCGCTGAGTTGTACAGTCATTGCTGTAACTAGAAACCGATGGGACCAGGTACAAGATGTGGACCTGCCCCTCCATCCTGGTGTATATATATATACACACAGATGTGTGAAAAAGTGTTTACAAGTAAATACAAAATGTAGTTTTTTAATGAAGGTCTTTCTTATAAGGGAAGAATAAAATTATAATCTACAGGGTTCTGTATGAAAAGGTGATTGCCCTCTAAGCCTTAAAAATGATTGTTCCACTTTTAACAGCAACAACTGTAATCCAGTATATCAAAAGAGATGCTGGAAGTATTGCCATAAAATTAACAAACTTTATTTGAAACATAGAATAATAAAAGCAGTATAAAAAGAAGATACATTCCAGTACATGCCAAACTGGCCTATATGTCCGAAAGAAGTTGACCAGAAAAAATGATGGTATAGTCTGCTAATTACAGATAATCAATGCACAAAGAAAAGTATAAATATAGTATAAATATACCACTAATATAAAATAAGTAAAGGATGTAAATATCCAAGGACACATATGAGTGTGTGCAGAGAGTCACATCTAATTATGACCTCTCTAAAGGTTACCATGTGGCCAACAAAAACATAAAGTACATGTGTACAAGCATTAGGACCTGCAAGTTGTTAATGAAGGCATAAATGGCAATATGCATATAAAGTGCGAACAGTGCAAAAAAGGTTAAGTATACCACTAGTATAAAATGAGAAAAAGATATAAGCATCCAAAAACACATATAAGTGTGTGCAGTAAGTGACATCTAATTATAGTGACAATGTTGTACACATGTACTTCACTTTCCTGCTGGTTATATGACAATTTCAGGATTGGCTATAATTAGATGTCACTTACTGCACACACTTATATATGTTTTTGTTGGCCACATGGTAAACTTTAGAGAGGTCATAATTAGATGTGACTCTCTGTTACAGCTGGCGGAACGCACAAATTAAATATAAATAGTAGGTGCATTCGCAGCCCGGGGTCCACCTTGCAGGCAGAGCCTGCTGCTAGTAATATGGCAGAAGGAGCTAACTCTGTTATCCTGCAGAGTCGCAGAAATAAACGCCGTAGCGCAATATGGCGATATGTGCGAACTCTGTTCTTCCACAGAGCCGCTAAACTAAAATGCTATGGCGCTATATGGCGGTATAAGCGAACTCTGTTGCTTCATAGAGTTGCGACATAAACGCTGTGTCCTACAAAGCGCTCAGGAGTACAGAGGTAACTGTAATAATAATAACAGTAATAATGTAGTCAACAATGCACACAGTAAACTCCTCACCGGAGGTGCCGGTATACTAGGGGCTTTTTTCAGCCAGAGCCCTGAACCCATGCACACAAACTCCTCACCGGAGGTGCCGGTATTCTAGGGGCTTATTTCGCTAAACACATGCATAAGACCACACTGGAGCAAAGCACATAACAGAATTAATACTAGCGCATGGCCATGCGGTCATGCAAGCTTTTTATAGCAGCAACAACTGTAAGACCTTCCAGAAAGGACCAATGGAAGCCTGCCCCAGAACTTGAGAAGCTTCAAGACCTTCCTGGAGGACCAATGGGAGTTGCTGCAGTGCCATAGCATGTGACCCCTGATCTCCAATGGGAGATCTTACCCTGGGCATGCTCAGAAGGAAACACACAGGACTTAGTCCCAAATACGTCTACTCACCGCTGACCTGCACTGGTTATAATAGCAGGACCTGGAGAGGCAGCAGTCATCCTCTGCACAGTATTAGACTGGGCGAGACGCTGGGACCGACGTTTCTGCTGAGCAGGCTCCACTGCGGCCGGAGACGGATGGGGGACCGCAACAGGACTGGCTCGAGATTCCCCTTGTGCAGCAGTGGGAACTCGATCCCTAAGGGTGAGTTTCCACGTCAGGAAACGCTGCGTGTTTTGGCGCTGTGCGCTGGCGCAGCGCCAAACACGCAGCGCCAGATGTTACAGCATAGTGGAGGGGATTTCAAGAATTCCCGTCTCCACTATGCGTAACAATACGCAGGTGGCAAACCTGCGTAAACGGACATGCGGCGCGTCTTTTTAGCACGCAGCATGTCTCGTTATATGCGGCGACGGTGCGTCGCCGCAACAGAATATTACACAGGGCTATGTAGCCCTGCGTTCTTTCCGGAGGTGTTCCGGAGGTGTCCTGAACACCTCCGGAAAGAGCGCGCGTCAGAAAGGGGGCGGGGCTTAGACGGAGCGGAATTTCCGCTCCGTCAAAAGCGCTATGGTTCCGGACCGTGGAACCATAGCCTCACACTCTCTGCACACACTCATATGTGTCCTTGGATATTTATATCCGTTACTCATTTTATACTAGTGGTATATTTATACTATATTTATACTGTTCATTGTGCATTGATTATCTGTAATTAGCAGACTATACCATCATTTTTTCTGGTCAACTTCTTTCGACATATAGGCCAGTTTGGCATGTATTGGAATGTATCTTTTTTTATACTGCTTTTATTATTCTATGTTTCAAATAAAGTTTGTTAATTTTATGGCAATACTTCCAGCATCTCTTTTGATATATCATATTTTTTGAAGTGTCATTTTCATAGGCCTTATATAGGTTTTTGATCAACTGTAATCCAGTGTTTGCGATAGCTGGCAAGGAATCTTTTACAATGCTTTGGAGGAATTTTGGCCCACTTATCTTTTTGCAAAATTGTTGTAATTCAGCTACATTGGAGGATTTCCAAGCATGAATCGATTTTTAAGGTTATCCCACAGCATCTCAATTGGATTAAGGTCAGGACTTTGACTAGGCCACTTCAAAGTCTTAATTTTGTTTTACTTAAGCCATTCAGAGGTGGACTTGCTGGCAAAGCACCCCCACACCATCACACCACCTCCTACATGCTTCACGGTGGGAACCAGGCATGTTAAGTCCATCCGTTCACCTTTTCTGCACGCAAAGCAGTAATCAAAGCAAAAGATGGCTACTTTGTAGAACCTAGAATATAAGACATATTTTCAGTTGTTTCACACTTTTTTGTAAAGTGTAATGTATAATTCCACATGTGTTAATTCATAGTTTTGATGCCTTCAGTGTGAATGTACAATTTTCATAGTCATGAAAATACAGAAAAATCTTTGAATGAGAAGGTGTGTCCAAACTTTTGGTCTGTACTGTATATATATGTCCACCATCCTGGTATATTTGTTCCCCTACCTGTCCCCATCCTGATATATATATCCCCCATCCTGGTGTATATGTCCCTTAACCTGGGCCCCATCTTGTATATATCCCCCATCCTTGTATATTTCCCCCTAAAATAAACAATTATACTGTACTCATCTCACATCCACTTAACTGCCAAGCGTTGCTCCCTGCTAAAAACAGCTGACTTCAGTGTGCAAGCAACGGGAGCACATGACATCAATGCCTTGCTCCTCCAATCACGTGCACTCTGACGTCAACTGCTGGCCTCTGATTGGTTGACAGCGTGTTTTTTCTGCTCACAAACTCAACAGGTGTCTTTGCCTCAAAACAATTCAGCTGAATGTGCGTCTGAAGATGCACATCCAGTTGAAGTATGTGCTAGTGTCAGTGGGCCTCACACCTGCACGAGCTCAGTCGAGGTTGCGACCTCTGCAACTCTGATCATTGCGCCCCTGTGTAGAGTAATCAAAGCAAAGCATAGATGTTATGACAAGAACATAGTTTACCTTTAGACAAGTCACTAGTGCACCTACACTTACAATATTGTGTACAATTTGTGGGAATGGCAGAGGGTGGAATTCTCTTCTAATTAGAAGTCTATACTCACATCTAGCCAATACAGCATTTCTCCTTGTGCAGCATCTGAATTTAGGGGTAAGGAGTGATTAACTGACAAATCAATTTCTGTACAATTTTGTGCAAAATATATATACAGTGCCATGTAAAAGTTTGGGCACCCCTGATCAAAACAACTGTTATTGTGAATAGTTAACCCCTTAACCCCTTTACCCCAAGGGTGGTTTGGACGTTAATGACTGGGACAATTTTTACAAATCTGATTATTGTCACTTTATGAGGGATTAACTCTGGAACGCTTCCATGGATCTTGGCGATTCTGACACTGTTTTCTTATGACATATTGTACTTCATGTAAGTGGTAAAATTTCAATTATATAACTTGTGTTTATTTGTGAAAAAACAGAAATATGGCGAAAATTTAGAAATTTCTCAATTTTTCAACTTTGAATTTTCATGCCTTAAATCACAGAGATATGGCATGCAAAGTAACATTTCCCACATGTCTACTTTACATCATCACGATTTTGGAACCAAAATTTTTTTTGTTACGAAGTTATAAGGGTTAAAAGTTGACCAGCTATTTCTCATTTTTACAACAACATTTTTTTGGAGGGACCACATCACATTTGAAGTCACTTTGAGGTGTCTATATGATAGAAAATACCCAAAAGTGATACCATTCTAAAAACTTCACCCCTCCAGGTGCTCAAGACCACATTCAAGCATTAACCCTTCAGGTGCTTCACAGGAATTTTTTGAATGTTTAAAAAAATGAGCATATAACTTTTTTTCATAAAAAAATTATTTCAGATCCAGTTTTTTTTATTTTCCCAAGGGTAACAGGAGAAATTGGACCCCAAAAGTTATTGTGCAATTTGTCCTCAGTACGCTGATACCCCATATGTGGGGGGGAACCACTGTTTCAGCACACGGCAGAGCACGGAGTGCCATTTGACTTTTTCAAAGCAAATTGTCATGACTCTGGACAGGATGGTGCCACCTCAATCCTGGTCAGATCAGGGTTAATTTTAGTCAGCCTCTCTTCGGTTCTTGGGCTGCTATTTAATGTTGGCAGTTCCTGGATTGTTTGTCAGTGATACTCCTGTGTACTCAGTTTGTGGTTGCTGACCCAGGTGACTCGTCCGTTAACATGTGCCTCTGTGCTTGTGTGTTTTATTGTGTATGACTCGGTTCTGACTCCTAACTTTTGCCTCTGTATTCTGCTTTGTACTGCCTTGTCCCTCCTGGTTATCTGACCCCTTGGCTTGTCTCCATTTACCCTCTGTCTTGTCCCTTGATACTGCGCTCTTGTCTGGCTTTTTGACTTTCGGCTTATCTTAACTACGTTTTCTGTTTTTGCCCTACAGGCTGTGTATTCAGTGAGTTTCTCTGCATTCACGTGAGGTGGCTCCACCCCCTCCTGGTCATGTGACTAATCTATGCCAGGTCCTGTTCACTGCATTAGTTTAAAGGGAATCTGTCACCCCAAAAATGCCATATCAAGTAAAGATATGGCTGAATAGAGCGTCCCATAACTAAGCTAACGGTGGGTATCATATATCATGATACCCCCGTTTTCATAGGAAAATACCTTTGTAAAGTTGGTGATTGAACGTGTCAATCACTGCAGTCAGGTCAGGAGGGCGGCGGTTTTCATGTCCTCCCCCGCCCCCGATCCTCGTCATCTCTTTCGTATCGCCGTCTGTGAATACCACAGACGGCGTTCGTTTCCCGCAATTGCGCAATTCAAAATTATGCCGGCGCATGCGCAGTATGCTTTGCCCAGCAGTGGGCAAAGCATAAAATTACTACAGTGCATGCGCTAGTATTTCCTTGCCCCGCAAAATCCTGCTTGCCTTGGACGACTTCCGGGACAAGGAAATACTAGTGCATGCGCTGTAGTAATTTTATGCTTTGCCCACTGATGGGCAAAGCATACTGTGCATGCGCCGGCATAATTTTGTATTGCGCAATTGCGGGAAAAGAACGCTGTCTGTGGTATTCACAGACGGCGATACGAAAGAGATGACGAGGAGCGGGGGAGGACATGAAAACCGCCGCCCTCCTGACCTGACTGCAGTGATTGACACGTTCAATCACCAACTTTACAAAGGTATTTTGCTATGAAAACAGGGGTATCATGATATATGATACCCACCGTTAGCTTACTTATGGGACGCTCTATTCAGCCATATCTTTACTTGATATGGCATTTTTGGGGTGACAGATTCCCTTTAAGGTCCTTGAGCTCGGAGTACCTTGTTTCTGCACTCCTACGTTTATTCACGTGCCCCCTGAAAGCGCCTCCTGGGCAGCGCCAGTGACACTTTAGGTGTCACGACAAAAATTGGCTGGAATTGAGATAGGATGCCATTTCGCGTTGGAGAGCCCCTGATGTACCTAAACAGTGGAAACCCCCAATTCTAACTCCAACCCTAACCCACGTCCTAACCCTAATCCCAACCCTAACCATAACCCTAACGCTAGCCCTAACCCTAATGGGAAAATGGAAATAAATACATTTTTTTAAATTTGATTATTTTTCCCTAACTAATGAGGTAACAAAGGGGGTTTGATTTACTATTTATAGTGGGTTTTTATGATTGGCAGCTGTCACACGCTAAAAGACACTTTTTATAGCAAAAAATAGTTTTTGCATCATTACATTTTGAGAGCTATAATTTTTCCATATTTTGGCCCACAGAGTCATGTGAAGTCTTATTTTTTGTGGCACGAGTTGACGTTTTTATTGGTACCTGTTATGTTTCGGTAGCTGAGGAGGACAGGAACAACAGCAGGGCAGCCGAACAACTGAGATGTTGGTAACTGATGGGTTGCAGATTCCTAAACTAACAACACAACTAGAGGTAGCCGTGGAGCGTTCCTACGTTGATCCTAGACGCCTCGTCACAGCTTGAGAGATAACTACACCTAAAGGCAGAAAGATGAAAGCTATCTGCCCCGGAGCAGATCCCCAAAGAAAATAGGAAGCCCCCAAACATATAATGGCGGTTAGACAAGATGAAAATACAAACATAGGCAGAAAATAGACTGAGCAAATGCTGGGGCCACAAGCTGACTAAATAGGATAGGACAGGAGAGATTACTTTCTGCAACCCAGAAAACCCTACAAAAATCCAACAATTCTGATTACAAAAATGCTGAGTTCACACGATCTCGCCACCCGCTAAATCAGATCTCAGTGTGAACAAAAACCAAGCCGCAGCCACTGAAAAAACAGGAAAAAGCAAATGAACAAATAACAGTGGCTACAGATAAATTGAGAGGAGCACAGGCCCCAGGAGGGGACCCAGCTGACCTCCACAAAAGTGCAGAAAACTATGAAAAAAGCAAGCACAAAAAGAAAAGCAGAAAATATCTTATCTGAAAGCAGCAGGTGCATGCAAGACTCCAGCAACTTCCAAATGAACCAGGAACCACAATTGAGACAAGAACAATTGATCACCGGCGACCATCATGGGAGGAAACCTCCCTTATATCAGTCCAGTCAGAGATCCCAGATTGCCATTCCTCGCTGAAAGGTTCAGTACTGTCTGTAAACACCAGAGGGAGCCTCTGCTCAGAAACCATCTCTAGCACATTCACAACAGTACCCCCCTTTGAGGAGGGGTCACCGAACCCTCACTTGTGCAACCAGGCCGATCAGGATGAGCTCGGTGATAGGCACGGATCAGTCTCCTAGCATGGATGTCCGAAGCAAACACCCAAGAATTGTCCTCCTGACCATAACCTCTCCACTTAACCAAATACTGGAGTTTCCGTCTAGAAAAACGAGAATCCAATATTTTCTCGACCACATACTCCAGATTGCCCTCAACCAAAACAGGGTCAGGAGGCGCAGCCATAGGAACCACTGGCTCGACAAACCTCTTCAATAAGGACTTGTGGAACACGTTATGGATCTTAAATGTCCCTGGAAGAAGCAAGCGGAAGGAAACCGGATTAAGAATCTCCATGATCTTATAAGGTCCAATGAACCTAGGCTTAAACTTTGGAGATGCAACCCTCATAGGGATATTTCTTGAGGACAACCAAACCAAGTCCCCCACTTTAAACCGAGGACCATCAGTCCTATGCCGGTTGGCAAACCGCTGGGCCTTCTCTTGAGAGAGAGACAACCTCTCCACTACCTGGTCCCAAATCTGCTGCATACGCTCCACAACAGAGTCAACACCCGGACAGACAGAAGCCTTCTCCTGTCCCGAAGAAAATCGAGGGTGAAACCCAGAATTGCAGAAAAATGGAGACATCAAGGTGGCAGAGCTAGCCCTATTATTAAGAGCAAACTCAGCCAAAGGCAAAAAAGAGACCCAGTCATCTTGATCAGCAGACACAAAACATCTCAAATAAGTCTCCAAGGTCTGGTTTGTTCTCTCGGTTTGTCCATTGGTTTGAGGATGAAATGAAGAGGAGAAAGATAATTGAACACCAAGTTTAGAACAAAATGTCCTCCAAAATCTGGAAACAAACTGGACTCCTCTGTCAGACACAAAGTTCTCCGGAATGCAGTGCAACCGAACCACGTGCTGAAGGAACAAAGGCACCAACTCGGAGGAGGAAGGCAACTTAGGTAATGGCACAAGATATATCATCTTGGAAAACTTATCACAGATTACCCAGATAACGGTCATTCTCTGAGAGACAGGTAGGTCGGAAATAAAATCCATAGAGATATGGGTCCATGGCCTCTTGGGCACAGGTAATGGCATCAACAAACCACTAGAGCGAGAGTAAGGCTTGGAACGAGATCAAGTCCCACAGGACTGCACAAAGTCCCTGAAGTCACGAGACAAAGTAGGCCACCAAAAGGACCGACTCACCAAGTCTCTGGTACCAAAAATCCCGGGATGACCAGCCAACGCGAAACAATGAATCTCAGACATCACACTCTTCTTCCACTGGTCTGAGACAAACAATTTCCCAACAGGGCAGCGCTCAGGTTTATCCTCCTGACACCCCTCCAGAGCAAGTCTCAAATTGGGCGAGATGGCGGAAAGTACTACACCCTCTTTCAAAATAACAGCAGGATCAGATAACTCAGGAGAATCCGAAAAGAGACTCCTTGAGAGGGCATCCGCCTTAACATTCTTAGTGCCAGGAAGAAAAGAAACCACAAAATTAAAACGTGTGAAAAACCTGGCCTGTCTAGGATTAAGTCGCATGGCTGATTCGAGATAAACAAGGTTCTTATGGTCCGTGAGGACCACCACCTGATGTTTGGCTCCTTCCAGCCAATGTCTCCACTGTTCAAAGGCCCACTTCATGGCCAATAACTCCCGATTACCCACTTCATAATTACGTTCAGTTGGAGAAAACTTTCGAGAGAAAAAGGCACAAGGGTTACTTTTAGAGGTCTCTGGATCCCTTTGGGACAAATCGGCACCTGCCCCAATCTCAAAGGCATCAACCTCCACCTGAAACGGCAGAGAAACATCAGGCTGCAGTAGAACAGGAGCAGAAATGAATCTCTGCTTAAGTTCGTGAAATGCAGAAACTGCCTCAGGAGGCCAATTCACCACATTGGAACCATTTTTGGTCAGATAAGTCAATGGTTTAACAATACCAGAGAAATTACCAATAAATTTACGATAAAAATTAGCAAAACTCAAAAATCTCTGAAGAGCCTTCAATGAAGTAGATTGAACCCAATCACAGATGGCCTGAACCTTGACCGGGTCCATTTCAGTAACAGACGGAGACAAAATGAATCCCAGAAATGAGACCTTCTGTACGCCAAAAAGACACTTAGATCCCTTCACATACAGTGCATTCTCTCTCAAAATCTGGAAAATAGTCCGAACATGTTTCACATGAAAGTCCCAGTCATTGGAAAAAATCAAGATATGATCCAAATAAACAATCAGAAATTTATCCACAAAATCCCTGAAAATATCATTCATGAAGGATTGAAAGACGGAAGGAGCAATAGTGAGCCCAAATGGCATCACTAGTGTGTTAGGGTCTACGGAATGCACCAAATATATGATGTAAAGAGGTGCGTTCGCAGCCAGGGGTCCACCGTGCAGGCGGAGCCTGCTGCTAGTAAAATGGCACAAGAAGCGAACTCTGTTATCCCGCAGAGTCGCCAAAATAAACGCCGTAACGCGCTGTGGCAATATGTGCGAACTCTGTTATTCCACAGAGCCGCTAGGAGTGCCGCAGCGCTATATGGCAATGTGTGCGAACTCACTTAACACCACTGAGTCGCAAAATAAACACGCTAGGGCGCTGTCTAGCGTTGAAAGCGAACCCTGTTACATCACAGAGCCACTGAGACAAACTTCTGTGTCCTGTCAGGCACCCAGGTACACAGTTGACTGCTAAGCGAACATAGAACGTAATCATGCGCTAATGTCCTCGCGGGAGACACCCGCAATCTATGACGTCTGAACGCCAGACCCTGAATGCAGCAATCAAACTCCTCACCGGTTATGCCGGTAATCTAGGGCATCTAGGACACCGACCCTGACCAGCTAGCATACCAAACTCCTCACCGATTAAGTGGGTATTCTAGGGGCTTATTTCAGCCGGGCCCTAACCACACACACGCATGACCACACTGGCGCAAAGCATATGACGATTGATACTAGCGCATGGCGGCCCAGCCATGCTACCCTTATATAGTAACAGCTACAGGACCTGCCAGAAACAAGGACCAATGAAACTTGTTCCAGAACACCAGTAGTCACAGGACCTTCCTGGCGGACCAATAGGAGCTGCTGCAGTACCTAAGCATGTGACCCCTGATCTCCAATGAGAGATCTCACTCTGGGCATGCTCAGAAGGGGAAAACAAGGACTTTGTCCTTAGACGTCTGCTCGCCGCTAACCAGTACTGGCCACAATAGCAGAGCCTGGAGGAGCAGCAGTAATCCTCTGCACACTGTTAGACTGGGCGAGATGCTGGGACCGACGTCTAAGCTGAACAGACTCCACCGCGGATGGAGATGAATGGGGGAACGCAGCGGGACTGGTTCGAGACTCCCCTTGTGCAGCAGCAGGAACTCGAACCCTAACATTACCCCCCCTTCTTTGAGCTTCGCTGCGCTCAAAGGCAGCGATGAGCTGCGGAGCGTGAACATGCTCGGCAGGCTCCCAGGACCTATCCTCAGGCCCATAACCCCTCCAATCCACCAAATAAATTTTTTTGCCTTGTACCACCTTGCACCCAACAATGGTGTTCACCTCATGATCATCGGTAGATGAACCCGACGTCCCGGCAGATGACTCGGAAAACCGGGAAATGGCCACGGGTTTCAGGAGGGACACGTGAAAGGTGTCAGTGATACCAAGGCGAGGCGGAAGGGCTAGGCGGTAAACCACTGGGTTCACCTGCTCAAGAACTTTAAAGGGACCCAAAAAGCGAGGTGCCAACTTGGTGGACTCTACACGTAGCCTGATGTTTCAGGCAGAGAGCCACACTAGGTCACCCGGAGCAAATGTAGGAGCGGGGCACCAATGGGCATCGGCCGAAGACCTCATCCTCTCTTTGGAGGCCTGAATGGCATCCTGGGTGCGGTCCCAAATGTCCCGTGCCTCCACAGCCCAGTCTGCCACCCTGGAATCGGCGGAAGACACGGGCATGGGCACTGGTACCCGCGGATGCTGACCGTAGTTCAGGAGGAATGGGGTCTGTACGGTGGAGTCAGCCACAGCATTATTTAGAGCGAACTCAGCCCACGGTAGCAAGAATGCCCAGTAATCCTGCCTGGCAGAGACAAAATGTCGCAAGTATGTGACCAAGGTCTGGTTGGCCCTCTCTACTAACCCATTCCTCTCGGGATGGTATGCAGAGGAGAGATTCAACTCAATGCTGAGTAAACGACACAGCTCTCTCCAGAACCGAGACGCAAACTGGGAACCTCGATCACTGACAATTTTGTCTGGCATACCGTGTAGGCGGAAAATATGCCTAATGAATAATGCTGCCAAGGCCCGTGCAGATGGTAACCGTGGTAACGACACCAAGTGCACCATTTTGGAGAAGTGGTCGGTTATCACCCAGATGATGGTGCAGCCCCGAGACTTGGGTAAGCCCACCACAAAATCCATCCCGACCATCTCCAAGGACCTGTCTGCCACCGGTAAAGGAAAAAGTAACCCAGCTGGCCGTTGTCGAGGGGACTTATTCTTGGCGCAGGAGACGCACGCCTGAACGTATTCCCTGACGTCACGGACCATATGTGGCCACCAGTATGTCCTAGCCAGCAACTCAGATGTCCTCTTTGCCCCAAAATGTCCACCCACCCTGGACGAGTGTGCCCAAGAGAGTACCTCGGTCGCAAATTGATGGGCACAAAAGTCTTGCCCGGAGGCACAGACTCAAGCGAAACGGGGCCACAGTTCTTAGGCTCTCTCTGGGGACAATCAGCCGAGGCTCCTCCTCCACCTCCTCAGAGGACACCACGGAGCGAGACAGAGCATCAGCATGAATGTTCTTCTCCCCTGAGAGAAAATGGAGGGTGAAATGGAACCGGGAGAAGAACAGGAACCATCTGGCCTGACGGGAATGTAGCCGCTGGGCGGTCTATAAATAGACCAAATTTTTGTGGTCAGTGAACACTAGGAAGGGAAAGCGAGCCCCCTCCAGGAGATGTCTCCACTCGGAAAAGGCCAACTTCATGGCTAGCAACTCCCTATCCCCAATGGAATAATTCCTCTCTGCTGGTGTGAAGGTCTTGGAGAAGAAGAAGCACGGATGTTTACGACCTTGAGCATCCTTTTGAAAAAGGACTGCTCCAGCACCAACGGACAAGGCATCTACCTCCAATATAAAAGGCTTATCAACCTCGGAATGATGTAGGATAGGAGCGCTAGCAAAATGGGACTTGAGTGAAGTAAAGGCCTTGGAGACCTCCTCTGACCACAATTTGGGATTGGCTCCTTTCTTGGTGAGGGCTACCAAGGGAGCAACCAAAGTAGAGAAGTGGGGAATGAATTGGCGATAGTAATTAATGAACCCCATAAAGCGCTGCACCGCTTTAAGAGAGTGTTGTTCTTGCCAATCCATTACAGCTTGTAGTTTGGCAGGATCCATAGCCAATCCCTGAGTGGAGATGATATAGCCCAGGAATGGCAAAGACTCCTGCTCAAACACACACTTCTCCAACTTCGCATATAAGGAATTTGCCTGCAAGAGGTCGAAGACCCTGCAAACATCTCTCCGGTGGGTGTCCATATCTGGAGAAAAGATGAGAATGTCATCCAGATAGACTACCACAGAGGTGGCAAGCATGTCCCGGAAGATGTCATTTACAAAATCTTGGAAGACGGCTGGAGCATTACAGAGCCCGAAGGGCATCACAAGATATTCGTAATGTCCATCTCTGGTATTGAATGCCGTCTTCCATTCGTCCCCCTCACGGATGCGGATCAGGATATAGGCACCACGAAGATCCAGCTTAGTAAATACCCTTGCTCCCCAGAGCCTATCAAAGAGCTCAGATATTAGGGGCAAAGGATATTTGTTCTTAACGGTAATGGCGTTAAGACCTCTATAGTCTATACATGGTCATAATTCTCCATTCTTCTTTTGCACGAAGAAAAATCCTGCCCCTGCTGGTGACACTGACTTCCTAATAAACCCTCTTGCCAGATTTTCCTGGATGTATTGTGACATGGCCTCCGTCTCAGGAAGAGAGAGAGGATACACTCTTCCCCGAGGGGGCTCCTTTCCAGGCAAGAGGTCTATAGGACAGTCATAGGGGCGATGAGGCGGAAGAGTCTCCGCTGCCTTTTTGGAGAATACGTCCGCGTATGACAGATAAACCTTGGGAAGAGAATCAAGATCTATGGGTATCTCCATTGTGGAAACCTGAACGTCCTCTCTGAGACATCTGTCTCTGCAGTGATCACCCCAACCCAGTATTCTCCCAGAGGACCACTCAATATGGGGAGAGTGGTGGCAAAGCCAGGGTAATCCCAATAAAACCTCATCTATTCCCTCAGGAAGAACAAAAAGGGATATATTCTCCTGATGTGAAGGATACAATGACAGAGGTAGAGAGACAGTCTGGTGGGTGATTTGTGAGGGCAGGATTGCTCCATTCAACACTCTCACTGATATTGGCTTGGTGAGCGTCACCAGCGGTATGGAATGGCGAGAGGCAAAGGAGGAGGACATAAAATTCCCCTGTACCCCAGAGTCCACACAAAGCTTGGCGGGAAGAGTGGATGAATAGTGTTGAGCGATACTGCTTGATATCTAAAAATATCGGATCGGAATGGTATCGCCGATATCACTAAATATCGTCAATATCCGATTCCGATACCGGAAGTCCAATGTAAGTCTATGGGAACAAAATATCGCAACTAAAAAAACACTTTCTTTCGTTGTAAACACAAAATATACACACATAGAATACAATATATATATATATATATATATATACATGTCATTGTGACATATATATATAAATATATTTATAGTTTATACACTTCTACATAGTAAAATAGACTCTGATTCAATTGCCGGGTAAAGCCGTGACATACCCCATAGAAGTCGACGGGCTCGGTGCCGAGTACCCCCAAAATCTCTGGCTCTGTGCGACTCAACTTGGGCGTCACGAACAGGATTCTGTAGCTCGCTATAAGCGAGTCCTGTGTGCCTGAATTGAACTGATTTTGTGCTTGAGAATTGCTAAAATCATCAGAGAATGTATTTGCCATTTTTCCGCCATATCTGCGTCACGACGAGGCACTGGTGAAGAAGAAGGGCGTGCTCTTCGTGGGTGTACACTCACTCAGTGGCGCGAAAACGATGGCCGACCACTCTAAATGGTACTGCAATGTAAGATCGTGCCCCACAGCTCTTGAGTTCCGCTTCCTCATCCTCCTCAGTGTGTGGAAACTAACGCGAAGGTCCCGCCTCACTACAAAAGAGGGGCCCTCTCCAGATGCTAATGACACATGTGACTTGGCAGAGATGGCTAATGGACACGAGCAGAAGTGTGAAGGGATGGAGCAGTCAGAGCTCTCCCCCACGGAAGCGACCCGATCGCCACGGAACCACCGTTGGGCACCCGGCCTGGAAACCCTCCTACGCTGCAAGAAGCGGAGGATACCCTAAGAGGCCTGGCCCGGCACCGGAGGAGGTCGCCAGGATGGAAGCCAGCTGGCGTGCCCTAAAACTAAACTTGGAGCGGCGCCAATCCCTCTTACCTGAAGTGTCTGTACCGGAAGGTGAGGCACCCGTTCTAGTAGAGGAGTCCGTGCGGGCATCTCAGCCCTTGCAATGTGATCCGGTTGACGTTGTCGCAGTGGAGGCACCCGTTCCTGCAGAAAACGCTGCACCGGCAGCACCCCAGATCCCGCTGTCTGCCCCGTCGCTGAGACAGAAGAAGCGACACCCGTCCTCATGGAGGAGGCCGCGCAGGCACCAGAGGTCTACCTGTCTGTACCGGAGCCCCGACTGTCATCTGTTCCAGAGCCGGCTGCTTCCTCCGCAGGTGAGCGCCGCCAGGACTGTCGGGCGCCAGGAGAGCTGCCGCAAACCGGACATCGTAAACTGCAGTTTGATGGTGGAGACATGGAGATGCTGGTGGAGGAGAATTACAACCGGCGTCAGGAGGAAGAGTGTAGACGTCGGGAGCGGGAAGCAGAGCGACAAAGGGAGCAGCGAGATTCCCAAAAGCTTCGGCAACGTAACCTGGAGAAGGACCTGGCAGATAAGGACCGGATGAGAAAAGATAAAGGAACCCTGTGGGAGCCGCGGCGTAAGGGTGCAGTACGGAGCTTTAAATTGAAAGCTGGTTGGGGCTTCATCCAGGAGCCTGGACTTTATTTAGAAGTGTTTGTGACCCGGCGGGACGTGGAGACTCACCTCCCAGAAGGACACCCGGGGAGGGACCTGTTGCCAGGAGACTTGGTAACTTACACCCGACACTGGGGTTACAATGGATGGTATGCCCTAAATGTCACCAGGTGCGACCCCTGGTCCCCAGAGTGTCAGGAACCTGTGAGACCCTCGGAGCCTTCAGCCTCCCACATCCAGGCCTCTGCACAAGTGCCCACCCCACGCCGTAAATCTCCCCAGCCTCCCTCAGTGGTCTCCTCAGCAGCCCCAGCTATGGACATGATAACGATAGCTGGCCCGTACCCGGCGCCTGTTAGGCCCCCTGGGGTTCGTTCAGTCCGGGACATAGGGCTCCAGACCTGGAGGGAGATGAAAGAGGTGGCCACACAGACACAGATAGCGGGTCACGACTTGACTGTACAGGCCACACGACGTCATCAGGTCCTGGTGGTCCTTGGTGTCTCGGATGTTTGGCAAGCATCAGAAGAGTACCAGGTGGTACCTGGAACACCCTGCCAAAGAATTATAAATAACCCGGACAGGGTCCCTGTATGTAAATAGTTAAATTGTTGATGTACCCGGACGGGTGAATGTTCATAAAAAAGTTTTTTAATTTAATAAAAAACACAACACAGTTTTCATTACTTTTATTACAGTCTCATCCTGCGACGCCATCGATCTCCTGTAAAAAAATGAAAAAAAAAAAAAACAGCAGTATACCACCTGTCCGACGCAGTCCATAGTAACGAGTGTCCCACGACGATCCAGCTCTGCTACATCAGAATGACATCAGAGGCAGGCAGGCAGGCAGAGCCTGTCATCCCGGCGCAGCACAGCTGATTACCTGCTTCCCCGGCGGTGACGTCATCGGACTGGTTTACGGCCGGGATTACCCTGCAGTCACTGCAGTTATCGAGAAAAACTGCATGTGACCGCCAGGGAGAAGATAATGGCGGCCATCAAGCAGTCCAGGACGTGACCGCCGGAGATCTTCTGCCAGGTAAGTGCCGCTGACTCCTGACAGACCCGACCGACGGACACTCACAGTGACAGTGACAAATCCGATTCCGGTATCCGATATGACGAAAATATCGGTACTCGGAATCGAAAGCCCAATACAGCTAATATCGGCCGATACCCGATATTTGCAGTATCGTATCGCTCAACACTATGGATGAACCTAGAGAGATTAACCCTTTAAGGAGCACTTTCGGAGCAAAATCCCTCGCGTCTAATGACCCTGCATCCATGGTCACGGAACATGACCGTTTACTCATTCGCTGGGGACATCGGTTGGCATAATGTCCTGGCTGCTGACACACTCTACAGACCACGGATACTCGAGTGGTCCGAGACTTAGATCCCACTCGAGTAGTCTCCACGGTCTCGGGGGAGTCGGACGCCCGAACGGGAAATTCCAGAGGTTTGGCAAACGTGGGTGCCAGCCGAAACCTCTGCCTACATTGGGTCTGCTCTAACCTCCGCTCGTGAAAACGGAGGTTGATGCGGGTAGATATAGAAATGAGTTTCTCCAGTGTGGCAGGAATCTCCCTGGTAGCCAAAGCATCCTTTACATGGTCTGCCAGTCCTCTCCAGAACACTGGAATAAGAACTTTATCTGGCCACTCTAATTCAGAGGCCAAAGTCCGAAATTGGACTGAGAACTGGCTGACCATGGACAAGCCCTGTGACATTGCCAGCAGTTGGAGTGCCATATCGTGAGTGACCTGAGGTCCTAAAAAGACCTTTTTCAGAGCCTCCAAAAACCGAGGAGCACTCCGCACCACACGATCGTCGCGCTCCCACAGCGGTGTTGCCCACTCCAACGCTCTGCCCGAGAGAAGAGGCAGTACAAAACCCACTTGTGACCGATCCGTGGGGAAACGTGCAGCCAGAAGCTCGAGCTGTATAGAGCACTGACTCACGAATCCCCAACATTGCTTGCTGTCACCGGCAAATTTGTCAGAAGCGGGAGGTGGGATAATGTAGGGGCAGAGGTGGCAGAGGACAAACTGACTGCAGCCACGCTAGCAGCCTGAACAGCGACTGCGGTAACATCCACAGCTGAGGTTGTGCGCTCAAGAGCCGCCAACCTACCCTCCAGCTGCTGGATGTACTGCAGTAGACACTGGTCATCCGCCATTTTACTAGCCAGACCCTGGCGCTAGTATTATGTTAGGGTCTGCGGAATGCACCAAATATATGATGTAAAGAGGTGCGTTCGCAGCCCGGGGTCCACCGTGCAAGCGGAGCCTGCTGCTAGTAAAATGGCGCAAGAAGCGAACTCTGTTATCCCGCAGAGTCGCCAAAATAAATGCCGTAACGCGCTGTGGCAATATGTGCAAACTCTGTTATTCCACAGAGCCGCTAGGAGTGCCGCAGCCCTATATGGCAATGTGTGCGAACTCACTTAACACCACTGAGTCGCAAAATAAACACGCTAGGGCGCTGTCTAGCGTTGAAAGCGAACCCTGTTACGTCACAGAGTCACTGAGACAAACATCTGTGTCCTGTCAGGCACCCAGGTACACAGTTGACTGCTAAGCGAACATAGAATGTGATCATGCGCTAATTTCCTCGCGGGAGACACCCGCACTCTATGGCGTCTGAACGCCAGACCCTGAATAGGCAATCAAACTCCTCACCGGTTATGCTGGCAATCTAGGGCATCTAGGACACCGACCCTGACCAGCTAGCATACCAAACTCCTCACCAATTAAGTCGGTATTCTAGGGGCTTATTTCAGCCGGGCCCTAACCACACACACGCATGACCACACTGGCGCAAAGCATATGACGATTGATACTAGCGCATGGCGGCCCAGCCATGCTACCCTTATATAGTAACAGCTACAGGACCTGCCAGAAACAAGGACCAATGAAACTTGTTCCAGAACACCAGTAGTTACAGGACCTTCCTGGCGGACAAATAGGAGCTGCTGCAGTACCTGAGCATGTGACCCCTGATCTCCAATGAGAGATCTCACTCTGGGCATGCTCAGAAGGGGAAAACAAGGACTTTGTCCTAAAGACGTCTGCTCGCCGCTAACCAGTACTGGCCACAATAGTAAAGCCTGGAGTAGCAGCAGTAATCCTCTGCACACTGTCAGACTGGGCGAGATGCTGGGACCGACGTCTAAGCTGAGCGGGCTCCACTGCAGACGGAGATGAATGGGGGACCGCAGCGGGACTGGTTCGAGACTCCCCTTGTGCAGCAGCGGGAATTCAAACCCTAACACTAGGTACTCAAAATGCTCCTCTGGGGTATTAAATGCCATCTTCCATTCATCCCTGTGCTTAATACGAATAAGGTTATATGCCCCCCTGAGGTCAAGCATGGTAAACCAACTAGCACTTTTCACTCTGGAAAACAGGTCAGAAATCAAGGGTAACGGATATTGATATTTCACAGTGATCTTATTCAGGAGGCGATAATCAATACACGGCCTCAATGAACCATCCTTTTTGGCCACAAAGAAAAAACCGGTGCACAAGGGTGAAGAGGATGGTCTGATATGACCCTTCTCCAATGACTCCTTGATATAAGATCGCATGGCATCGTGTTCAGGTACAGATAAGTTAAAAAGGCAACCTTTAGGAAATTTACCACCAGGCACTAATTCAATAGCGCAATCATAGCTCCTGTGAGAAGGTAAGTACACAGACTTACTTTCACTAAACACATCAGAAAAATCAGTCAAAAAGTCAGGAACATCCTGAGACTGGGGAGAGGCAGAAAAAACAGGAGTGCCAGCATTAACACAATGGCAGCCCCAACTGGTCACAGACAAAGATTTCCAATCAAAAACAGGATTATGAATCTGCAACCAAGGGAAACCCAGAACAATAATGTCATGCAGATTATGCATGCACCAGAAATTTGCAACTCTCCTGATGATCTGGTTCAACTCTCATTATCACCTGAGTAGAAAATTGGGGTTTATTCTCCGCCAAAGGGGTAGAATCAATGCCCAATAGGGGAATAGACTTCCGCAGGGGTTTCATGGGAAAGCCACAACGTTTGGCAAAGTCGAAATCCATCAGGTTAATAGCTGCTCCTGAATCAACAAAAGCCTGAGCCGAAAATGTGGACATGGAGCAAATCAGGGTAACAGTCAACATAAATTTAGTCTGAATATTACCCAAGACAACTGAGCGCGCAAAACGTCTTCCCCGCTAAGGGCAGATGGAAATAGCATGAGAGGCGTCACCACAGTAGAAACAACCCATTTCGCTTTCAAAATTCATGACGCTGTGCCCCAGAAGTCACTCCATCACACTGCATGGGCTCAGGAGCTGGCCCACATGGCAACACCATCTCACACATACCTCTGCGCTTAAGCAAACGTCTGTCAATTTGAAAAGCCAAAGACATAGAATCATTGAGACCAGAGGGTACAGGGAATCCCACCATAACGTCCTTTACATTCTCTGACAGACCCTTCCGAAAAAGGGCTGCCAAAGCATCATCATTCTATTTGGTCAGGACTGCCCACTTTCGAAATTTCTGACAGTACAGTTCAGCGGCTACACAGCCCTAACTTAATGCCAACAAGGTCTTCTCAGCCTGATCAGTGACATTAGGTTCATCGTACAACAACCCCAGAGCCTGAAAAAATACATCAACATCATTCAAAACAGGATCCCCAAGTGTCAGAGAAAAAGCCCAATCCTGAGGGTCGCCGCGCAGGAGAGAGATGACAATTTGATCCTGCTATGCTGCGTTCCCTGAGGACTTAGGCTTCAAGGCAAAAAACAACTTACAGTTATTTTTGAAATTCAGAAATTTAGCCCGATCCCTCAAAATCAAATCTGGTATTGGGATCCTAGGTTCCACAACCGCAACCCAGCAAGATAGGAAGCAATACTCCGAACCTCAGTGGCAAGCTGATCCACATGGCCAGACAACTGTGCAAACTCAATTGAGAGAAAAAAAAATCCTACTCAGCACCCAGAGAGAAAGAGGGAAAAAATGCAACAAACAGAAAAAAAAAAAAATCTCTGACTACTCTGACAACTTTTTTTTTTCCACACTATTTTTCCCTTCTGTGAGTACCATATAATTTTAGTTTTGGGCCGGTGATACTGTCCTGTTTAGGTAGCTGAGGAGAAAAAGCAAAAACGGTAATACACCAGAGAGGCTGGAACCTATTGGATTGCAGTAACCTGAACTAACCACACAACTAGAGGTAGCCGTGGAGCGTTCCTACGTTGATCCTAGATGCCTCGTCACAGCCCGAGAGATAACTACACCTAAAGGCAGAGAGATGAAAGCTATCTGCCCCGGAGCAGATCCCCAAAGAAAATAGGAAGCCCCCAAACATATAATGGCGGTTAGACAAGAAGAAGCACGGACACAGACAGAAAATAGAATGAGCAAACGTTGGAGCCCAATCTGTCTAGACAGAAAAGTACAGAAAAGAATTCTGACTGCAATCCGACAAAAACCCTAAAAAATACCAGCACTTCTGATTGCCAAAAAACCTGAGATCACACAATCTCTACCACCTAAATCAGATCTCTGGTGTAACAAAACAAATCCGCAGCCACTGAAAAAACAGGAAAAAGCAAATGAACAAATAACAGTGGCTACAGATAAATTGAGAGAAGCACAGGCCCTAGGAGGGGACCCGGCTGACCTCCACAAAAGTGCAGAAAACTATGAAAAAAGCAAGCACAAAAAGAAAAGCAGAAAATATCTTATCTGAAAGCAGCAGGTGCAGGCAAGACTCCAGCAACTTCCAAATGAACCAGGAACCACAATTGAGACAAGAACAATTGATCACCGGCGACCATCATGGGAGGGAACCTCCCTTATATCAGTCCAGTCAGAGATTGCCATTCCTCACTGAAAGGTTCAGTACTGTCTGTAACCACCAGAGGGAGCCTCTGCTCAGAAACCATCTCTAGCACATTCACAACAGTAGCAGTGTGTGGTACTCATTCTAATAGGCCATCTATACTAAGCTCTACCAGCGTTGAAATTACTAATAAATTTTAGCTGCATCTTGCCTGGACAATAATTTTGGGCATAGTAGCAATGTGTGGTACTCATTCTATTAGGCCTTCTATACTAAGCTCCACCAGCGTTGAAATTACTAATAATTTATAGCTGCATCTTGCCTGGAGAATAATTTTGGGCATTTTAGCAGTGAGTGGTACTCATTCTATTAGGCCATCCAGCGTTCAAATTACTACGAATATTTATCTGCATCTTGCCTGGAAAATAATTTTGGCCATAGTAGCAGTGTGTGGTACTCCTTCTATTAGGCCACCTATACTAAACTCCACCAGCGTTGAAATTGCTAATAATTTTTAGCTGCATCTTGCCTGGACAATAATTTTGGGCATAGTAGCAGTGTGTAGTACTCATTCTATTAGGCCATCTATACCAAGCTCCACCACCTGTGTAACTAATAGTTTTACTGCTTCTAACCCAACCAATCCTTTTTGGGCTAGTACCACAATTTGGCCACTCAGCTCTGCTCGGTTTCCATCCATTGTTTTTTGTGCAAACAACTCCAGAGTTGTTAATAAGTTAACCACCAAATGAGTGTCAAAAGGCCTGCTGCTGGTGGAAAGGGGAATAGGCGTGTTGGGAAGGGAAAAAAAAGGTTGTGTCCGTGGGGTAGGTGTTAAAGCAACAGTAACATCTGCAGAAGAAAAACCATCTTCCAGCCAAACAAATATGTCTACTTCTTTTAGTGGACAATGTGATACGATCCATTTCTTACGGCCACGCCCATCGCTGCAAATTCCAGATGAGGCACAATAACAGCTGGTGCTTCAACAGATATCAAGTGCTCCTTTAAGTCAGCTCTCCTCCTCCTCAACTTCAATATCACAAATACTCCAGTCCTCACAGGTGTCACCCCAATCACACTTGCTTCCTCACAGCTCCCAAGTCTCCAGCTGCTCGTCTGAGTATGGGGTAGAACAGATGGTTGAGTCTGCAGAGCAGGTTACTCATGCTATAGCCTGGGAATCAGAGGTCTTCTTCAGAGCTTCTGTGAATCCAGACGAGGAAATGATCTGCACTGATGCCCAGAATCTTTATGAGTGGGATCCAGGACCAGATGAAGAATTTTCTGAGCATAATGTAGACCCTCATTCCCAAACTGTAACTCCTGTTGGTGGAGACAATGAGGAAGACGATGATGAGACTCAAATACCTCTCGCTTTCTGATTTGAGCGACAACTTGAGTTTTTGTCAGGGCAGGAAGAGGTTGGATCTGAGGATGACTGGTGTGAGAACACACAGGGTGATGATGACGAGGTTGCAGATCCCACTTACTGTCAACCCACAGTCAGCCAGTCGATGAGATCAGCAGAGGAGGTGGAGGAGGATTCTAGTGACGACGAGGTCAGGTTGTGCCTTCCTGGACAGAGACATAGTACTGGAAGCACGTCACCAACTGCATCCTCAAACACAACTCTGCCTCTGACCACAAGTCGTTGTGGCTCTTCAGGTCGCAAGGGTTCTAAGCCTTGCATAGCCTGGGCATCTTTTCTGATCGATAAGGATGACTCAACTCGTGTTATCTGTAAAATTTGTGACCAAAAGCTAAGTAGAGGCCAAAAAATCGATAGTTTGAGTACTTCATGCATGAACCGTCACATGGATATGAAGCATAAGTTGCAGTGGCAAGCTCACTGTGCTATAATGCGGCATAGCGGGCCGGGCCAACCACCGTTTGTCCCATATTGTGCATCCGCGGCCTCTTCATCCTCTGTGACTGGGGGGACAGCAGTCACACCTGTTTTGAGAAGCAGACCTGCCACCTTTTTACCCGCAACAGCCAGTCTGATTGGCAGGTCATCAGTTCATTTGGAAGTGGAAACACCAGCTGGTGTTGAGCGCTCTCCGACATCGAGAGCACCACCTTTGGATCAAGGCAACCTAACTTTTGCGCCTGCATCTTCCTCACAGACCGTCAGTTGTCCGGGGACACCCTACTCAACCCCGTCTATGCACAACAGCCAGCCCTCGGTCCCTCAGATGTGGACAAGTAAAAGACCATTTCCTCCTAGCCATGAGAAAGCTAAGAGGTTGAATTTCACCATCTGCAAGCTCTTGGCTACAGAAATGCTGCCTTTCCGCCAGGTGGACACAGAGGAATTTGGAGACCTTATGTCTGTCGCAGTGCCCCAGTTCCAGATGCCCAGTCAGCACTACTTCTCAAAGAAAGGTGTGCCTGCGCTCCACCAGCATGTCGCACACAACATCACCGCTTCTTTGAGAAACTCAGTGTGTGACAGGGTGCATTTCACCACAGACACTTGGACGAGTAGGCATGGACAGGGGCGTTACATGTCACTGACTGGGCACTGGGTAACTATGGTGACAGCAGGACAAGGGGCTGCTGTCCAAGTCTTGCCGTCCCCACGAGTTGTGCGTCAATCCTCTTTATCTCGAAGTTCCTCCACTGCTTTTGCCTCCTCAACCTCCTCTCGGTCCTCCACCTGCACCCAAAGCCTGTCTGGTCATGCCACTCGCTTTCTAATTGTGCAGAAGGGATTCTGCACACCTCCTTGCTATGCTGGCAGCAGGTCTCAACGTCATCAGGGAGTTTTTACTTTGAAATGTCTGGGAAATGTAAGTCCCACAGCTGAGGAGTTGTGGTCAGCTCTGGAGAACCAGTTTCATGAATGGTTGTCTCCACTGGACCTGCAACCATGGAAGGCCGTGTGTGACAATGCTGTAAACCTGGGTGCGGCCCTTCGCCGGGGCAATGTCACACACGTGCCTTGTATGGCTCACGTGTTGAACCTGGTTGTCCAGCAATTTTTAGCCCACTAACCTGGACTACATGGCCTTCTTCAGAGCACACGGTCGCTGTGTGCTCACTTCCGCCGTTCCCATCCCGCAGCTCAGCGACTTACATCTTTACAGAAGTCGTTGGACCTGCCACTTCACTGGCTAAAATGCGATGTGCCAACACGGTGGAATTCAACTCTGCACATGTTGCAGCGACTGTGGCAGCACCGACGAGCCCTGGTGCAATAGGTTCTGACTTATAGCCTGGGCCAACGAGATCCAGAGGTGGGGAAATTCACGCTGGAGGAGTGGTCTCAGATCAGGGACCTATGCACCCTTCTGCAGTTTTGAAATGGCCGCGAAGATGTTTAGTGCTGACGATGCCATTATCAGCATGACTATTCCGGTGATTTACATGCTGGAGCACATGTTAAACAGAATTCGGAGTCAGGTGGTGGAACAAGGGGAGGTGGAGGAAGTAGAGGACGAGGAGTTGTATGCGAAAGGTCTAACATCTGCAAGGTCCAGACGGTCGGCAGCACCAAGGCGGCAGGCATGGGAGGATGGTGGAAAGGGATTAACCTGGGCGCATGGTAGCAGCCAAACTAGTTAAGAAGGTGCAGGAGCCCAGGAAGAAGTGGAGGACGAACTGGCGATGGGCATGGAAGACTCATCAGATGAGGGAGACCTTGATCACATTTCTATTGTGCGAGGTTGGGGGGAGAGAGCAGAGGAAGGAAGCATGATTCTTACCTCGCCACCAACACAACAGGGTCTTGGTGCTCCTGAATGCGCAAGACACATGAGTGCCTTCTTGCTGCACTACCTGCAACTAGAGATGAGCGGTGTTCGAATCGAACTGTTCGCCAATCTCAAATTAGAGCTGTTTTGGGCGGTGTTCGAGCCGTTCGACGAACCCGAACGATTTTGAAAAAATCCGGCTGTTCGAGGTTATGTTCGATAACTGTTCGTGCACCAAAATCGTAACTGGATTTTTTTCACAGTAATGCTGATAATCACTGTTTATACACAGTTTGAGTGTACAGCGTGGTGGGGGGTGGGGCATGGGATGAATCTCTGCAGAAATAATGAAGATCTCCATTTTTTTCTCTTTCCCGCATTTCCAGTGGGAGGTGCAGTCTGTCAGCCTATCAGCAGCGCACACACGGAGCGAAGTTCTTTTTTTTCACACAAGCAAGGGCATGTGTCATTGGCTGTGTATGTCACATGTCCTTGCCCTTGCCCTATAAGACTCGCCATTTTCCCCGTCGCCACCATTTTCTCACTGCTGCAGCTGAGTGTTAGACGGCACTGCTGCTGCTGTTAGCGTTATATTGTGATGGGCAACTGCGAATTGCAAGCAAATTTTATGTGAAATAGGAAGGTTTAGGGAGTAGGGACTAGCTTGTAATTGCAGCCCTTTTGAGGGCTAGGTTACAGCAGTTCCTAGCACTTTTAGCAGGCCGGTCTGTGCTCTTAAACAGACAGATAGGTCAACTTGGGAGTAGTGACTATTTGTAATTGCAGCCCTTTTGAAAGCTAGGTTACATTAGTTCCTATCACTTTCTCCACCAGCATTCTAATAACTACGAATTTTTAGCTGCATCTTGCCTGTGAAATAATTTTGGGCATAGTAGCAGTGTGTGGTACTCATTCTATTAGGCCATTTATACTAAGCTCCACCAGCGTTCAAATTACTACCAATTTTTAGCTGCTTCTTGCCTCTAAAATAATTTGGGGCATAGAAGCAGTGTGTGGTACTCATTCTATTAGGACATCTATACTAAGCTCCACCAGCGTTCAAATTACTATGAATTTTTAGCTTCATCTTGCCTGTAAAATAATTTTGGGCATAGTAGCAGTGTGTGGTACTCATTCTATTAGGCGATCTATGCTAAGCTCCACCAGCGTTCAAATAACTATGAATTTTTAGCTGCATCTTGCCTGTAAAATAATTTTGGGCATAGTATCAGTGTGTGGTACTCATTCTATTAGGCCATCTATACTAAGCTCCACCAGCATTCAAATTACTGCGAATTTTTAGCTGCATCTTGCCTCTAAAATAATTTGGGGCATAGAAGCAGTGTGTGGTACTCATTCTATTAGGACATCTATGCTAAGCTCCACCATCGTTCAAATTACTACGAATTCTTAGCTGCATCTTGCCTGGAAAATAATTGTGGGCACAGTAGCAGTGTGTGGTACTCATTCTATAAGGCCATCTATGCTAAGCTCCAAAAGGGTTCAAATTACTACGAATTTTTAGCTGCATCTTGCCTGTAAAATAATTTTTGGCACAATAGCAGTGTATGGTACTCATTCTATTAGGCCATCTATACTAAGCTCCACCAGCGTTCAAATTAATATGAATTTTTAGCTGCATCTTGCCTGTAAAATAATTTTGGCACAGTAGCAGTGTGTGGTACTCATTCTATTAGTCCATCTATACTAAGGTCCACCACCTGTGTATCTAATAAAATTGTTTTACTGCTTCTAATCCAGCCAATCCTTTTGGGCTAGTACCACAAATAGACCACTCAGCTCTGCTCGGTTTCCATCCATTGTTTTTTGTGCAAACAACTCCAGAGTTGTCAATTAGTTAACCACCAAAAATGAATGGCAAAAGGCCTGCTGCTGATGGAAAGGGGGATAGGCGTGTTGGGAAGGGAAAATAAGGTTGTGTCCGTGGGGTAGGTGTTAAAGCAACAGTAACATCTGCAGAAGAAAGACCACCATCCAGCCAAACTAAGATGTATTGTCTACTTCTTTTAGTGGACAATGTGATACGATCCCTTTCTTGCGGCCACGCCCATCGCTACAAATTCCAGATGAGGCACAAAAACAGCAGGTGCTTCAACAAATATCAAGTGCTCATATAAGTCGGCTCTCCTCCACCTCAACTTCAACATCACAAATATTCCAGTCCTCAGAGGTGTCACCCCAATCGCACTAGGTTCCTCACAGCTCCCAAGTCTCCAGCTGCCCGTCTGAGTATGGGGTAGAACAGATGGTTGAGTCTGCAGAGCAGTTTACTCATGCTATAGCCTGGGAATCAGAGGTCGTCTCCAGGACTTCTGTGAATCCAGACGAGGAAATGATCTGCACTAATGCCCAGAATCTTTATGAGTGGGATCCAGCACCAGATGAAGAAGTTTCTGAGCATAATTTAGACCCTCGTTCCCAAACTGTAACTTCTGTTGGTGGGGACAATGAGGAAGACGATGATGAGACTCGAATACCTGATTTGAGCGACAACTTGAGTTTTTTGTCAGGGCAGGAAGAGATTGGCTCTGAGGATGACGGGTGTGAGAACACACAGGGTGATGATGACGAGGTTGCAGATCCCACTTACTGTCAACCCACAGTCAGCCAGTTGATGAGGTCAGCAGAGGAGGTGGAGGAGGATTCTAGTGACGACGAGGTCAGGTTGCGCCTTCCTGGACAGAGACGTAGTACTGGAAGCACGTCACCAACTGCATCCTCAAACACAACTCTGCCTCTGACCACAAGTCGTGGTGGCTCTTCAGGTCGCATGGGTTCTAAGTCTTGCATAGCCTGGGCATTTTTTCAGATCGATAAGGATGATCCAACTCGTGTTATCTGTAACATTTGTTACCAAAAGCTAAGTAGAGGCCAAAAAATCGATAGTTTGAGTACTTCATGCATGAACCGTCACATGGATATGAAGCATAAGTTGCAGTGGCAAGCTCACTGTGCTATAATGCGGCCTAGTGTGCCGGGCCAACCACCATCTGCCCCATCTTGTGCATCTGCGGCCTCTTCATCCTCTGTGACTGGGGGGACAGCAGTCACACCTGTTTTGAGAAGCAGACCTGCCACCTTTTTACCCGCAACAGCCAGTCTGATTGGCAGGTCATCATTTAATTTGGAAGTGGAAACACCAGCTGGTGTTGAGCGCTCTCCGACATCGAGAGCACCACCTTTGGATCAAGGCAACCTAACTTTTGCGCCTGCATCTTCCTCACAGACCGTCAGTTGTCCGGGGACACCCTACTCAACCCCGTCTACGCACAACAGTCAGCCCTCGGTCCCTCAGATGTGGACAAGTAAAAGACCATTTCCTCCTAGCCATGAGAAAGCTAAGAGGTTGAATTTACCATCTGCACGCTCTTAGCTACAGAAATGCTGCCTTTCCGCCTGGTGGACACAGAGGATTTTCAAGACCTTATGTCCATCGTAGTGCCCCAGTACCAGATGCCCAGTCAGCACTACTTCTCAAAGAAAGGTGTGCCTGCGCTCCACCAGCATGTCGCACACAACATCACCGCTTCTTTGAGAAACTCAGTGTGTGACAGGGTGCATTTCACCACAGACACTTGGACGAGTAGACATGGACAGGGGCGTTACATGTCGCTGACTGGGCACTGGGTAACTATGGTGACAGCAGAACAAGGGGCTGCTTTCCAAGTCTTGCCGTCCCCACGAGTTGTGCGTCAAAATTCTTTATCTCGAAGTTCCTCCACTGCTTCTGCCTCCTCAACCTCCTCTCGGTCCTCCACCTGCACCCAAAGCCTGTCTGGTCATGCCACTCGCTTTCCAACTGCGCAGAAGGGATTCTGCACACCTCCTTGCAATGCTGGCAGCATGGCTCAACATCATCAGGCGGTTATTACTTTGAAATGTCTGTGAAATATGAGTCCCACAGCTGAGGAGTTGTGGTCAGCTCTGGAGAACCAGTTTCATGAATGGTTGTCTCCACTGGACCTGCAACCAGGGAAGGCCGTGTGCGACAATGCAGCAAATCTGGGTGCGGCCCTTCTCCGAGGCAATGTCACACAGGTGCCTTGTATGGCTCACGTGTTGAACCTGGTTGTCCAGCAATTTTTAGCCCACTATTCCGGACTACATGGCCTTCTGCAGAGGGCACGGTCACTGTGTGCTCACTTTCGCCGTTCACATTCCGCAGCTCAGCGACTTACATCTCTACAGAAGTCGTTGGGCCTGCCACTTCACCGGCTAAAATGCGATGTGCCAACACGGTGGAATTCAACTCTGCACATGTTGCAGCGATTGTGGCAGCACTGACAAGCCCTGGTGCAATACGCTCTGAATTATAGCCTGGGCCAACGAGATTCAGAGGTGGGAATATCACGCTGGAGGAGTGGTCTCAGATCAGGGACCTATGCACCCTTCTGCACGGTTTTGAAATGGCCACGAAGATGTTTAGTGCTGACGATGCCATTATCAGCATGACTATTCCGGTGATTTACATGCTGGAGCACATGTTAAACATAATTCGGAGTCAGGTGGTGGAACAAGAGGAGGTGGAGGAAGTAGAGGAGGAAGAGTTGTATACGGAAGGGCTAACATCTGCAAGGTCCAGATGGTCGGCAGCACCAAGGCGGCAGGCATGGGAGAGTGGTGGAGAGGGATTAACCAGGGCACATGGTAACAGCCAAACTAGTGAGGAAGGTGCAGGAGCCCAGGAAGAAGTGGAGGACGAACTGGCGATGGGCATGGAAGACTCATCAGATGAGGGAGACCTTGATCACATTTCTATTGTGCGAGGTTGGGGGGAGAGGGCAGAGGAAGGAAGCATGATTCTTACCTCGCCACCAACACAACAGGGTATTGGTACTCCTGAATGCACAAGACACATGAGTGCCTTCTTGCTGCACTACCTGCAACTAGAGATGAGCGGTGTTCGAATCTAACTGTTTGCCAATCTCAAATTAGAACTGTTTTGGGCGGTGTTCGAGCAGTTCGACGACCCCGAACGATTTTGAAAAAATCCGGCTGTTCGAGGTTATGTTCGATAACTGGTCGTGCACCAAAATCGTAACTGGATTTTTTCACAGTAATGCTGATAATCACTGTTTATACACAGTTTGAGTGTACAGCGGGGTGGGGAGGGGCATGGGATGGATCTCTGCAGAAATAATGAAGATCTCCATTTTTTTTTCTCTTTCCTGCATTTCCAGTGGGAGGTGCAGTCTGTCAGCCTATCAGCAGTGCACACACGGAGTGAAGTTCTTTTTTTCACACAAGCAAGCGCATGTGTCATTGGCTGTGTATATCACATGTCCTTGCCATATAAGACTCGCCATTTTCCCCGTCGCCACCATTTTCTCACTGCTGCAACTGAGTGTTAGACGACACTGCTGCTGCTGTTAGCGCTATATTGTGATGAGCAACTGCGAATTGCAAGCAAATATTCTGTGAAATAGGAAGTTTAGGGAGTAGGGACTAGTTTGTAATTGCAGCCCTTTTGAGGGCTAGGTTACAGCAGTTCCTAGCACTTTTAGCAGGCAGGTCTGTGCTCTTAAACAGACAGATAGGTCAACTTGGGAGTAGTGACTATTTGTAATTGCAGCCCTTTTGAAAGCTATGTTACATAAGTTCCTATCACTTTTTGTCAGCTCCACCAGCGTTCAAATAACTACGAATTTTTAGCTGCATCTTGCCTGTAAAATAATTTTTGCCATAGTAGCAGTGTGTGGTACTCATTTTATTAGGCCATCTATGCTAAGCTCCACCAGCTTTTAAATATCTACTCATATTTAGCTGCATCTTGCCTGTAAAATAATTTTGGGCATAGTAGCAGTGTGTGGTACTCATTCTATTAGGCCATCTATACTAAGCTCCATCAGCGTTCAAATTACTACGATTTTTTAGCTGCATCTTGCCTGTAAAATAATTTGGGGCATAGTAGCAGTGTGTGGTACTCATGCTATTAGGCCATCTATACTAAGCTCCACCAGCATTCAAATAACTATGAATTTTTAGCTGCATCTTGCCTGTAAAATAATTTAGGGCATAGTAGCAGTGTGTGGTACTCATGCTATTAGGCCATCTATGCTAACCTCCACCAGCGTTCAAATAACTACGAATTTTTAGCTGCATCTTGCCTGTAAAATAATTTTTGCCATAGTAGCAGTGTGTGGTACTCATTTTATTAGGCCATCTATACT
Organism: Oophaga sylvatica; assembly: GCA_033576555.1. NCBI lineage: Eukaryota > Metazoa > Chordata > Amphibia > Anura > Dendrobatidae > Oophaga > Oophaga sylvatica. The sequence continues at coordinate 1,244,289 of JARQOD010000007.1, forward strand.
AAGCTCCACCAGCATTCAAATTACTACGAATTTTTAGCTGCATCTTGCCTGTAAAATAATTTGGGGCATAGTAGCAGTGTGTGGTACTCATTCTATTAGGCCATCTATACTAAGGTCCACCACCTGTGTATCTAATAAAATAGTTTTACTGCTTCTAACCCAGCCAATCCTTTTGGGCTAGTACTACAAATTGGCCACTCAGCTCTGCTCGGTTTCCATCCATCGTTTTTTGTGCAAACAACTCCAGAGTTGTCAATTAGTTAACCACCAAAAATGAATGGCAAAAGGCCTGCTGCTGGTAGAAAGGGGAATAGGCGTGTTGGGAAGGGAAAAAAAGGTTGTTCCCGTGGGGTAGGTTTTAAAGCAACGGTAACATCAGCAGAAGAAAGAACATCTTCCAGCCAAACTAAGATGTATTGTCTACTTCTTTTAGTGGACAATGTGATACAATCCTTTTCTTACGACCACGCCCATCGCTACAATTTCCAGATGAGGCACAAAAACAGCAGGTGCTTCAACAAATATCAAGTGCTCATATAAGTCGGCTCTCCTCCACCTCAACTTCAACATCACAAATACTCCAGTCCTCAGAGGTGTCACCCCAATCGCACTAGGTTCCTCACAGCTCCCAAGTCTCCAGCTGCCCGTCTGAGTATGGGGTAGAACAGATGGTTGAGTCTGCAGAGCAGTTTACTCATGCTATAGCCTGGGAATCAGAGGTCGTCTCCAGAGCTTCTGTGAATCCAGATGAGGAAATGAACTGCACTGATGCCCAGAATCTTTATGAGTTGGATCCAGGACCAGATGAAGAAGTTTCTGAACATAATGTAGTCCCTTCGTTCCCAAACTGTAACTCCTGTTGGTGGAGACAATGAGGAAGACGATGATGAGACTCGAATACCTGATTTGAGCGACAACTTGAGTTTTTTGTCTGGGCAGGAAGAGATTGGCTCTGAGGATGACGGGTGTGAGAACACACAGGGTGATGATGACGAGGTTGCAGATCCCACTTACTGTCAACCCACAGTCAGCCAGTGATGAGGTCAGCAGAGGAGGTGGAGGAGGATTCTAGTGACGACGAGGTCAGGTTGCGCCTTCCTGGACAGAGACGTAGTACTGGAAGCACGTCACCAACTGCATCCTCAAACACAACTCTGCCTCTGACCACAATTCGTTGTGGCTCTTCAGGTCGCATGCCTTGCATAGCCTGGGTATTTTTTCAGATCGATAAGGATGACCCAACTCGTGTTATCTGTAACGTTTGTGACCAAAAGCTAAGTAGAGGCCAAAAAATCCATAGTTTGAGTACTTCATGCATGAACCGTCACATGGATATGAAGCATAAGTTGCAGTGGCAAGCTCACTGTGCTACAACGCGGCCTAGCGGGCCAGGCCAACCACCGTCTGCCCCATCTTGTGCATCCGCGACCGCTGCCTCTTCATCCTCTGTGACTGGGGGGACAGCAGTCAGACCTGTTTTGAGACTCAGACCTGGCACCTCTTTACCCGCAACAGCCAGTCTGATTGGCAGGTCATCATTTCATTTGGAAGTGGAAACACCAGCTGGTGTTGAGTGCTCTCTGACATCAAGAGCACCACCTTTGGATCAAGGCAACCTAACTTTTGTGCCTGCATCTTCCTCACAGACCGTCAGTTGTCCGTGGACACCCTACTCAACCCCGTCCACGCACAACAGCCAGCCCTCGGTCCCTCAGATGTGGACAAGTAAAAGACCATTTCCTCCTAGCCATGAGAAAGCTAAGAGGTTGAATTTCACCATCTGCAAGCTCTTGGCTACAGAAATGCTGCCTTTCCACCTGGTGGACACAGAGGATTTTCGAGACCTTATGTCCATCGCAGTGCCCCAGTACCAGATGCCCAGTCAGCACTACTTCTTAAAGAAAGGTGTGCCTGCGCTCCACCAGCATGTCACACACAACATCACCGCTTCTTTGAGAAACTCAGTGTGTGACAGGGTGCATTTCACCACAGACACTTGGACGAGTAGGCATGGACAGGGGCGTTACATGTCGCTGACTGGGCACTGGTTAACTATGGTGACAGCAGGACAAGGAGCTGCTTTCCAAGTCTTGCCATCCCCACGAGTTGTGCGTCAATCCTCTTTATCTCGAAGTTCCTCCACTGCTTCTGCCTCCTCAACCTCCTCTCGGTCCTACACCTGCACCCAAAGCCTGTCTGGTCTTGCCACCGGCTTTCTAACTGCGCAGAAGTAATCCTGCACACCTCCTTGCTATGCTGGCAGCAGGGCTCAACGTCATCAGGTGGTTTTTACGTTGAAATGTCTGGGAAATGTGAGTCCCACAGCTGAGGAGTTGTGGTCAGCTCTGGAGAACCAGTTTCATGAATGGTTGACTCCACTGGACCTGCAACCAGGGAATGCCATGTGCGACAATGCAGCAAACCTGGGTGCGGCCCTTCGCCGGCGCAGTGTCACACACGTGCCTTGTATGGCTCACGTGTTGAACCTGGTTGTCCAGCAATTTTTAGCCCACTATCCCGAACTACATGGCCTTCTGCAGAGGGCACGGTTGCTGTGTGCTCACTTCCGCTGTTCGCATCCCGCAGCTCAGCGACTTACATCTCTACAGAAGTCGTTCGGCCCGCCACTTCACCGGCTAAAATGCAATGTGCCAACACGGTGGAATTCAACTGTGCGAGCTGAGTGTGACTGGTGCGCAAGTGCGAACGGTGGTAAGTGTGACTTGAGATTCAGTGACTTTGGATTCAGGGAGTTTCCAAGGGAGGAATTACTGAATTGCTGTTATATTTTATTAATACTTTTTATTTATTTTTACTTATCTTTGCTGTCTGGTGAAATCCCCATTAGAAATGTGCTCCACTATTGCCAATGCCATCCAGTGTACATCTTGCCACATGTATAAGTCCTTGAACAGTCGGTCGAGGGTGCATACTGCTGTGTGAGATGTGAGCACGTTGTGCATTTGGAAGCCCTAATTCTGGATCTAAATGTGCAGCTGGCAACACTGAGATCCATAGACAATATGGAAAGGAGTCTTCTGCTCACTGAGCAGACGATCAATGGGTTAGATGAGGGGGGGATGCTAGGATGGAGCTGCAGAACACTGAAGTAGGAAGCTGGGTGACGGTTAGAAAGCGGGGTAGAGCGAAGAGTGCCAGGGAGGCTAGTCCTGATCTGGCACACCCCAATAAGTTTGCAAAGTTGGCAGATGAGGGGGTTGTCAGTACAGGGGTAGCACTGCTGCAGCCAGGCATGTCCTCTGAAAGCCGGAGGAGTGTCTGCTCCAGTAAGGGGGGAATTAGGAGAGCAGGGCAGGCGAGACAGGTGCTGGTAGTGGGGGACTCAATTATTAGGGGAACAGATAGGGCAATCTGTCACAAAGACAGTGTGCTGCCTACCTGGCGCTCGAGTCCAACACATCGCTGATCGGGTTGACAGATTACTGGGAGGGGCTGGTGAGGACCCAGTGGTCATGGTGCACATTGGCACAAATGACAAAGTTAGAGGTAGGTGGAAGGTCCTTAAAGACGATTTCACGGAATTAGGCTGCAAGCTTAAAGCAAGGACCTCCAACGTGGTATTTTCTGAAATACTGCCTGTACCACGTGCCACACCAGAGAGGCAACGGGAGATTAGGGAGGTTAATAAGTGGCTCAAGAATTGGTGTAGGAAGGAGGGGTTTGGGTTCCTGGAGAACTGGGCCGACTTCTCAGTTGGCTACAGGTTCTATGCTAGGGACGGGCTGCACCTCAATGGGGAGGGTGCAACTGTGCTGGGGGAGAAAATGGCTAGAAGGTTGGAGGAGTCTTTAAACTAGGGACTAGGGGGAGGGTATTCATTTTATAGGAGGGGAAGGCAGTGCAGATAGAGACCTGGGCACAAATAATGAAATTGGGGGTGGGGTTAGAACAGTTAATAATTTAAGAAAGAATAGAGGTACAGAGAGATATATAAAGTGCATGTACAGTCATGGACAAAAGTTTTGAGAATTACACGAATATTATTTTTTACAAAGTCTACTGCTTCACTTTTTCTAATGGCAATTTGCATATACTCCAGAATGTTATAAAGAGTGATCAGCTTAACAGCAATTACTTGCAAAGTCAATATTTGGCTAGAAAATGAACTTTATCCCCCAAAACACATTTCAACATCATTGCAGCCCTGCCTTAAAAGGAACAGCTAACCTCTTTTCAGTGATTGTTCCATTAACACAGGTGTGGGTGTTGATGAGGACATGGCGGGAGATCAATCTGTCATGATTAAGTAAGAATGACACCACTGGACACTTTAAAAGGAGGCTGGTGCTTGGCATCATTGTTGTAGATTGTAAGCTCTCACGAGCAGGGTCGGCTTATTTTGCTTTAATTATTGTATTGTTAACGTTGTTACTTATGACTTATATTTGAAACTGTTACACTGTAAAGCGCTGCTGAATATGTTGGCGCTATATAAATAAAGATTATTATTATTATTATTATTAGTATTTCTCTTCTGTTAACCATGGTTATCTCTAAAGAAACACGTGCAGTCATCATTGCAATGCACAAAAATGGCCTAACAGGGAAGAGTATCGCAGCTAGAAAGATTGCACCTCAGTCAACAATCTATCGCATCATCAAGAACTTCAAGGAGAGAGGTTCCATTGTTGCCAAAAAGGCTCCAGGGCGCCCAAGAAAGACCAGCAAGCGCCAGGACCGTCTCTTAAAAGTGTTTCAGCTGCAGGATCGGGCTACCAGCAGTGCAGAGCTTGCTCAGGAATGGCAGCAGGCAGGTGTGAGTGCATCTGCACGCACTGTGAGGCGGAGACTCTTGGAGCAAGGCCTGGTCTCAAGGAGGGCAGCAAAGAAGCCACTTCTCTCCAGAAAAAACATCATGGACAGACTGATATTCTGCAAAAGGTACAGGCAGTGGACTGCTGAGGACTGGGGTAAAGTTATTTTCTCTGATGAATCCCCTTTTCGATTGTTTGGGACATCAGGAAAACGCCTCATTCGGAGAAGACAAGGTGAGCGCTACCACCAGTCTTTTCTCATGCCAACTGTTAAGCATCCTGAAACCATTCATGTGTGGGGTTGCTTCTCAGCCAAGGGAATCGGCTCTCTCACAGTCTTGCCTAAAAACACAGCCATGAATAAAGAATGGTACCAGAATGTTCTCCAAGAGCAACTTCTCCCAACCCAAAACTTTTGGCCATGACTGTATACTAATGCTAAAAGCCTCACCAACAAAATAGCAGAATTAGAATTAATTTTGTTGGAACATAATTATGACATGGTGGGGATATCTGAGACTTGGCTGGATGAGAGCCACGACTGGGCGGTTAATTTACAGGGCTATAGTCTGTTTAGAAATGACCGTAAAAATAAGCGAGGTGGGGGTGTGTGTTTATATGTAAAATCATCCTTAAAACCCATCCTGCGTGATATCTGTGAATCTAATGAAGATGTAGAGTCTCTGTGGGTGGAGATTAGGGAGGGGGGGGAAATAATAAATTACTGATAGGGGTTTGTTATAAGTCTCCTAAAATAATGGAAGCAACAGAGAATATCCTCATAAAGCAAATAGATGAAGCAGCAACTCAAGGAGAAGTCATTATTATGGGGACTTCAACTACCCTGATATACATTGGGGAATAGAAACCTGTAGATCCAGCAAAGGTAATAGGTTTTTGGCAACTATGAGAGACAATTACCTTTCACAACTAGTTCAGGACACAACAAGAGGGGGGGCACTGCTAGACCTAATATTAACCAACAGGCCAGACCGCATATCAAATATAAGGGTTGGGGGTCACTTGGGTAATAGTGATCACAAAATAATAAGCTTTCATGTATGCTTTAATAAGATGTGTAGTCGAGGGGTTACAAGGACACTAAACTACAGGAAGGCAAATTTCCAATGGATGAGAGATGATCTTAGTGCAATAAACTGGGACGATATCCTGAGATAAAAATACACAAAGAAAATGGGAAACGTTTATCAGCATCCTGAATAGGACCTGTGCACAGTATATACCCTATGGGAATAAACATGCTAGAAATAGGAGGAAACCACTATGGCTAAATAGAGCTGTAAGGGGCGCAATAAGTGACAAAAAGAAAGTGTTTAGGGAATTAAAGCAAGTAGATAGTGATGAGGCATTAAATAAATACAAAAGATTAAATAAATTCTGTAAAAAGCAAATCAAGACAGCAAAGATTGAGGCAGAGAGACTCATTGCCAGAGAAAGTAAAAATAATCCCAAAATATTCTTTAACTACATAAATAGCAAGAAACTAAAAAATGATAGTGTTGATCCCCTTAAAAATAGTCTGGGTGAAATGGTGGATGAGGATGAGGAAAAAGCCAATATGCTAAATGACTTTTTTTCAACTGTATTTACACAAGTAAATCCCATAACAGATAACATGATCAGTGATAAAAAAAATTCTCCATTAACTGTCACCTGCTTAACCCAGCAGGAAGTATGGCGGCGTCTAAAAATCACTAAAGTTGACAAATCTCCGGGCCTGGATGGGATACACCCCCGAGTACTGCAGGAATTAAGTACAGTCATAGATAGACCATTGTTTTTAATCTTTAAAGATTCCATAATAACGGGGTCTGTACCACAGGACTGGCGTATAGCAAATGTGGTGCCAATATTCAAAAAGGGGGCTTAAACTGAACCTGGAAATTATAGGACAGTGAGTATAACATCTACCGTGGGTAAAATCCTGGAGGGTTTTTTAAGGGATACTATATTGGAGTATCTGAGGCTGAATAACCTCATGACACAGTATCAGCATGGGTTTACGAGGGACCATTCTTGTCAGACTAATCTAATAAGCTTTTATGAAGGGGTAAGTTCAGACTGGACCAAGGGAACGCAGTGGACGTGGTGTTCATGGACTTCTCAAAAGCTTTTGATACAGTGCCACACAAAAGGTTGACACATAAAATGAGAACAATGGGGATAGGGGAAAATATATGTAAGTGGGTTAAGAACTGGCTCATGGATAGAAAACAAAGGGTGGTTATTAATGGAGCACACTCAGACTGGGTCACAGTTAGCAGTGGGGTACCACAGGGGTCAGTATTGGGGCCGCTTCTCTTTAACATATTTATTAATGACCTTGTAGGGGGCTGTGAGGAACTAAGCCGACCGCCACACGGTAGCCTGGGTATCACAGCTTCTGATACCACCGCCGCTACCAAATGTGACGGACGATCCCCTTTCCTCCCACGTCACCAATGGGACGTAACTCCACAGGTACAGCTCTCCGGCGCCCCCTTTGTCTCTCAGGTCAGTAAGGGAACTGCACCTAGAGCAAATGGCTTCCGGGGAAGGTGTCCTGTTACCCACTGGGTATTCTAAGATTCGTGATTAGAGTAAAAGCATCAGCCCAAGATTAATTTTATGGTTTAATCGCCTTAAGAGCGCACTAGATAATTACAGAAATATACAGTAAAGCTATACAACGTAATTACAAAGGAATTGCAGTCAGAGAAAAAATACAACGATAATGTACAAGGCTTAAAGGTATAAGCTATAGATCAATATTACCGGGTAGTATAGTCATGGGAAGGCAGGGGCTCTCCCAGGTACAGTCTTCAGTTGCTGGATAGTCCCTTGGTCCTTCCTAAACCATCTTCTTGGCTTCTGTGTCTAAAATGGAATCAATGCAGCCTGTCCCTGCTACAGTTCTTAAGTCTGCTAGGCCCTTCCCCTTTGCTTTGAAGCACGCATATTAACTGGCCTGCAATTCATATGGAGCAGGAAATACTGGCTTAAGTTTGAGCCATTTAACATACGACTGACCATCTTATTCAGACACTGGCCTAAATCAATTAGCATGTTAAAGCCCTATTGATTCATAGTGGACATCAAAGCTGGTCGTACTGAATATGCTAATAGGCCCTGTGTAGTTAGCAATTTGTGGCTTTGTGAACTGACAAAATGGAGGCTGGTATAGGCTCTATACAAAATGGCGACGTCCCTTTCCTTACAGAGTACTATTTCAATATTTGCAGATGACACTAAACTCTGCAGGGTAATAAATACAGAGGAGGACAATTTTATATTACAGGAGGATTTATGTAAACTAGAAGCTTGGGCTGATAAATGGCAAATGAGCTTTAATGGGTATAAATGTAAGGTCATGCACTTGGGTAGAACAAACAAGATGTATAATTATGTGCTTAATTGTAAAACACTGGGCAAAACTGTCACTGAAAAAGACCTGGGTGTATGGGTGGACGACAAACTCACATTTAGTGGCCAATGTCAGGCAGCTGCTGCCAAGGCAAATAAAATAATGGGATGCATTAAAAGAGGCATAGATGCTCATGAGGAGAACATAATTTTACCTCTATACAAGTCACTGGTGTGACCACACTTAGAATACTGTGTGCAGTTCTGGTCTCCGGTGTATAAGAAAGACATAGCTGAACTGGAGCAGGGGCAGAGAAGAGCAACCAAGGTTATTAGAGAACTGGGGGGTCTGCAATACCAAAACAGATTATTACACTTGGGGTTATTTAGTTTGGAAAAACGAAGGCTTAGGGCTGATCTTATTACAATGTATAAATATATGAGGGGACAGTACAAAGACCTTTCTAATGATCTTTTTACTCTTAGACCTGTGACGGGGACAAGGGGGCATCCTCTACGTCTGGAGGAAAGAAGGTTTAGCCATAATCACAGATGCAGATTCTTTACTGTAAGAGCAGTGAGACTATGGAACTCTCTGCCGTCTAATGTTGTAATGAGTGATTCCTTACTAAAATTTAAGAAGGGACTGGATGCCTTTCTTGAAAAGTATAATATTACAGGCTATATTCACTAGTTTCCTAGATACTGCGTTGATCCAGGGAGCTAGTCTGATTGCCGTATGTGGAGTCGGGAAGGAATTTTGTTCCCCAATGTGAAGCTTACTGTTTGCCACTTGGGTTTTTTTTTGCCTTCCTCTGGATCAACATGTTAGGGCAGGTTAGGCTAGGATATGGGTTGAACTAGATGGAATTAAAGTCTTCCTTCAACCATAATAACTATGTTAGTATGTTACATGTTGCATTGACTGTGGCAGCACGGACAAGCCCTGGTGCAATACGTTCTGAATTATAGCCTGGGCCAACGAGATCCAGAGGTGGGGCAAATCATGCTGGATGAGTGGTCTCAGATCAGGGACCTATGCACCCTTCTGCTCAGTTTTGAAATGGCCCGAAGATGTTTAGTGCTGACGATGCCATTATCAGCATGACTATTCCGGTGATTTACATGCTGGAGCACATCTTAAACATAATTCGGATTCAGGTGGTGGAACAAGAGGAGGTGGAGGAAGTAGAGGAGGAGGAGTTGTATGCGGAAGGGCTAACATCTGCAAGGTAGAGACAGTCGGCAGCACCAAGGCGGCAGGCATTGGAGGGTGGGGGAGAGGGATTAACCAGGGTGCATGGTAGCAGCCAAACTAGTGAGGAAGGTGCAGGAGCCCAGGATGAAGTGGAGGACGAACTGGCAACGGGCATGGAAGACTCATCAGATGAGGGAGACCTTGATCACAATTCTGTTTAGCGAGGTTGGGGGGAGAGGGCAGAGGAAGGAAGCATGATTCTTACCTCGACACCAACACAACAGGGACTTGGTGCTCCTGGATGCGCAAGACACATGAGTGCCTTCTTGCTGCACTACCTGCAACAAGACCATCGAATTGTCAGAATTCGAAATAATCCTGACTACTTGGTAGCCACACTCTTAGATCCCTGTTACAAAAGTAAATTTGCCAAAATAATTCCTGCCATAGAAAGGGATTCACGCATGCAGGAGTTTCAGCAGAGACTGTTGCATAATCTTACATGTGCTTTTCCACAAAACACCAGTGGTGCATGTAGTGAATCTCACAGTTCTAACTTGCCAACCGTGGGACTGTCGAGTCTTCAGCACTCAAACCGTAACAGAAACACAGTATCTGCTGGTGTTAACAGCAATTATGCGGAATCCTTTTACCACTTTTTTAGCCCATCTTTTGCAAGGCCACAGGAGACAAGAAGTCAGACACATAGTCAACGCCTAGAGACCATGGTACAGGAGTCTCTACAAGTGAACATTGAAGCCATGACTGTGTCACTGGACACTTGCTCTTTTTGGGCTTCCAATCTGGATAAATGGCCATAGCTCGCCACTCACGCCTTGGAGATCTTGTCATGCCCCGCAGCCAGCGTTCTCTCTGAACGTGTGTTCAGCGCTGCTGGTGGTGTCCTGACAGATAAGCGCACGTGGCTGTCCACTGACAATGTAGACAGACTCACGTTCATAAAGATAAACAAATCATGGATCCGCAAGGACTTTTCTACCCCTGTGTCATCCTGGGGAGAGTAAAAGCTTGAGGATTTGTTAAAATCACCTCACCAAATGTTTGAAGCAACTCTGGGGCAATCGATGACACTTAAGTGGTGTCTGTGCCCCAAATTTTTTGAAAAAATGGAGACTCTTTTTGGAGTCCCCTTGCTGTGTTTTACGTGACGTTGGCATCGTCAATTACAGGTGGGTTGGGTCTCCCCCCCCTTTTAACCGTAAGAAACTACATACACTATGGCTTGGGGTAACACAGATGTTTGAGTGTGAAGAGCTGTTTACTTTTACTATAGCCTGGGAATCAGAGGTCTGCTCCAAAGCTTCAGTGTCTGCTAGTCAGCGGAGTAGCCGCTACTGTGCATAACGACAGTACATTGGGGGGTACAGGGAGGGTTTTCCATCAATATCAAGATCAAGCATGTATTTTTCCATATGAAAGATAGAGAGAGAGAGAGGGAGCGGACCACGGTAGACCACCAATCAATAGAGTGTGATTATGATCATTGTTGTGCCGACATCACGGATAACTTTAGTTGGGGGATAGATGGTAGGCGTCAGAGTTTTGCACATCAATCCAATTCCTCCAAATCACACAGTATCTATCAACATCAGTCGGTGAGATGGCAATCAGATGCTCCATCCTATTAAGGAGGGAGATCTGCGCAAACCATTCCTCCACAGTGGTTGCTTTTCCAGTTTCGTGGAATGACATTCTTATCCGCCTGTATTAGGTAGCCTATTGATGACCTTTTATAACTACGTTTACTAATTGGTAACATTGATAAAAGGAGGGCTTCTAGTGTATTAGGGATAGTCAAACCAGTTATTTTCTCAATCATGGGAACCACCTTTGCCCAAAATGCATTTATTATAGGGCATGCCCACCATATGTGTGACATTGTCCCTTCCCCCTCCCCACATCTCCAACATCTATCTGAGACCACTGGATACCATCTATGAAGGCCTGCTGGAATACCTTAACCATCTAGAGATAATTTTGAAGGGGGGTACCTGAGCTTTGGACCCTATTGAGGTTTTATGTGTTAGGAAGAAACATTTATCCCATTGTGAGTCAGAGAAGAACTTCCCCAGTTCCCTTTCCCATGCACCGCAGAATCCTGGCCTATTGTCAATTACCTGTGCAATTAGGAGATTATACAATAGGAAGATGGAGTGTGTAGGGGGTGACAATGATAGGCTCAATTTTTCAAAGTTTGTGAGATCTCTATGAAGATGTGTACGCTTCTTCACAGTTGAATAGAAGTGTTGTAACTGGCTTTATTCAAAATTTGCCTGAAAAATAAGAGAAAATAATATCAGATGGAATTTATTTGAACCGAGAAATCTATTTGCAGATAGTCTTATGGGAAATCTGGATTATCTGAAATCGGGAGCAAGGGGCCCTGGGGGTCGATTGAGGATAAGCTTTTTTTTTGGGATCTCAAAGCCAAAGCAGTGGCATAAGTACTATATGACATGAGGCCAAGAGAGGGGACAATTAAATGGGCACACCATGGGTGAGTAGTAAGAGCTTTAGGACAAATGGATTGAGCTATTGTGACCCATAATTTCCCCTCCGAGTGATGGAAGAAGTCGAGGATTCTAGCGTGTACTGCTGCCATGTAATACCTTCTACAATCTGGAAGGCTGAGGCCTCCTTTTTGTTTGTGTCTGATCAGAACGTCCCCCCGAATGCGTGGATGCCGACTTGCCCAGATAAATCTGCAAAAGCTACTGCGTAGTCTTTTCCAAAAATTTAAGGGAATTAACACAGGAATGGTTTGGAAGCGGTATAAGAGTTTAGGTAGGACGTTCATTTTTAGTATATTTATTCTGCCGAACCAGGAAAAATCCTTCACCGTCCAAGAAGTAAGATCTCTATGGAGTTGTTCAATAAAGGGCCCAAAATTAAGAAAAAATACATGGGAGAGGTCTCTATGAATACGAATTCCTAAGTATTTGATACCCTGTGAGGGCCAGGCAAAGGTAAAGTTGGACTGGATGGAATCCTTTATGGATTTGGGGAGGGAAACATCGAGGGCCTCAGACTTCGCTGCATTGATTTTAAAATTTGACCATGTACCAAAGTGATCTATTTTAGCCATAACAGCAGTGATGGATATATGTGGTTGAGTGATATATACTAGGACATCATTCATCAGCAAATGCAGAGCACTTATACTCGGTGCCTCCCACCTCAATCCCCTAATATTGGAGTTATCGTGAATTGATGAGAGCAGTGCTCCATCACTAGGATGTATAAGAGAGGGGACAGAAGACATCCCTGCCTTGTCCCATTGGTGATTATGAAAGGTGATGATAATGTTCCATTTATCTTCAGCCTAGCTGACGGATTGCGATACAGGGCCATTATTTTGGCTATAAAAGGGTCCGCTACCCCAAGCTTTTTAAGAGAATAATATATGGCGTGCCAGTAGACTCTATGGAATGCTTTCTCAGCATCCAACGAGAGTATCTAATTACAAATTTTTAACTGCATCTAGCCCAAGCAATACTTTGGGCCTAGTAGCAGTGTCTGCTAGTCAGCGGATTAACCCAGCTGTTAAGCAAGCTACACCACCTGTAGTTTGAACACTTAATTTTTTCAAAGGAAATGCTTCGGGCCCCTGGGACACTCAGTGAAGAACATCGGGGAGGCACCCCAAGGCACAGGGGCTGGGATTGGCGGTAGGACATCTTGCGCTGGACCGCCAATCTCGATCCTTATAAAAGTTTTTTAACTGCAGCAGCTTTACTGGACGCTACTGGAGATGGAATTACCGCGGCTGCTGGCATGAGACTTGCCCTCCAATAGATCCTTGTAAAAGGATTTAAAGTGTACTCATTCAAATAACCGGGTGCCTCTAGTGGTCACCTACAATCCAAATCTGGAGATGCTAAGGGGAGCTGCACGGAAACTACAACCTTTACTACAAAAAGATGCCCGATTACAATCCATATTTCCAGACCCCCACTACTATGTTTTAGGCAGCCCCAAATCTAAGAAGCATCATTGTCAGAAGCTCCCTGTCCTCCCCAACAGCTGCAGGAACCTTTCCTTGCAACAAGAAGAAATGTAAAACCTGTGCATCTATAATGACCACGGACAAGATAAAGATCCCCAACTCACATCAGGACTACAAGATCCCAGGTACTTTCAGCTGCATCACATCTAATGTGGTGTACCTAATTATATGTACTAAATGTCCAACTGGGGGTCTGTATGTGGGGGAGACCGGGCAAAAACTGAGAACAAGGATGAATTCTCATCGCCACACAATAAGAGAAAAAATAATGGATTTACCTGTGGCAAAACACTTTTGTATGCCGGTCATAGCATGATGGATATGGAATTACTGGTATTAAATCTATTCAAATCTGAGAAAGATAGAAAGGTTTGGGAATACAAACTTATGATGACCTTTGACACTCTTAGTGCTGGAATGAATATATCACACGGATTAATGTCATTCTATATCAATTAAGGAATCTGTGTCTCTGACCTTCTAGGGGCATCAAAACACAACACCAGACCCCAATCAGAGGGCAATAAAACTTTCTCTCCTTATCTATGAACTGTTCCAATATTTATGTTCATCCCTCTGCCATAATGACAGTTCTGCTTCACGTCACTTGTGTTACCTATTGCACTATTCCTGTGTCCTGTTGTGTATATAAATATGTGATTCTTCAGTTTTTGTTTTAGTCTTTGCCTGATGAAGAGACCTGAGTAGTCTCGAAAGCTTGCAATTTGTTACCATCTTTTCAGGTAGCCATTAAAAGGTATCAACCACTGAGGACTCTCAAGTCTAAATATTTTTCTCATTCAAATTAGAGAGACAATTTAAATTAAAAAGATTAGAACTGCCTCGACTGCAGGGGGGCTCGCTCGACCCACCAGCGGACAGGCACCAGTATTGGGAGAGGGGGGCTGGCTGTCAGGGTCCACCCCACCTCTGGCACAAACCCGGCGACACGGAGGTCGCACGGGCAGGAACGGACGGGCCGTGTCGGCGTTGCACTTTTTTGGTTTTAGAAGGGCATGACATGCCTATATCTGTGTCTCCCCTCCTTTTACTCCTCCACCTCTTTTTTTTTCGCATGACTATATGTACTTGTCACTTTTCTATGTGTTAGTTGTGTCTTCTGAGCAGTTTGTCAGCTTTTGGACACCTTTGAAGTGTTTTCTATGTGTTTTCTATGTGTTTCTATGTGTTTTTGTTTGCCTGCCATTGGATTTAATTTATCTATTTCTCTCCTCCCCCTTTTTCCTCACTATCCCCTCTCCCTTTTTTTGTTCATTAACTTTATTCAATAATTTCCCTACTTTCTTAACAATTTCTCCGTACTTTCTCTTTGGTTACACCGTTTTCCCGTCTCCATACAGCACATGCGCACCACACTATTCAGGGCTCACATCCCCAGGGCTCTCTGCGCAGCCGCAGTGGCATTTTCATTACCGTCTATGGTACTTCCGGTCCGGATGACGCACATCCGGTCCGGCGATACTCGCCGGCTTTTATTCCCGGCGTGTTCATTCCTACAGCACACTGCAACCCAGCAAGACGCGGGAGCGTCGCTGCCTCACACCACCATAAGGTAATTTCGCTTTGTGCAGGACCTTTTTGATCAATTCTTTTGCCGGCTTGCTAAACATTTTACTGGTACCACAGCTCTGACTTGGGGGCCTTTTAATACTCTTGACAATACAGTACATAGTTGTTTTTTCTTATGTGATAGTACCCACTACTTATAACTTACACATACCTACGGTATGACACACTACCTTAGATATCACTAAGGTCCATATATTTTTTATTTTTTTATTTATTTTTTTATTTTTTTATTCTGAACAGACTATACACCTTTCAACTTGAAAGTCCTTAATCGCTATTTATCCAACAACCATCCAGGTATTTATGTTATATACAAGTAACTTCATGAGTTTCCACCTTCTCTTCATCTTGATAATATATCTCTAATCCCCTATTCCTCCTAAATTTTTACATCCCAGGCCTTCCCTTGGGGAGATACCTCTTCCTGATTTTGTCTCTAGGCTATTCTATTGCAACAGGTATTTATCACCATACATACCTCTCACCAGTGTTGAACCTCTACAGCATTTCACCTAAACTAATTTTTTACTAATTTCCTTTTATCTAGTAATGCATTAATTGCCCTTTAAAAAAACTTCTTCTGAAGCAATTCTAAGGTATAATTGTCCTCTATTGTTTCTAACTTCGTGATTCTTCTAGCTATACTCTTACCTTGGGTAAATTCCAATCACCACTTTACTGTTCACCTTCTCCACTTTCGGCATACGGTTGGTGCATGTCGGTCTTTATGGTATGTGCACCTTTCATAATATAAAATTGGTGTAATGTTTTCTTGTTGTGTTATGTTGTTTTGTTTTTGATCTGTTATTTGTTTTGTTTATTTCAACCATATTTTGTTATTTTTTTCTACATAGCGGCGTTTGAAAAAGACTCGGGAGAGTCGAAACGTCATATTCATGTCGCTTTGAATATTCATGTCGCTTTGATTATCATGCTTCTCACTTTGGTTGGTTGTATCAATAAAATTTGTTCTATTTTGCATGGAATTCCCTCTTGAGAGTGCAGTGCTATTTATATTACTAGTTTGGGATTTATTCCATGACACTAGCACCTCGCCATTTATAGATTCGAGTGCACAACAATTATCTTCTATTGTATTCTCTCTTGTTGTTGCACCGAAATTGCCAAATGTCTAATACTACATTTGCATATGATACCGAGACTAGCGCTAGTATTCTTTCTCAAATCACTAACTCTACCGAGTTCCTTAAAACACCAGCAGTAGATTTAAGGACACGTGATTACGAGAAGACGAGACGTAAACTAGTCTCATTCGACTTGCATTGCACCACCCTAGCCGAATATCATCGGCAGAGTAAGATCCCAAGGGGTCTTAGGTGCCATTTACGCCCTACCCTTTTTTCTGAGAATAAAGAATTCTGTGAAAAATACCAGAAAATTTTGAACAAGTGTTCATTAGATATAATTATCCTTACTATCGAGTTTCTGCAGAAGGAAATCACTGAAACCCGTAACTACATTGATTCTATTGAAACCCAACTGAGTAGTTCTTTATCCTCCACGGACTGGACCAATTTGAAAAATAAAACAGACAAAATCATTGCGGAACACCAAAAAGTTCTTCAAGAACGCAAGAGACTCAAATTTCAGAGGGATCAAGAGGACTACTCCCAGAATAGAGTTTACAGATGGAACGATTCAACCGGACCAGGCAATTGGCAGCGACCACGTTCACACCAAAGGAGGGGATGTTTCAGTTCTGGCAGCGAGTCCTCTACAGGATCAATCAGGCAACCTTTTTTATCCAGAGGTCGCAGGGGAGGTCATCACACTACAAGCGCACTAGAAGATCGCAGCGAAAAAATGACTACTCGTTCACAGGTAGGCTACCCAATCAGGTAGTAAATATTTCCAGCTACTCCCTTACACCAACGGAACTTTCAGTCCTCCAAAAAGGACTATCATTCTGCCCAACCCCGAACTGGAATTCTTTTCAATTGGAACAGGACCTGCAACGATTTTATAGAAATTTAAGATTAAAAACACATTTCTCTAAGTCACCTCTTGATACCTCTACTCACCCTCCTCTTGAATTGTCTATTCTAAACCTGGGTCTCCGTAATCCGAGTGCATTCTCTCCACCACACGTGTACCACCCGGTGGAAACGTTTATCTCTTTAGTAGATCGTGAAGTGAAGTCACTATCACATCAACATAGATTAGGCTTCTTTCCTACTCACTCGAACTTCTCCCCGGATGAGAAACAAGCAGTAACTTCCTTACGCTCAAACTCTCAGATTGTGATCAAACCAGCAGATAAGGGGGGTGCCATCGTGGTGATGGACCAAACCCAATATCGCCATGAGATTGACAGACAACTCTCAGACACAGACATATATATGGTGGTCTCCAGGGATCCAACCCCTATGATTAAAATGAAAATACAGGGTCTTATTCAATTCGCTTTGGATAAATCCATCATTGATTCTAAAACCGCTACTTTTCTAAAAAACGATTATCCGATTACCCCGGTTTTCTACACCTTACCCAAAATCCACAAAGACCTTAATAACCCTCCTGGTAGGCCGATCGTAGCCTCCACCGAGTCAATTTTAGCCCCACTTTCCATTTATTTAGAAAAGATCCTCACACCCCTTATTAAGGATACAAGGTCCTTCCTCCTGGATACAGGTCACTTCCTTAACATTATTAGGCAACTGGGTACTATACCAACTACGAGCTTTCTGGTTACACTTGATGTATGTAGCCTGTATACGTCCATTACCCACGAGAAGGAATCAGGGCCACTAAACTACTGCTGGATAGGTCTAGCCTATCACCCAACTCCATCCAGTTCAGTCTAGATCTTCTCCAATTGGTGCTGCATGAGAATTTCTTCCTATTTGGAGATACCTTCTACGTACAGAAGCGGGGGACCGCAATGGGGTCCAACGTAGCTCCGGCATACGCTAACGCTTACATGGATTGCTTTGAATCTGAATATGTGTATAACCATACACTTTTTTTACAACACGTGTCACTCTACCATCGATACATCGATGACATTTTCCTCATCTGGAATGGCACGTCGGACAATCTACTGTGTTTTTTCCATTACCTTAACTCAATCTTCCCTGAACTACAGTTTACTATTCACTATGATGACTCACGTATCCCATTCCTTGACACGATGGTAATCAAAGATCAAGCAGGGAACTTGACAACCGACCTCTTTACTAAACCAACAGACTGCAATAGTCTACTTCACTATTCAAGCTGCCATCAGAAGTCCACTAAGAATAGTTTGCCCCGCTCCCAATTCAAGCGGGTCACACGCATAGTGACAAATTCCACAACATGTGACACCAGACTCCAAACCATGGCCGATAGATTCAGAGAAAGGCATTACCCGGAAAAACTACTCGACAAAGAGATGACAGTAGCAAGGTCTCCTCCATCCCCTCCCCCTCCACGACAATCCCTCGACAGAATACCATTTGTGCATACGCACCATCCCTTTATGCCCAAGATCTACGCCACAATTAAAAAACACTGGCCCCTCCTAGCCCAGTCATACCCGGATATTACTCCTTTTCAAAACCCTGTTTTGGTCAGTACCAGAAGACCTACCAATATCAAGGACAAGTTAGTGAGGGCCGACATTGGTAGCTCACATCCAACTGCAACTCAAAAACTACTACACACCCGACGCAAGGGCACATTTCCGTGTCTTGGTTGTGCGGCCTGTTCCAACGTGATCAAAACTGACAGTGTACTACATCCACGAACAGGAAAATCGTACCCGATTAACGGCTATTTTACGTGTGACTCCAATTTTGTAATTTATATCATCAAATGTCCTTGTGGTCTCCTCTATGTAGGGGAGACCACTCAACACATCAGGGATAGAATAGCCGGACACAAGTCCACTATAAGATGTGGTAAAACGTGGCTTCCATTGCCAGATCACTTTGCTAAGTCAAAACATACGGTCGCACAGCTTAAATTTCAGGTTTTAGAACACGTCCCACGCCCACGCAGGGGTGGTAATCACATCAAAATACTCAAACGTAGAGAGACTTTTTGGATATATACCCTGGATACATTATCACCACGAGGATTAAATCGTGAAATTGATTGGTCTGTTTAGTTACATGTGGGATATACAGTACTCTTCAATTTGACTAATTATGTCTCCTATTTTTCTTAGACCCGCTGACCTTAGCCAACACTGGTGAGTTCACATCGCCAACATCATATGATTAATCATTGCATATGGTACATGGAGGTTACCCCATCTTTCCTTCATTTCTCTTTCCCCCCCCTACTTATTCTTTATACATTAGTTCTGTTTCATCCAGATTATTCCTAACTTTTTTATCTATTTCTCTCCTCCCCCTTTTTCCTCACTATCCCCTCTCCCTTTTTTTGTTCATTAACTTTATTCAATAATTTCCCTACTTTCTTAACAATTTCTCCGTACTTTCTCTTTGGTTACACCGTTTTCCCGTCTCCATACAGCACATGCGCACCACACTATTCAGGGCTCACATCCCCAGGGCTCTCTGCGCAGCCGCAGTGGCATTTTCATTACCGTCTATGGTACTTCCGGTCCGGATGACGCACATCCGGTCCGGCGATACTCGCCGGCTTTTATTCCCGGCGTGTTCATTCCTACAGCACACTGCAACCCAGCAAGACGCGGGAGCGTCGCTGCCTCACACCACCATAAGGTAATTTCGCTTTGTGCAGGACCTTTTTGATCAATTCTTTTGCCGGCTTGCTAAACATTTTACTGGTACCACAGCTCTGACTTGGGGGCCTTTTAATACTCTTGACAATACAGTACATAGTTGTTTTTTCTTATGTGATAGTACCCACTACTTATAACTTACACATACCTACGGTATGACACACTACCTTAGATATCACTAAGGTCCATATATTTTTTATTTTTTTATTTTTTTATTTATTTTTTTATTCTGAACAGACTATACACCTTTCAACTTGAAAGTCCTTAATCGCTATTTATCCAACAACCATCCAGGTATTTATGTTATATACAAGTAACTTCATGAGTTTCCACCTTCTCTTCATCTTGATAATATATCTCTAATCCCCTATTCCTCCTACATTTTTACATCCCAGGCCTTCCCTTGGGGAGATACCTCTTCCTGATTTTGTCTCTAGGCTATTCTATTGCAACAGGTATTTATCACCATACATACCTCTCACCAGTGTTGAACCTCTACAGCATTTCACCTAAACTAATTTTTTACTAATTTCCTTTTATCTAGTAATGCATTAATTGCCCTTTAAAAAAACTTCTTCTGAAGCAATTCTAAGGTATAATTGTCCTCTATTGTTTCTAACTTCGTGATTCTTCTAGCTATACTCTTACCTTGGGTAAATTCCAATCACCACTTTACTGTTCACCTTCTCCACTTTCGGCATACGGTTGGTGCATGTCGGTCTTTATGGTATGTGCACCTTTCATAATATAAAATTGGTGTAATGTTTTCTTGTTGTGTTATGTTGTTTTGTTTTTGATCTGTTATTTGTTTTTGTTTATTTCAACCATATTTTGTTATTTTTTTCTACTAGAGGCGTTTGAAAAAGACTCGGGAGAGTCGAAACGTCATATTCATGTCGCTTTGAATTTTCATGTCGCTTTGATTATCATGCTTCTCACTTTGGTTGGTTGTATCAATAAAATTTGTTCTATTTTGCATGGAATTCCCTCTTGAGAGTGCAGTGCTATTTATATTACTAGTTTGGGATTTATTCCATGACACTAGCACCTCGCCATTTATAGATTCGAGTGCACAACAATTATCTTCTATTGTATTCTCTCTTGTTGTTGCACCGAAATTGCCAAATGTCTAATACTACATTTGCATATGATACCGAGACTAGCGCTAGTATTCTTTCTCAAATCACTAACTCTACCGAGTTCCTTAAAACACCAGCAGTAGATTTAAGGACACGTGATTACGAGAAGACGAGACGTAAACTAGTCTCATTCGACTTGCATTGCACCACCCTAGCCGAATATCATCGGCAGAGTAAGATCCCAAGGGGTCTTAGGTGCCATTTACGCCCTACCCTTTTTTCTGAGAATAAAGAATTCTGTGAAAAATACCAGAAAATTTTGAACAAGTGTTCATTAGATATAATTATCCTTACTATCGAGTTTCTGCAGAAGGAAATCACTGAAACCCGTAACTACATTGATTCTATTGAAACCCAACTGAGTAGTTCTTTATCCTCCACGGACTGGACCAATTTGAAAAATAAAACAGACAAAATCATTGCGGAACACCAAAAAGTTCTTCAAGAACGCAAGAGACTCAAATTTCAGAGGGATCAAGAGGACTACTCCCAGAATAGAGTTTACAGATGGAACGATTCAACCGGACCAGGCAATTGGCAGCGACCACGTTCACACCAAAGGAGGGATGTTTCAGTTCTGGCAGCGAGTCCTCTACAGGATCAATCAGGCAACCTTTTTTATCCAGAGGTCGCAGGGGAGGTCATCACACTACAAGTGCACTAGAAGATCGCAGCGAAAAAATGACTACTCGTTCACAGGTAGGCTACCCAATCAGGTAGTAAATATTTCCAGCTACTCCCTTACACCAACGGAACTTTCAGTCCTCCAAAAAGGACTATCATTCTGCCCAACCCCGAACTGGAATTCTTTTCAATTGGAACAGGACCTGCAACGATTTTATAGAAATTTAAGATTAAAAACACATTTCTCTAAGTCACCTCTTGATACCTCTACTCACCCTCCTCTTGAATTGTCTATTCTAAACCTGGGTCTCCGTAATCCGAGTGCATTCTCTCCACCACACGTGTACCACCCGGTGGAAACGTTTATCTCTTTAGTAGATCGTGAAGTGAAGTCACTATCACATCAACATAGATTAGGCTTCTTTCCTACTCACTCAAACTTCTCCCCGGATGAGAAACAAGCAGTAACTTCCTTACGCTCAAACTCTCAGATTGTGATCAAACCAGCAGATAAGGGGGGTGCCATCGTGGTGATGGACCAAACCCAATATCGCCATGAGATTGACAGACAACTCTCAGACACAGACACATATATGGTGGTCTCCAGGGATCCAACCCCTATGATTAAAATGAAAATACAGGGTCTTATTCAATTCGCTTTGGATAAATCCATCATTGATTCTAAAACCGCTACTTTTCTAAAAAACGATTATCCGATTACCCCGGTTTTCTACACCTTACCCAAAATCCACAAAGACCTTAATAACCCTCCTGGTAGGCCGATCGTAGCCTCCACCGAGTCAATTTTAGCCCCACTTTCCATTTATTTAGAAAAGATCCTCACACCCCTTATTAAGGATACAAGGTCCTTCCTCCTGGATACAGGTCACTTCCTTAACATTATTAGGCAACTGGGTACTATACCAACTACGAGCTTTCTGGTTACACTTGATGTATGTAGCCTGTATACGTCCATTACCCACGAGAAGGGAATCAGGGCCACTAAACTACTGCTGGATAGGTCTAGCCTATCACCCAACTCCATCCAGTTCAGTCTAGATCTTCTCCAATTGGTGCTGCATGAGAATTTCTTCCTATTTGGAGATACCTTCTACGTACAGAAGCGGGGGACCGCAATGGGGTCCAACGTAGCTCCGGCATACGCTAACGCTTACATGGATTGCTTTGAATCTGAATATGTGTATAACCATACACTTTTTTTACAACACGTGTCACTCTACCATCGATACATCGATGACATTTTCCTCATCTGGAATGGCACGTCGGACAATCTACTGTGTTTTTTCCATTACCTTAACTCAATCTTCCCTGAACTACAGTTTACTATTCACTATGATGACTCACGTATCCCATTCCTTGACACGATGGTAATCAAAGATCAAGCAGGGAACTTGACAACCGACCTCTTTACTAAACCAACAGACTGCAATAGTCTACTTCACTATTCAAGCTGCCATCCGAAGTCCACTAAGAATAGTTTGCCCCGCTCCCAATTCAAGCGGGTCACACGCATAGTGACAAATTCCACAACATGTGACACCAGACTCCAAACCATGGCCGATAGATTCAGAGAAAGGCATTACCCGGAAAAACTACTCGACAAAGAGATGACAGTAGCAAGGTCTCCTCCATCCCCTCCCCCTCCACGACAATCCCTCGACAGAATACCATTTGTGCATACGCACCATCCATTTATGCCCAAGATCTACGCCACAATTAAAAAACACTGGCCCCTCCTAGCCCAGTCATACCGGATATTACTCCTTTTCAAAACCCTGTTTTGGTCAGTACCAGAAGACCTACCAATATCAAGGACAAGTTAGTGAGGGCCGACATTGGTAGCTCACATCCAACTGCAACTCAAAAACTACTACACACCCGACGCAAGGGCACATTTCCATGTCTTGGTTGTGCGGCCTGTTCCAACGTGATCAAATCTGATAGTGTACTACATCCACGAACAGGAAAATCGTACCCGATTAACGGCTATTTTACGTGTGACTCCAATTTTGTAATTTATATCATCAAATATCCTTGTGGTCTCCTCTATGTAGGGGAGACCACTCAACACATCAGGGATAGAATAGCCAGACACAAGTCCACTATAAGATGTGGTAAAACGTGGCTTCCATTGCCAGATCACTTTGCTAAGTCAAAACATACGGTCGCACAGCTTAAATTTCAGGTTTTAGAACACGTCCCACGCCCACGCAGGGGTGGTAATCACATCAAAATACTCAAACGTAGAGAGACCTTTTGGATATATACCCTGGATACATTATCACCACGAGGATTAAATCGTGAAATTGATTGGTCTGTTTAGTTACATGTGGGATATACAGTACTCTTCAATTTGACTAATTATGTCTCCTATTTTTCTTAGACCCGCTGACCTTAGCCAACACTGGTGAGTTCACATCGCCAACATCATATGATTAATCATTGCATATGGTACATGGAGGTTACCCCATCTTTCCTTCATTTCTCTTTTCCCCCCCTACTTATTCTTTATACATTAGTTCTGTTTCATCCAGATTATTCCTAACTTTTTTTATCTATTTCTCTCCTCCCCCTTTTTCCTCACTATCCCCTCTCCCTTTTTTTGTTCATTAACTTTATTCAATAATTTCCCTACTTTCTTAACAATTTCTCCGTACTTTCTCTTTGGTTACACCGTTTTCCCGTCTCCATACAGCACATGCGCACCACACTATTCAGGGCTCACATCCCCAGGGCTCTCTGCGCAGCCGCAGTGGCATTTTCATTACCGTCTATGGTACTTCCGGTCCGGATGACGCACATCCGGTCCGGCGATACTCGCCGGCTTTTATTCCCGGCGTGTTCATTCCTACAGCACACTGCAACCCAGCAAGACGCGGGAGCGTCGCTGCCTCACACCACCATAAGGTAATTTCGCTTTGTGCAGGACCTTTTTGATCAATTCTTTTGCCGGCTTGCTAAACATTTTACTGGTACCACAGCTCTGACTTGGGGGCCTTTTAATACTCTTGACAATACAGTACATAGTTGTTTTTTCTTATGTGATAGTACCCACTACTTATAACTTACACATACCTACGGTATGACACACTACCTTAGATATCACTAAGGTCCATATATTTTTTATTTTTTTATTTTTTTATTTATTTTTTATTTTTTTATTCTGAACAGACTATACACCTTTCAACTTGAAAGTCCTTAATCGCTATTTATCCAACAACCATCCAGGTATTTATGTTATATACAAGTAACTTCATGAGTTTCCACCTTCTCTTCATCTTGATAATATATCTCTAATCCCCTATTCCTCCTACATTTTTACATCCCAGGCCTTCCCTTGGGGAGATACCTCTTCCTGATTTTGTCTCTAGGCTATTCTATTGCAACAGGTATTTATCACCATACATACCTCTCACCAGTGTTGAACCTCTACAGCATTTCACCTAAACTAATTTTTTACTAATTTCCTTTTATCTAGTAATGCATTAATTGCCCTTTAAAAAAACTTCTTCTGAAGCAATTCTAAGGTATAATTGTCCTCTATTGTTTCTAACTTCGTGATTCTTCTAGCTATACTCTTACCTTGGGTAAATTCCAATCACCACTTTACTGTTCACCTTCTCCACTTTCAGCATACGGTTGGTGCATGTCGGTCTTTATGGTATGTGCACTTTTCATAATATAAAATTGGTGTAATGTTTTCTTGTTGTGTTATGTTGTTTTGTTTTTGATCTGTTATTGGTTTTGTTTATTTCAACCATATTTTGTTATTTTTTTCTACATAGCGGCGTTTGAAAAAGACTCGGGAGAGTCGAAACGTCATATTCATGTCGCTTTGAATATTCATGTCGCTTTGATAATCATGCTTCTCACTTTGGTTGGTTGTATCAATAAAATTTTTCTATTTTGCATGGAATTCCCTCTTGAGAGTGCAGTGCTATTTATATTACTAGTTTGGGATTTATTCCATGACACTAGCACCTCGCCATTTATAGATTCGAGTGCACAACAATTATCTTCTATTGGATTTAATGGTGTTCGACGGTGTTCGATGAACAGTTCGTCGAACATACGGGTGTTCAACGAACCGAACCGAACTCGAACACTACGGGGTGGCTCAACACTACTGCTGAACTTAACTGAAAGAGTTTTATAGTAATGTTATGTTTTATGCTTCCAGTATTTGTATACCACCCTCAAGTGAAAAGTACCTCCCATAAATGGAAAAAAGAGTTATCTGTTTAAATGTTTTACTTGTTGAAATGCATTTCAGAAAATGTATTTGCCTGTTTTAACACCTGTTTTACTCTTTTCCAGCCTCAGGATGGGCTGTGTTTAACAGGGGGGTATGTGGCGCCCCAGAGGGTCCAGTTGCCACAGAGGTACTGCACCTCAGCCAGTGGTGTGCTACTTCTCTCTCGGGTAAGGAGGGGCACTTCCCGTCACTCACATATGTGCATTCAACACCACACCATTTCTAGGAAAAAGGGGAGGAGCCGAGTGCAGGTGGGAAGCAAGTTTGACAGTTGGAGGGAAACTAGTCAGTTGGAGACGAGAGGAAGAATTGAGAGTAGCAGTAGTGAGGAAAGGAGCTCCTGAGAGATGAAGGGGTCCTATCGGCCAGGAAAGTGAAGAATTCCCACATGGTACCCGAATCCAGGCTAAACGTAGTCGGAGGGAAGGATCAGGCTGCAGTGGGGGACCAGCCCCAGACTAGTGGAGAGACTGTAGGACTCAGCTAGCAAACCGGAGGTTGTAGTGACTGTATGTGCCACAGCCAAATCCACACACATTCGCTGAAAAGGTAGCCGGATAGGATCAAGGGGACCAAGAGGACGTCTCCCGACAGGATCTAAGGCTGCTATCTTGGGACACTGTGTGAGGCGCGGGGCAGGAAAGGCTGGGAGAGATGACTAGAGAAGGTACACAAGAAGGGGGTCTTTGTAACGTGTACCCCAAACTACCCGAGAGCTGCTGAACCACCGACCCGGAGGACACAGCACCCGGCTGGTGACTGTAACCTGAAAGACTGTGAGTAAAGAGATTTTTTTTTTCCAATCTTTCTATCCCATAGAATGAAAAATTATTTAATTCCCCTTTATGTCTCTCTACAAAATGTTTGCATGCTCCTGAATAGGATGCATTTCTATTTTTGATGCTAGTAACATGTTCTGCCATCTTTTGTTTAATTTTACGTACTGTGCAGCCAATGTGTTTCATTTTACATTCTTTGTAAAATATGCAATATGCAAAATAATTTGTATTATAATTAATGAATCTTTTAATATCATTAACTATAGAGGAAAAAAAAACAATCACCAGCTTATCCAAAAGGGATGACCTGGTGATTAAGAAATCCGATAAAGCAGGCTGCATTGTCCTTATGGATAAGAAACTTTATGAAAAATGTGTTTATGATATCCTAGATGATAATGAAACCTATAAAAGGATTCAATTTAACCCTACAGAATCATGCAAAAAAATCCTGAGTAAACTGGTTGAAGATGGATAAAAAATGGGGGTTTTTTAAGAAAAATAAGTTGTAATATTATACCTGATAATCCGATAACACCAATATTTCACGGGCTTCCAAAAACTCATAAATTAGAATTTCCTATACCTCTGCATCCCATTATATCAAGTATTTCTTCCTTGAATGAAATTTTAAGCCTATGGGTAGATTTTTATTTACAGCCATTAATTCCCAGAACCCCAGTTTATTTAAAAGATACGTTATCAGTAATCGGTTATATGAAGAATATAAAATGGTCTGATAAATCTAAATTCCTGTCAAGTGATGTGGTAAACTTAATTTCATCTATTCCACACAATTTAGCATTAACTGCTTTGTTCCATCACTAACAAAAATACAGCGGATACACGGATGAAACAAAGGAAGCTATCCTCAGCATTAAATATCTTTTGGAGCATAATTTTTTATGTTCAATGAGGAATATTATTTCCAAATTAAAGGTTGCCCAATGGGCTCATGTTTCTTTCCATTTTTAGCAGTACTTTTTGTATTATTGTGGAATGAATATATTATTTTACAGACAAAAATCCCTTTAAAAATGACATTGAACTATATGTTAGATATTTGGACGATGTTTTACTAATATGGGTAGGAGAAGTGGAGAGAATTCCAGATTTTTTATCCTATATCAATGCCAATGATGTTAATTTAAAATTCACTTATACCGAACCACAGGATAAAATCAGTTTCTTGGATTTGTTTCTTATGGGAGATGTAAAACAACAAAAAGTCAGATATCGGAACTATAGAAAACCTATTAGTGGGAATACCACACTTAGAGCAGACAGCTGCCATCCTGCACACACCATGAATTCAATCCCTTATGGTGAATTTAATAGAATCTATAGAAGCAGCTCTGGTATCACACAATTTAATGAACAAGCAGAGATAGCGACATTGAGACTAATGGAAAGGGGATATAGGAAAAAACAAATTGATACAGCAATAAATGAAGTTCTTGTAGGAAACACTTATTCAAATAATAGAAACCAACAACAAGATTTAACAAAATGAAAAATAAAACCATCTTTCGTACCCCAAATAGTTGCCAATTTCAGGAAATAAAAAATATTGTACAAAGATATGTCCCTATAATATTCCAAGATCGAGACTTATATAAAATCCTGAAAAATGGATTAGTATGTGTGATGAGTAGTGTTGAGTGATACTTTCTGATATTGGGAAATATCGGATCGGATTGGATCGGACCGATACTCAAAAAGTATCGGATATCGCCGAATCCGATACGGGAAACCAATGCAAGTCAATGGGACAGAAATATTGGAATTAAAATATACCCTTTTTTCCTTGTAGGTTAATTGTACATGAAGGAAAACAACTAAGAATAATGTAGAATGTATTGGGGGAGGTGGAGGAGACATTAAAGGCATAGAGGTTTAGCCCAATCAAATGGAATAGCAGGAATAAAAAATTTTTTAAGACGTTCGGAGTTACAAAGAAATTGACTATGTTGTTGTTAACCTTTTTTCTATTTTTGCACATATGTATGTTTCACTACTTCCATGCTCTTCACCTTCTTTTTTACTTCTCACACACTTTCTCCTTCATGATCCTTAGCAGCAGCATCTTTTTCATCAACTTCTTCTTCACCTTATTTATCTTCTTCTTCACCTTCTTCCTTTTTTTACATTCTTCATTTTCTTCTTCAACTATTATTCTTCTTCATATTCTACTTCTTCATCTTCCTATTCATCTTGTTCATCATATTGTTATTTGTGACACGCATTCCTGTAGTTGTTATCTCTAAAAGTTTGAAGATTACACCTTCCGTTCTTGTTGTCACAAAAGATTTACAACAGTATTTGTCCGCGTTCAGTTTGGCCTGCAGCAGCAGGCATTTTCCAGGGGCACCATGAGGAGGAACGGACTCACCCCCATACACTGCTTAGTCTTCTTCTGCTTATAATTTAGAGCATATCTTTTGCTCTGATTTTTTGTGTCATGCTTAATGTTCTTCTGCTTTTCGTTCTTCTGCTTTTTGTTCTTCTGCTTCTTGGTCTTCTGTCTCTTGTTCTGTATCTTGGTGGTTGTCTTCATGTTCTTTGTCCTCTTGGTCATCTTCTTCTGGGTCATCTTTTTGGTATTCTTTGGTGTGTTGTTCAGGCTCGTCATCTTCATGGTCGTCGCCCTTGGGGTCGTCGTCTTCTTCGGGTGGTCTTCAGGGTCGTCGTCTTCAGGGTCATCGTCTTCGGGGTCGTCGTCTTCTTCGGGGTGGTCTTCCGGGTCGTCATCTTCAGGGTCATTGTCTTCGGGGTCGTCGTCTTCTTCGGGGTGGTCTTCAGGGTCGTCGTCTTCAGGGTAGTCGTCAGGGAGATCCAGAGTGATTGCCAAAAACCATTTAAAAAATCTTCAACTTGGAAATGTAGCAGAAGGTACAAGAAGATTGAGTAACTGCCGAGAACCAGCTGACTGTCCTGGAACCCAGATGGGTAGTAGAAGGAACAAGAGCCAATGGCACTACCGAGGACCAGTTGACGGTACTGCGACACGGTTACTAATCAGGAGGTACCTGTGCTGGAAAGCACTATCAAGGACCAGCAGACGTTGCTGGAACTCACATACCGAGATGGAGGCACCTAGGCCAACGGCACTGCCGAGAACCAGCTGATGGTACTGGAACCCGGATGGGTAGCAGAAGGTACAAGAGGCAATGGAAGTAACGAGGACCAGCTGACTGTGCTGGAACCCAGAGGGGCAGCAGAAGGAACAGAGCCAATGGCACAACCGAGGACCAGCTGACGGTACAGGACCACGGTTACTAAGCAGGAGGTACCTGTGCTAGAAAGCACTACCAAGGACCAGCAGACGTTGCTGGAACTCACATACCGAGATGGAGGCACCTAGGCCAAAGGCATTGCTGAGAACCAGCTGACGGTACTGGAACCCGGATGGGTAGAAGTTACCCATGAAAACAAAAGTTGCAAGGCCGCGAGCAGGCCACAGTTACCGAATCCCACAGTCCTAC
The DNA here is from genome assembly GCA_033576555.1 of Oophaga sylvatica. Taxonomy (NCBI): domain Eukaryota; kingdom Metazoa; phylum Chordata; class Amphibia; order Anura; family Dendrobatidae; genus Oophaga; species Oophaga sylvatica. Next base: position 1,274,259 of record JARQOD010000007.1, read on the forward strand.
AGGGGGTGCTTGTCCTATTGGCACTATGGAAACAGCCTTTACTTTCATATCCCGCAGCCCACATAGGAAGCACCTAACCTGCAGGCACCATAGAGTCGGCTAACCCAACTGCAACACGACAGGATAAAGTATTGGAGGCAAAGTGACATTGACACTGTCCGGAAACAGCTGGTGTGCTGTAACCTGGCTGGGCAAGAGGGAGTACCTGTGCCAAAGACACTTCCGAGCAGCAACTGACAGTGTTGGAGCCAAGGGATGAGAGTAGAAACAGAGTGGAGGCAGAGGACAAATTGGAGCAAGTTTAAACTCTGGACTTGTGTGATTGTGGACAGAGCAGGAGACATTGCCAGCTACACAGCTAGGGATCAGCTCACATTACTGAACCCCAATAACACAGGAGCTAGTGTTGACTGTGCAGACGGCACTTCCAAGCAGCAACTGGCAGTGTTGGAGCCCAGGGATGAGAGTAGAAACAGAGTGGAGGCAGAGGACAAATTGGAGCAAGTTGAAAATCTGGACTTGTGTGAGTGTGGACAGAGCAGGAAACATTGCCAGCTACACAGCTGGGGATCAGCTGACATTACTGAACCCCAATAACACAGGAGCTAGTGTTGACTGTGCAGACGGCACTTCCGAGCAGCAACTGGCAGTGTTGGAGCCCAGGGATGAGAGTAGAAACAGAGTGGAGGCAGAGGACAAATTGGAGCAAGTTGAAAATCTGGACTTGTGTGATTGTGGATAGAGCAGGAGACATTGCCAGCTACACAGCTGGGGATCAGCTGACATTACTGAAACCCAATAACACAGGAGCTGATGTTGACTGTGGAGACGGCACTTCCGAGCAGCAACTGGCAGTATTGGAGCCCAGGGATGAGAGTAGAAACAGAGTGGAGGCAGAGGACATATTGGAGCAAGTTGAAAATCTGGACTTGTGTGATTGTGGACAGAGCAGGACACATTGCCAGCTACACAGCTGGGGATCAGCTGACATTACTGAACCCCAATAACACAGGAGCTAGTGTTGACTGTGCAGATAGCACTTCCGAGCAGCAACTGAAGGTGTTGAAGCCCAGGGTCAGTCAGGGTGTATGCTGAGGCCTAATGTGAGCAACTTTCAAATCTGATGTAACTTGAAATTGGAGGTAGCAGGACTTATTGCCGGACACACAGCAGGGGAACAGCAGGCGTTACTGAACCCCACTAACACAGGAGCGAGTGTTTTTCTCTGTGCATACAGCACTTCTGAGCAGCAACTGGTGATGTTGGAGTCCAGGGTCAAGGAGGGTGTAGGCTGAGGCCTAGTATGAGCAAGTTTAATCTCTGGAGTAACTTTAATTTGGAGGTAGCAGGACTTATTGCCAGACACACAGCAAGGGGACAGCAGGCGTTACTGAACCCCACTAACACAGGAGCGAGTGTTTTTCTTTATGCATACAGCACTTCTGAGCAGCAACTGGCGGTGTTGAAGCCCAGGGTCAGTCAGGGTGTAGGCTGAGGCCTAATGTGAGCAACTTTCAAATCTGATGTAACTTGAAATTTGAGGTAGCAGGACTTATTGCCGGACACACAGCAGGGGAACAGCTGGCATTACTGAACCCCACTAACACAGGAGCGAGTGTTTTTCTCTGTGCATACAGCACTTCTGAGCAGCAACTGGCGATGTTGGAGTCCAGGGTCAAGTAGGGTGTAGGCTGAGGCCTAGTATGAGCAAGTTTAATCTCTGGTGTAACTTTAATTTGGAGGTAGCAGGACTTATTGCTGGACACACAGCAGGGGAACAGCAGGCGTTACTGAACCCCACTAACACAGGAGCGAGTGTTTTTCTCTGTGCATACAGTACTTGTGAGCAGCAACTGGCGGTGTTGGAGCCCAGGGTCAAGGAGGGTGTAGGCTGAGGCCTAGTATGAGCAAGTTTAATCTCTGGTGTAACTTTAATTTGGAGGTAGCAGGACTTATTGCCGGACACACAGCAGGGGAACAGCAGGCGTTACTGAACCCCACTAACACTAGAGCGAGTGTTTTTCTCTGCGCATACAGTACTTGTGAGCAGCAACTGGCGGTGTTGGAGCCCAGGGTCAAGGAGGGTGTAGGCTGAGGCCTAGTATGAGCAAGTTTAATCTCTGGTGTAACTTTAATTTGGAGGTAGCAGGACTTATTGCCGGACACACAGCAGGGGAACAGCTGGCATTACTGAACCCCACTAACACTAGAGCGAGTGTTTTTCTCTGCGCATACAGCACTTCTGAGCAGCAACTGGCGGTGTTGGAGGCCAGGGTTAAGGAGGGTGTAGAAATCACATATAGAGTAGTTGCCTTGTTCCGTGGCACTTCAAAATGTATATACTCCAAACAAGAGAAACTGAAGCTTTACAACCATAAAATGATGAATTTCATTCAAAAATATTGAAATAAATTCATTTAAAATAAAAGCGCATGTATGCACATGGCGACAACAAATGCAACCAAAAAACCAACATAGGGTATAGGGGTTGAAATGAATGTATACAAGTACATTTCATAATCCATTAATACTGCCTAAGGAACAGTATTAACACTTGTAATATAGTGCAGACAATGGATGTAGGACTAGTCATCATCATCATCATTAGAAGTTATCTGCGACAGTAAGAAATACACTCATTGATGAAAACTGTTAGTTCACACCCCATATATTAAAGGTACAGCATGTAATCCTGATAATATGGCTCAATAATCAATGATCAAGCATAACCTATAAAAGGTTCATCGTGCATTGGGCACATTGCTATGTATGCCTGCAAGTGAAGGTGAAACAACGCCAACAGATAGAAAAGGTATATGCTATCTATGTATCATAGTGCATAGCCACTGATGGCGAATGGCGATATAATACTCTACCTCAATAAAGACTGCGGCACCATTCACGCGTGTTTTGCTTGTAGCTTGTTGAAGAGGGGAAGTGCATGTATGCTTGCGCATCGGTTTTGCCGCCCAGACTGCCTACCTGCTCTGACGCGTCGGGTAGGGGAGCGGCTGGGCATCATATGATGCTGACTTGCAGTGACGTTGCACAGTGTTCGTCAGTGGTAGCGCCGCTACAAAGCCGCCATTATGACTGAGTTCCTCTATAAATATGCACCTATGAGCAACCATACACGCACGTCCCCTCTTGAAGAGTCAAGCGAAACGCGCGTGAGGGGTGCCGCAGCCTTTATTGAGGTACAGTATTATATCGCCATTCGCCATCATTCTCTATTGACTCTGATACATAGATAGCAAAAACGTTTTCTATCCATTGGCGTTGTTTCACCTGCACTTGCAGGTGTACATTGCTATTTTCACTATGCACGATGCACTTTTTATAGGTTATGCATGATCATTGCGCCTTATTATCAGGATTAAATGCTGGACCTTTCATATATGGGGTGTGAACTAAGAGTTGTCCTCAATCAGTGTATTTTTTACTGTCACATATATAAGTAATGATGATGATGACTAGTCCTACATCCATTGTCTGCACTATATTACAGGTGTACATACCGTTCCTTAGGCAGCATTAATGGATTATGAAATGTACTTGTATGCATTCATTTGAACCCCTATACCCTATGTAGGCTTTTTTGGTTGCATTTGTAGTCGCCATGTGCATATATGCGCTTATATTTAAAATGTCTATTTTTACATATTTGGGACTACAATTCATAATTTTATGGTTGGAAAACTTCAGTTTTTCTTGTTTGGAGCATATCAATCAGGGTGTAGGCTCAGCCCTATGTGGAGCAAGTTTGACATCTGATTTTGTGTGCAAGTGGAGGGAGCAGGAGATTATTGCCGGACACACATTACCAGCTACACAGCTGGGGATCAGCTGACATTACTGAACTCCAATAAAACAGGAGCTAGTGTTGACTGTGCATACAGCACTTCCGAGCAGCAACTTGCGGTGTTGGAGACCAGGGTCAGTCAGGGTGTAGGCTGAGGCCTAATGTGAGCAACTTTCAAATCTGATGTAACTTGAAATTGGAGGTAGCAGGACTTATTGCTGGACACACAGCAGGGGAACAGCTGGCATTACTGAACCCCACTAACACAGGAGCGAGTGTTTTTCTCTGTGCATACAGCACTTCTGAGCAGCAACTGGCGGTGTTGAAGCCAGGGTCAGTCAGGGTGTAGGCTGAGGCCTAATGTGAGCAACTTTCAAATCTGATGTAACTTGAAATTGGAGGTAGCAGGACTTATTGCGGACACACAGCAGGGGAACAGCTGGCATTACTGAACCCCACTAACACAGGAGCTTGTGTTTTTCTCTGTGCAGACTGCACTTCTGAGCAGCAACTGGCAGTGTTGGAGCCCAGGGAGTACAGTTCAGGTGGTAGAAACATGAACACAACAGGAGACATGGATACTCTTGCCAACCAATTGTTTAATCTGAAACCGGACAGGCAAATTCAGGCGAGATCCATGCCTTGTTCATTTTCAGAAAAGTAAGCCGGTCAACATTATCGGAGGATAGTCACATGCGACGGTCTGTTAGTACACCACCTGTGGCACTAAAGACGCGCTCCCATAATACGCTAGCAGCAGGGCAAGCCAGCACATCCAATGCATACTGGCTAAGCTCTGGCCATGTATACAGCTTAGAGACCCAAAACTTGAAGGGGAATGAGCCGTCTGGGAGTACACTGAGAGGATAAGACATGTAGTCTGTCACCATCTGACGGAAACGTTGCCTCCTGCTGACTGGAGCCGTCTTTGATGGTGTAGACATTTGTGGTGGTGACACAAAACTTTGCCATATTTGAGCCATACTGGTCTTGACCAGTGCAGAGGCGCTGCTTCTGCTCCCTCTTGGTGCAGAGCTTCCTCCACTGCCTCGACGCACAGAGCTGCTTTGTAAAGCACTAGCAGCAGTGCTCTCAGCTGGAATGAAGAACATGATGGAATGCACCAGTGTGTCTTGGTACTACCGCATTTTACGCTCCCAGTTCAACGGTGTTATGAGGCTTTGTAAGAAATCCCGGTAGCGAGGGTCTAGGAGGGTGTACACCCAATAATCAGACGTGGTGAGAATGTGGGCGATGCGGCGGTCATTTCTCAGGCACTGCAGCATGAAATCAACCATGTGCTGCAGACTCCCAACTGGCCAAGAAACGCTGTCCCCTGCAAAAGGCGTCATCTCTGCCTGCTCTGCATCATCCCACCCTCGCTCTACATACTGACTAGAGCATTGTGTACTTCACTCCTCTAGAGCGATGTCTTCCTCCTCCATTGACTCTTCCTCATCCTCCTCACAAAGTGTCCCCTGCCTAGGCCTTTGTGAGGAACCACGTTGCGCAGACTGTCCAGAATCTGATGGAATTTGTGACTCCTCATCCTCCACCTCTTCCAAAACCTCATCCCTTAGTGCTTGCAGTGTTTTTTGAAACAGGCAGATAAGGGGGACAGTCATGCTGACTAGTGCATCATCTGCACTCACCATACACGTGGAATCATCGAACGCACGCAAAACATGGCAGATGTCCTTCATAGAGTCCCACTCAGTGGTGGTGAAGTGTGAACGGCGCGAAGTGCGACTTGTTTGTGCCTGATGCAGCTGGTACTCCATTACTGCTGCCTGCTGCTCACACAACTGCTCCAACATATGTAACGTGGAATTCCACCCGGTGGGTAGGTCACATATGATGCAATGTTCCGGAAGGCGGAATCGCCATTGCAGAGCTGCAATGCGCAATCTGGCCATGCTGGAATGCCGCAAGTGAGCGCACTCTAGGAGGACCTTGTGCAGCAGTGCATCAAGATCAGGATAGTCCCTCAAAAAACTCTGCACGACCAAGTTGAGCACATGTGCCAGACATGGTATGTGAGTGAGGTTGCCTAGGCCCAGAGCTGCCACCAAATTTCGGCCATTATCACACACTACCAAGCCTGGCTGGAGATTCGCTGGCACAAACAACACGTCGCTCTTCTGCTTGATGGCATTCCAGAGCTCCTGCGCTGTGTGGCTTCGATTCCCCATTGAAATTAATTTCAGGACGGCCTGTTGACGTTTGGCCACGGCTGTGCTCATATCGGTCGTAACGGGTAAGCGTTCACGGGTAAGCGTTCACGGGTCCATGTAGAGGTAGACCGTAACGGCTCCTGCAGCGATGATTCTGAGGAACTGGAGTAGGAGTAAGAGTCAATGTGTACAGACTGGATTCCTGCAATCCTTGGAGTTAGCAGAACACGTACAGCGCCACTCTCAAGATTTGTACCATGCTCCACAACATTTACCCAATGGGCAGTGAGGGAAAGGTATCCTCCCTGTGCATGGTTACTGGTCCACGCATCGGTGGTCAGGTGGACCTTGCTACTGACGGCGTTTAGTAGCGCATGTTTAATTTTTCAATCCACATGCTTTTGCAGGGCAGGGACGGCTTGCCTGCTGAAATAAAAGCTGCTGGACACATTGTATTGTGGGACTGCCAATGCCATGAAGTTACGGAAGGTATCAGTCTCCACCAGCCTGAATGACAGCATTTCAAGGGACAGGAGTTTTGAAATGCCAGCATTCAGAGCCTGTGCTCGGGGATGGTTTGCCGAGTTTGGCCGCCTTTTCTCCCATGCCTGTGCTACCGATGGCTGTAGACTGGCCTGGGAGTGTGAGGATGACTGGGAACTGGTGCTGTGGGTGGAATTACACTGGGTCTCTGTACTCCAGTGCCAGAGGTTCTTCCAGGGCGATCCTGTGAGGAAGCCGAACCAGCTGTGTGTGAGCTGGAGGAAGAAGCTACAACATGAACTGAAGAGGTAGGTGGTGCTGCAGGTTGGCCTACGTCTTCAGTGTGTCTTTGTAACTCCACCACGTGCTTGGTTTGCACATGTTTCCACATATTTCTGGTATTGAGGTTGCTGACACTTTTACCTCTTTTAAATTTTTGATTACACAGCTTGCATTTGACAAAGCAAATGTCATCTGTAACTGTGTCAAAAAAGGACCACGCACTGCAAGTCCTGGGAGCGCCCGTTTTGGCTTTTGGAAGAGAACTGCTCCGAATGGGTGGCAAACTGGAGGCTACATGCAACCGAGTCAGAACCCTACCTCTCCCTCCTGTTTGGGCTGTTGGCGGAATCTCTTCCTCAGAGCTGCTCCCACCACCTTCCTGTTCCTCATGCCATGATGGGTCAAGGACCTCATCATCTACACTACCCTCTTCAAACACCTGCTTCTCCTGGGTCGTCTGGCCAGCACCATGTGCAACAGAAACTGGCACCTGAGTCTCATCATCATCAGATGCGTTCTGAGGTGTGCTGACCATAGGCACTGGCCCACCTGCCTCTTCAGATTCAGAGAGACAAAGCAGTTGCGCATCACTGCATACTCCCTCTTCTTCACATTCTAGAATGTTGCTTAGCTGGCCCCCTATTTCCAAGCCAGCAGATTCAGAGAACAGAAGTTGAGACTGAGCTGGCTACTGTACAGAGCTCTCTGACTGCCTGGGCAATTTGGCAAGTGGTGAAGAGACAGATGGTTGCTCTTCAGTGCTCTGGTCCTGAGAGTAGAAGTAATTGAAGTCGATGCATTAGCTGCCATCCATCTGACAACGGCTTTAATTTGCTCTTCCCGCAGCAGGGGGGTACTGTGTGAAAACTGTGGGCTGCTGTGTCACTGGTGTTCGCAGCAGGCACAGAATCCCCACGTCCTCTCCCTGCTGAAACTCCACGCCCACGACCACATGCCTTACTCCCTGCCTTCTTCATCTTGGTAGATTGATAAAGATAGGCAGAAAAGTACTAAGGCCTTAGTGTGCTTATTCCTGAACAGCTGCTAACAGGTATAAGAAACACTAAGTTTATTAAGTGTGGACTACACTTTAATAATAGCTAATGTGGCCGAACAAGTGTCAAGTGTAGTGTTTGGTGAACTTTATTAACTTTTTTGTGTTTTTCACAAAAAAAAAGGTGTGATTGAGACAAAAGATGTACAATCGATAGTATCACAAACTTTTTGTAGCTAGTACAATGCAGGAAGGTAACCTACAATGCAATAGATGAGGCTACTAAAAATAGGGTAATACTAATCTGGCTTGTCCTGCAGGCCGCAAACCAGCCGAAAGGCTCCTCTATCTACTCCTATGTAGTGTTTGCAACCAATGTATTGGATACCGATGGAAGCGCGGCAAACTAATAGGAGAGAGTTAATTTAAATTGAATTGAACAGCAATTACAAAAAAAAAAAGGATGAGGCAGTGACACACGCTTAGCAGACTACATCCAGCAGTGGATGCAGAACTAACTTCAGCGTGAGCTGCACTCAGAAGGAGACCTAACAGACAGCCGTAAATACTGCAGACAACTGTGCACAAGCTCTGAAAGGCTCCGCTATCTAGTCCTATAGTTTTTGCAACCAATGTATTGGATACAGATGGAAGCACGGCACACTAATAGGAGAGAGTTAATTTAAATTGAATTGAGCAGCAATTACAAAAAATAAAAAAGGATGAGGCAGTGTCACACGCTTAGCAGACTACAACCAGCAGTGGATGCAGAACTAACTTCAGCGTGAGCTGCACTCAGAAAGAGACCTAACAGACAGCCGTAAACACTGCAGACAACTGTGCACTAGCTCTGAAAGGCTCCGCTATCTAGTCCTATAGTGTTTGCAACCAATGTATTGGATACTGATGGAAGCGCGGCACACTAATAGGAGAGAGTTAATTTAAATTGAATTGAGCAGCAATTAAAAAAAAAAAAGATTAGGCAGTGACACACGTGCAGCTGACTACAACCAGCAGTTTTTGGATGCAGACCAAACTGCAGCCTGACCCGTACTCACACACAGACCTTGCAGACAGCTGTGAAAACAGCACTGCAAGGCAAAAGGGTGCTTTGCACAGCGGTTGGTAAACTAGCCTGCCTAAAGCACAATACACAAAATCGCAATCTCTAACTGTCCCTCAGAGTCAGAAGAGCAGCGTTCTGTCCCTAACTGAATTCACAGCAGAGTGAAACTAAAATGGCGGCGGCGCCTTTTATAGTGCATTCTGACATCATTTCAGCAGCCAATCACAGCCATGCCATTAGTTAACATGACCGCAGCCTTACAGGATGTGCCCACACTTCTTAGGATTCCTCATTGGCTGAATAAAATCACACTGCCTCTCATAGCATTATGGGAACTTCCGATTCCGGTATACGATATGGCAAATGTATCGGAACTCAGTACCGCGAATATCGGCCGATACCCGATACTTGCGGTATCGGAATGCTCAACACTAGTGACGAGAAAAGGGAGATCAATAGGTGCTACTCTTTCCCCAAGTCTATATATGCCTCCAAAAAGTGATAAAACACCTGGCTAAGCTGCAAAGGTTTTTATAAATGTGCATGTCGTAAATGCACTGTGTCAATATACACTACAAACTCAAAAGATTGATGCAGCCAATGATATTAAACGATTCATTAATTGTAATACAAATTATGTTGTATATTGCTTATTTTGCCAAGAATGTAAAATGAAATACATTGGCTGCACAATACGTAAAGTAAAGAAAAGGATGGCAGAAAATGTTACTAACATAAAAAATAAAAATGCATCCTATTCGGGAGCATGTAAACATTTTATAGAGAGTCATAAAAAAGGAATTAAATAATTTTTCATTCTATGGGATAGAAAGGGTGAATATTCCTATTAGAGGAAGTGATTGGAAGAAAAAACTCCTAAGAGAACTATTTTGGATCATTAACCCCTTAAATCCCAAGGGTGGTTTGCACGTTAATGACCGGGCCAATTTTTACAATTCTGTCCACTGTCTCTTTATGAGAATTTAACTCTTGAACGCTTCAACGGATCTTCGCGATTCTGAGATTGTTTTCTCGTGACATATTGTACTTCACGTTAGTGGTAAAATTTCTTCGATATAACTTGAGTTTATTTTTGAAAAAAATGCAAATATGGCGAAAATTGTGAAAATTTTGCACTTTTCAAACTTTGAATTTTTATTCTCTTAAAACAGAGAAATATGTCACACAAAATAGTTAAGAAATAACATTTACCACATGCCTAATTTACATCAGCACAATTTTGAAACCAAAATTTTTTTTTGTTAGGAAATTATAAGGGTTAAAATTTGACCAGCGGTTTCTCATTTTTACAAAATTTACAAAGCCATTTTTTAGGGACCACCTCACATCTGAAGTCACTTTGAAGGGTCTATATGGCAGAAAATACCCAAAAGTGACACCATTCTAAAAACTGCACCCCTCAAGGTACTCAAAACCACATTCAAGAAGTTTATTAACCCTTCAGGTGCTTCACAGGAGCTGAAGCAACGTGGAAGGAAAAAATGAATATTTAACTTTTTAGTCCCAAAAATGAACTTTTACAAACTTTTTTTTATTTTCACAAGGGTAAAAGGAGAAAATGGACAGATAAAGTTGTTGTACAATTTCTCCTGAGTACGCCAATACCCCATATGTGGGGGAAAACCACTGTTTGGGCACACGGTAGAGCTCGTAAGGGAAGGAGCGCCGTTTGACTTTTTCAAGCCAAAATTGGCTGGAATTGAGATTGGACGCCATGTCGCGTTTGGAGAGCATCTGATGCGCCTAAACAGTGGAAACCCCCCACAAGTGACATCATTTTGGAAACTAGACCCCCTATGGAACTTAGCTAGATGATCTGTTGTGAGCACTTTGAACCCCCAAGTGTTTCACAAAAGTTTATAATGCCTGGGTGTGAAAAAAAATAACAATTTTCCACAAAAATGATTTTTTAGTCCCAAATTTTTGATTTTTCCCAAGGAAATTGGACCCCAAAAGTTGTTGTCCAATTTGTCCTAAGTACGCTGATACCCCATATGTGGTGGGGGGAACTGTTTGGGCGCACTGCAGGGCTTGGAAAGGAACTAATAACGTTTTGGAATGCAGACGTTGATGAGAGGCATGTTCCATTTGCAGTGCCCCAGATGTGCCTAAACAGTGGAAAAACCCCACAAGTGACCCTATTTCGGAAACTAGACCCCCTAAGGAACTTATCTAGATCTGTGGTGAGCACTTTGAACCCCAAAGTGCTTCACACAAGTTTATAATGCCCGGGCATGAAAATAAAAAATCCTATTTTTTTCCCACAAAAATTATCTATTAGTCACCAATTTTTTATTTTCCCAAGGGTAGCAGGAGAAATTGGACCACAAAAGTTGCTGTCCAATTTGTCGTGAGTATGCTGATAACCCATATGTGGGGGGGAACCACTGTTTGGGTGCACAGCAGAGCTCGAAATGGAAGGAGCCACATTTGACTTTTTCCAACCAAAATTGGCTGGAATTGAGATTGGACGCCATGTTGCATTTGGAGAGCCCCTGATGTGCCTAAACAGTGGAAACCCCCCCACAAGTGACCCCATTTTGGAAACTAGACCCCTTAAGGAACTTATCTAGAACTGTGGTGAGCAATTTGAACCCCCAATTGCTTCACACAAGTTTATAACGTAGAGCCGTAAAATTAAAAAATCATATTTTTTCCACAAAAATGATCTTTTCACCCCAATTTTTATTTTCCAAAGGGTAACAAGACTCCAAAAGTTATTGTGCAATTTGTCCTGAGTACGCTGATACCCCATATGTGGGTGTAAATCACTGTTTGGGTGCATGGCAGAGCTTGGAAGGAAAGGAGCGCCGTTTGACTTTTTCAAGAATTGGCTGGACGACATGTCGTGTTTGGAGAGCTCCTGATCTGCCTAAACAGTGGAAACCCCGACAAATGACACCATTTTGGAAACTAGACCCCTCAAGAAACTTATCTAGATGTGTGGTGAGAACTTTGAACCCCAAGGTGTTTCACTAAAGTTTATAACGCCCGAGCATGAAAATAAAAAAATCATATTGTTTCCACAAACATGATATTTAAGTCCCCAACTTTTTATTTTCCAAATGGTGACAGGAGAAATTGGACCCCAAAAGTTGTTGTCCAATTTGTCCTGAGTACGCTGATGCCCAATATGTGGGAGAAAACTACTGTATGGGCACACGTCAGGGCTCGGAAGGGAAGTTGTGACGTTTTGGATTGCAGACTTTGATGGATTGGTCTGCGGGCGTCATGTCCATTTGGAGAGCCTCTGACGTGCCTAAACAGTGGAACCCCCCACAAGTGACCCCATTTTGGAAAATAGACCCCCAAGGAACTTATCTAGATGTGTGGTGAGCACTTTGAACCCCGAAGTGCTTCACAGAAGTTTATAACGTACAGCCGTGAAAATAAAAAATCCTTTTTTTTTTTACAAAAATGATTTTTTCGCCCCCAATATTTTATTTTCACAAGGGTAACAGGAGAAATTGGACCCCAAAAGTTTTTGTCCAATTTGTCCTGAGTACGCTGATACCCAATATGTGGGAGAAAACTACTGTATGGGCACACGTCGGGGCTCGGAAGGGAAGTAGTGACGTTTTGGATTGCAGACTTTGATGGAATGGTCTGCGGGCGTCATGTTGCCTTTGGAGAGCCCCTGATGTGACTAAACAGTAGAAACCCCCCACACGTGACCCCATTTTGGACAATAGACCCCACAAGGAACTTATCTAGATGTGTGGTTAGCGCTATGAAGCCCCAAGTGCTTCACAGAAGTTTATAACGTACAGCAGTAAAAACAAAAAAAATCATTTTTTTTTACAAAAATGATATTTTCGCACCCAATTTTCCCAAGGGTAACAGGACAAATTGCACAGTAACTCTTGGGGTCCAATTTCTTCTGAGTACGCTGATACCCCATATGTGGGGGTAAACTACTGTTTGGGTGCCTGGCAGAGCTCAGAAGTGAAGGAGCACCATTTGAATTTTTCAACGCAGAATTGGCTGGAATAGAGATCAGATGCCATGTCACATTTGGAGAGCCCCTGATGTGCCTAAACAGCGGAAACTCCCCATTTCTAACTCGAACCCTAACCCCAACACAACCCTAACCCTAGTCCCAAACCTAACCATAACCCTAACCACAAACCTAACCCTACCACACCCCTAACCCTAATCCCAACCCTAACCCTAATCCTAACTTTAGCCTCAACTCTAACCCTAACTTTAGCCGCAACTCTAACCCTAACCCTAATGGGAAAATGGAAAAAATACATTTTTTTAATTTTATTATTTTTCCCTAACTAAGGGAGTGAAAAAGGGGGGTTTTATTTACTATTTATAGCGGGTTTTTATGATTGGCAGCTGTCACACTAAAAGACGTTTTATTGCAAAAAATAGTTTTTGCATCACCACATTTTGAGAGCTATAATTTTTCCATATGTTGGCCCACAGAGTCATGTGAGGTCTTACTTTTTGCGGTACGAGTTTTTATTGGTTCCATTTTTGAGCACGTGACATTTTTTGATCGCTTTTTATTTCGATTTTTGGGAGGTTAGAATGAACAAAAATCAGCAGTTCATGAATTCTTTTGGGGGGGCGTTTATACCGTTCTGCGTTTGGTAAAATTGATAAAGCAGTTTTATTCTTCGGGTCAGTACGATTGCGGCGATACCTCATTTATAACATTTTTTTATGTTTTGGCGCTTTTATACAATAAAAACAATTTTATAAAAAAATATTTATTTTTTCATCGCTTTATTGTGCGAGCTATAATTTTTTAATTTTTCGCTGATGATGCTGTGTGATGGCTTGTTTTTTGCGGGACAAGATGTCGTTTTCAGCCGTACCATGTTTATTTATATCCGTCTTATTGATCGCGTGTTATTCCACTTTTTGTTCGGCGGTATGATGATAAAGCATTGATTTTTTGCTTTGATTTTTTTTTTAAGGGGTTCACTAAAGGGGTTAACTAGTGGGACAGTTTTATAGGGGGGTTATTATTGATACCAAATATGTGTACTTTTATTATTTTGTTTTTTTTATTTACAGGAAGAAATGAATTTATTTGGGAATTTATTTGGGAATATTTTTATTTTTTTTTGGAATTTCTTTTAACACTTTTTTTTTTAACTTTTATACTTTGTCCCAAGGTGGGACATTACAGTATAGGGTCAGATCGCTGGTCTCACAGTGTGCACAGCACTCCGTGAGACCAGCGATCTCACAGGCAGTGCAGGACGCTTCCTCAGCGCCTGCTCTCAGCAGGCACTGAGGAAGCCGCCTCCCTGCAGGACCCGGTGGCCGTCTTGGATCTGGGGTCCTGCAGGGAAGAGGCCTTCAGAACAGAACAGCGCGGTCACATCGCGCTGTTCTGAGGGCCTCAGGGGAGCACGCAGGGAGCCCCCTCCCTGCGCGATGCTCCCCTGTGGCCACGGTACACCGAGATCATTTTTGATCGCGGTGTGCCAGGGGTTAATTTGCTGGGAGCAGTCCGTGACCGCTCCTAGCACATAGTGCCGGGTGTCAGCTGTGATAATCAGCTGACACCCGGTGGCGATCAGCTGCGCTCCCCCCGGGACGTACTATTCCATCCCTGGGAATTAAGTACCAGGTCACATGTATGGAATAGTACGTCCGATGGGATTAAGGGGTTAAAGTTGATACAAAATGCCATAATGGTATGAACTATAGGAATGATACCTTTTATTTAAATTGAATTTCAGTGGTTTGATTATCCAATAAACTTTATACCAGGCTATTTGCGCTCCCGTAGGTGTAGGATCCGAAGCTTCTTATTATCCAAAAAAGGTTTTTATTATTTCTCAAGAAAAAGCAAATACAATGCATTTCGACAATATAAAATGTCTTCCTCAGGTATATTGTGATAAATGTTCCAGAATTGTGGATAGCTTTATAGGAAGTAGTATTATGCTAAATAAGGTGTGGACCACTCAAATTAGTTCCTAACACACCCACTATATAGCTGCTCTTCAAGTTTCAAGTCTACAAAAAGACATAGTGATAGTAAAAGCAAATGCATTACATGAATAAAATTAGATAACAAATAATATATAAAATATATAAATGAATATCATCAAATTGCAATATATTTATATAGTGAATTTAAATAATTTTATGAGACTAAAATACATTTAAAACACATAGATTATGAAAAAAATGCTAATTAAAATTATGGAATTATTTTTATGTTCCCTCAATGACTTCATTTAATCCGTCCCCATTTTAAAGATCCAATAGGATTCTTTGCGATTAAATTTATCAGTGCGGCTAGAGCAGTTCTCCGGAATTTGCTCAACTGGTGGTAACTTTTATGTTAAATTGTGTATTGTGCTTCAAACATAAGTGTCTAGACAAACTATGTTTCTTGAAGCCATTTTTTGCATTGTGCCTGTGGCCATTCATACGTGTTCTCAGGGACTGTATAGTACGTCCCACGTATTGACCGCCACAGGTATATGTAATGACATATACCACAAATTGGCTGTCGCAGGATAATTTCTGTGGAATTGGGATTGCTGTTAGAGTGAAACCCAGTCGCATTATGATCTTTGATTTTACAGCAACAGCACTTTTTTGAATTACATTGCAAAACACCAATTTTTTTTTGTGTTGTTATTTTTATTCATTTTATCTATTTTTTTTTGTTAAATTAATGATCTGTCCCTACTGTGATATTTGTTTAAAGTGGCTGGGGGCAATAATGCCTTTTATAGTTTGTGCCATACAGAAAGTGATATTAGTTTTTTTTCAATAGATACCAATATTTATTGAGTATCCTTCTAATATCATTATTACGATTATATATATATATATATATATATGCTGTTATGAAATTGTATTGCCATCTATTGCTTTTTTTAGTTTCATCATTGTTTTGATACATATCATCCTTTCGTTTAAATAAACATTCATCCTGCGTTTTTTTCAAAATTGTTTTATAGGCACTTTTTTCGGATATTTTTATCATAATTTTTTTTAATTAAAATTTTGGACTGTTCGATATAGTCATCTGCGTTTGTATTATTTTTCTAATTCTATGATATTGACTAAAGGGAATATTAGTTTTCTACTATTTACAATGCGCAGTTATAATGTAGAAGCCATTACTATCAGTTTTTTTAAAAAAAGTTTTACTAACAATTTCCTTATTGTTATGAGACAATTCCAAATCTAGGAAGTCTATTTTTTCATTACTTATCTTAGCAGTGAATGTTATTCCCCACTGATTCGCATTCATCTCACTGATGAACTGCTCTGCTTTCTCCTGACTTCCCCTCCAAATGATGATCATATCGTCTATAAAGCGACGGTATAGATTATATGGTAAACATAATCCTGTTGGGTAATTGGCGATGAGGTCTCGAATAGTATCATAAATAAATTAGCAAAACTTGGGGCTACCCGCGTCCCCATCGCAGTCCTGAGCTGCTGTATGTATAGCTGCTCCTGAAATTTGAAAATGTTGTGTTCAAGAATAAATTTTAAACCTTTCAATCCGAATTCTCTTTGGGAGTTTTAGATAATGCTCCACTGCTTTTATTCCCAGATCATGCTGATATTGGAATACAAAGCATTTGCATCCATGGTAATAAAAATAAAATCTTCCTCCCATGTAATATTTCTAATTTCATATAGAAGCTGGTTAGAATCCATAAGATAAGAGGGCAAGGTTTTTACTATTTCTTGCAGAAACAAATCGATGTAATGAGACAGCTGACTGGTGAGAGAGCCAATGCCTGCTATTATGGGTCGACCAGGTGGATTTTTCAGGCATCTGTGTACCTTAGACAGGTGATAAAATGTCGCAGTTTTGGGATTCTTATTTGTCAAAAAAAAAATTTTTTTTATTTATATATTTTTGACAAAAGCTTCATTAATTAAATCATGGTATTCATCTATATATTTTTTAGAAGGATCAGAATTAATTTCATCGGCAAGTATATTATTAGCTTCTTTAAGATATATTTCACTATCCTGAAGTACTATCGGCCCCCTTTATCAGCCTTCCTTATTACTATTTTTGCATTATCCCTTAGATTTTTTATGGCACTTCTTTCTTACCTAGAAATATTACTTTTGAAGCCTTTTATTTTTTTATTTTTAGAAAAATATGATTCTTCAATTATATTATTGTTTTCTCACTCATATGTCTGAATTCTTCGTTTACCATTGAAAAAAATGTTTCCAAATTACTACCCCGATGATGAATTGGGTTGAAATTTGACTGTGCATACATTACCTTGTGCAAAAAATGTTCTTTTTTTTCAGTAGCTTTTTCTTTTTTCTGTTTTAAATCTTGTCTTTCTAGATTTTCCATAAAGGAAAAATTAAGTGCTATTGTTAGTTTACGTACGTATTTATTGAGATCTATACAAAGGTCAAAGGCTTTTGCTTTTTGTGTTGGGCAAAAACCCAGACCTTTAGAAAGTACCTCTAATTCAGCTTCTGTTGGACAGTATTCAGATAAGTTAAAAATCCGGATAGTATTCTGGTATTATTAACCTCCTCTATAATTTATTTTCCTTTTCTATATTCAGTTTTTTTCTTTTTTCTACCTCCTCTGGACCCTCTGGGCCTCCTTTTCTTTTAAGGCTGGGGTCACACACAACAAAAAATCAGACCGTTTTAGTCGGTCGATTATCGCACCAAAATGTCATGAACAGTCATCCATCTGACATCCGATTTTCCTGGAAAGATGCGATTTACTCGCATCAGACCGTAGTTGTAACATCCAATTTACATCCGACTTGTGAGATTTTCTCGCAGGCTTGCAAAACGGACATATAATGGATCCAAATGAATAGTATTTAAATCACAAAAGAAAGAATAGATATATACACATAGAACACATATATATATATATATATATATTATATATACATGTCATTGTCACATAGATATATACATATATTTATAGTTCATACACTTCTACATACTGTAATAGCCGCTAATTCAATTGCCGGCTTTTGTGAAATTACAGACCCGACATGAAATGACACATGGTTTACATACAGTTAACCATGTCACTTTATGTAGTTTGATATATGGTTTTAACTTACAAATACATGAGTGTATGTGTGCAAAATTGCAGACATGTAGGGGTTAATTAAAGGTGTAAATTTGTTGAAAAAAAATGCGTTGGCTCCGGCTGTATTTTCTCCACCAGACAGACAAAGCAAGCGAGTGGGGACAAATAATAATAGCCCAGGGAGGGTGCATTTATTTTGTGCCCCCCGGCTACTAACATCTGCCCCCAGACACCCCAGAAAAGGCAAATCTATAATTAGATTCGCCCTTTCTGGCACTTTGCCCTTCTATTCCCATTGCCCTGTAGCGGTGGCGAATGGGTTAATAATGGGTTAAAGCTACCTTGCTATTGAAGGGTGACTTTAATCCAGGTTAATAATTGAGAGCTGTCAATTAGACAACTATCAATTATTAATCCTATTGTATGAAAGAAAAATCAAACACACACACTGTTAGGGTTTGCGGAATGCACCTAATAGATATTGTAGAGAGGTGCGTTCGCAGCCCGGGGTCCACCGTGCAGGCGAAGCCCGCTGCTAGTAAGATGGCGAAAGTAGCGAACTCTGTTATCCCGCAGAGTCGCTAAAATAAATGCCGTAGCACGCTGTGGCAGTAAGTGCGAACTCTGTTAATCCCCAGAGCCGCTAATGGGAATGCCACAGCGCTATATGGCGATAAGTGCGAACTCACTTAGCTTCAGTGAGTCGCAAAGTAAAACGCTAGGGCGCTGAACCAGCGTTATAAAGCGAACCCTGTTGCGTCACAGAGCCGCTGAGAAAAAGACTGTGTCCTGTTAGACTCACAGGGATACACAGATAACTGCTGTGCGGATAGCAGTCCGTGATCATGTAAACAGCAACGCAATCAAGCAATCTCCTCACCGGAGAAGCCGGTATTCTAGGGGCTTATTTCAGCCAAGCCCTAACCACTTGCACCCAAATCTCCTCATGGAGGTGCCGGTATTCTCGGGGCTTCTTTCAGCCGAGCCCTAACCACATGTGTACATGATCACACTGGCGCATAGCACATAATGCAATTGATACTAGCGCATGGCGGCCCAGCCATGCCACCCTTTTATAGTAACAGCTACAGGACCTGCCAAAAACAAGGACCAATGAAACTGTTCCAGAACACCAGTAGTCACAGGACCTTCCTGGTGGACCAATAGGAGCTGCTGCAGTACCTGAGCATGTGACCCCTGATCTCCAATGAGAGATCTCACCCTGGGCATGCTCAGAAGGGGAAAACAAGGACTTTGTCTTAAAGACGTCTGCTCGCCGCTAACCGGTACTGGCCACAATAGCAGAGCCTGGAGAGGCAGCAGTAATCCTCTGCACACTGTTAGACTGGGCGAGACACTGGAACCGACGTCTAAGCTGAGCAGGATCCACTGCGGACGGAGAAGGATGGGGGACCGCAGCGGGACTGGTTTGAGACTCCCCTTGTGCAGCAGAGGGAACTCGAACCCAAACATTACCCCCACTCCTAGGGCCCCCCCTTTTCTGGGCCTCACTGCGCTCAAAGGCAGCGATGAGCTGCGGAGCGTGAACATGCTCGGCAGGCTCCCAAGACCTATCCTCAGGCCCATAGCCCCTCCAGTCCACCAAATAAAACTTTTTGCCCCGTACCACCTTACACCCTACGATGGCGTTCACCTCATGGTCATCGTAGACGAACCCGATGTCCCGGCAGATGATTCGGAAAACCGGAACATGAGCACGGGTTTCAGGAGGGATACGTGAAAGGTGTCGGAGATACCCAGGCGTGGTGGAAAAGCCAAACGGTATACCACAGGGTTAACCTGCTCGAGGACCTTGAAAGGACCCTGGTAGCGGGGTGCCAACTTAGTGGACTCAACTCGCAGCCTAATGTTACGGGCGTAGAGCCACACCAAGTCCCCAGGAGCAAATGTTGGAGCAGGGTGCCGATGTGCGTCGACGGAGGACCTCATCCTCTCCTTGGATGCCTGAATGGCATCCTGGGTACGGTCCCAAATGTCCCTTGCCTCCACAGCCCAGTCTGCCACCCTGGAGTCGGCGGAAGACACGGGCATGGGCATCGGAACCCGCAGATACTGACCGTAGTTTAGTAGGAATGGAGTCTGTCCGGTGGAGTCAGCCACAGCATTGTTTAGTGCAAACTCAGCCCATGGTAGCAAGGATGCCCAGTCATCCTGCCTGGCTGAGACAAAATGTCGTAGATAGGTGACCAAGGTCTGGTTGACCCTCTCTACCAACCCATTCATCTCAGGATGGTACGCTGAAGAGAGATTTAACTCAATACTGAGTAGACGACAAAGCTCTCTCCAGAACCGAGACGCAAACTGGGGACCTTGGTCACTGACAATTTTGTCCGGCTTGCCGTGTAAAAGGAAGATATGCCTAACGAACAACGCTACCAGAGCCCGTGCAGAAGGTAACCGTGGTAGCGGCACCAGATGCACCATTTTGGAAAAATGGTCGGTGATTACCCAAATGATGGTGAAACCCCGAGACTTGGGCAAGCCCACCACAAAGTCCATCCCAACCATCTCCCAGGGCCTGTCTGCCACCGGCAAAGGGTAAAGTAACCCAGCTGACCGTTGTCGTGGAGACTTATTCTTTGTGCAGGAGACACACGCCTGAACATAGTCCCCAACGTCACGGACCATATGCGGCCACCAGTATGTCCTCACCAGCAATTCAGATGTCCTCTTTGCCCCAAAGTGTCCACCCACCTTGGACGAATGTGCCCAAGAGAGTACCTCCGGTCGCAAATTGGTAGGCACAAAAGTCTTGCCCGGGGGCACAGACTCTAGCGAAACCGGGGCCACTGTTCTCAGGCTCTCTGTGGGGACAATAAGCCGAGGCTCCTCCACCTCCTCCTCAGAGGACACCACAGAGCGAGAGAGAGCGTCTGCACGAATGTTCTTTTCTCCAGAGAGGAAATGGAGTGTGAAATGAAACTGGGAGAAGAACAAGGACCATCTAGCCTGGCGAGAATTAAGCCGCTGGGCTGTCTGAAGATATACCAAATTCTTGTGGTCGGTGAAGACTTGGAAGGGAAAGCGAGCCCCCTCCAACAGATGTCTCCACTCAGAGAAAGCCAATTTCATTGCTAGCAACTCCCTGTCCCCGATGGAATAATTCCTCTCTGCTGGTGTAAAGGTCATGGAGAAGAAGAAGCAAGGATGCTTTCGACCTTGAGCATCCTTTTGAAAGAGGACTGCTCCAG
Organism: Oophaga sylvatica; assembly: GCA_033576555.1. Taxonomy (NCBI): domain Eukaryota; kingdom Metazoa; phylum Chordata; class Amphibia; order Anura; family Dendrobatidae; genus Oophaga; species Oophaga sylvatica. The sequence goes on from JARQOD010000007.1 coordinate 1,295,324, forward strand.
CACCAAAGGATGATGCATCTACCTCCAATATGAATGGCTTATCAACATCAGGGCGGCGTAGAATGAGAGCGCTAGCAAACTGAGACTTAATTGAGATGAAAGCCTTGGAGACTTCCTCAGACCACAATTTGGGATTTGCTCCCTTCTTGGTGAGGGCTACCAAGGGAGCTACCAAAGTTGAGAAATGGGGAATGAACTGGTGATAATAATTAATGAACCCCATAAAGCGCTGCACCGCTTTAAGGGAATGGGGTTCTTGCCAGTCAATCACAGCTTGTAATTTGGCAGGATCCAAAGCCAATCCCTGGGTGGAGATGATATAGCCCAGGAATGGTAAAGACTCCTGCTCAAACACGCATTTCTCAACTTTGCATAAAGGGAATTTGCCCGCAAGAGGTCGAAGACTCTGCAGACATCCTTCTGGTGGGAGTCAATATCTGGAGAGAAGATGAGAATATCATCCAGCTAGACCACGACCGAGGTGGAAAGCATATCCCGGAAAATGTCATTAACAAAGTCTTGGAAAACGGCTGGAACATTACAGAGCCCAAAGGGCGTCACCAGATATTCATAGTGCCCATCCCTGGTATTAAAAGCCGTCTTCCACTCGTCCCCCTCGCGGATGCGAATCAGGTTGTAAGCACCCCACAGGTCTAATTTGGTAAATAACCTTGCTTCCCGGAGCCTATCAAAGAGCTCAGAAATTAAAGGCAGCGGGTATTTATTCTTAACGGTAATGGCGTTAAGACCCCTGTAATCTATGCAGGTACGTAATTCTCTGTTCTTCTTTTGCACAAAGAAGAACCTTGCCCCAGCAGCTGACACTGACTTCCTAATGAACCCTCTTGCCAGATTTTCCTGAATGTATTGGGACATAGCCTCCGTCTCCGGGAGAGAGAGAGGATAGACCCTTCCCCGGGGAGGTTCTGCTCCAGGCAAGAGGTCAATAGGACAGTCATAGGAGCGGTGAGGCGGAAGCGTTTCCGCAGCCTTTTTGGAGAACACGTCTACATAGGACCAATAGCACTTGGGCAGGGAAGTGAGATCTGCGGGTATCCCTGTAGTAGCAACCTGAACACACTCCCTCACACATCTACCTCTACAAGACTCACTCCAACCCCGTATCTTCCCAGAGGACCACTCAATATGTGGGGAGTGAAGACGAAAACAGGGTACTCCCAGCAGAGCCTCATCTATACCTTCAGAGAGGACAAGGAAAGAAATAATCTCTTGATGGGAAGGAGACATAGCTATTGTGAGAGGGATTGTCTGATGTGTGATCTGTGAGGGCAGTATGGAGCCATTCACCACTCGAACAGTCACCGGTTGGCGAGCATCACCTGAGGTATTGTGTGACGAAGAGCAAAACCAGAGGATATAAAGTTCTCCTCTGCTCCAGAATCCACACAAAGCTCAACTGTTAGAGAGGATGGACCAAAAGAGATTGTCCCTTTAAAGGACAGCTTGGAGGCAAATGCTGCTGAATCTAGTGAACCTCCTCCCATGGTCACTAGACGCGAACGTGTTCCCGATCGCTGGGGACATCTACTGGCATAATGTCCTAACTGCTGACAATTGTTACAAACCACAGGCCGAGTCTTAGGTCCCGTTCGAACAACCTCCATGACCTCCGGGGAGTCGGGCGCCTGAATGGTAGATTCAAATGGAGGTTTGGCAAAGGTAGGAGCTAGCAGAAAACCTCCGTCTACACTGGGCCCGCTCCAACCTCCGCTCGTGAAAGCGAAGGTCGATGCGGGTAGATATGGAGATAAGTTTCTCCAGAGAGATAGGAATCTCCCTGGTGGCCAAGGCATCCTTTACATGATCAGCCAGACCTCTCCAGTATACCGGTATAAGGACCTTTTCCGGCCACTCTAACTCAGAGGCCAGAGTTTGAAATTGGACTGAAAACTGACTGACCAAGCTCGAACCCTGTGACATTGCCAGCAGTCGGAGCGCTGAATCGTGGGTGACCTGAGGGCCTAAAAAGACCTTTTTAAGAGCCTCCAGAAACCGAGCAGCACTCCGCACCACGCGATCGTCACGCTCCCACAGCGGCGTTGCCCATTCCAAAGCTCTGCCCGACAGAAGTGACACTATGTAACCCACTTGTGACCGCTCTGTGGGAAAACGTGCGGCCAGAAGCTCGAGTTGTATAGAGCACTGACTCACGAATCCCCGACAATATTTGCCGTCGCAAGAAAACTTGTCTGGAAGCGGAAGATGGGACAAGGTCGGAGCAGAGGTGTTGAAGGATAAACTGGCTGCTGCTGTGCTAGCAGCCTGAATAGCGACTGCGGTCACATCCACAGCTGAGGTTGTGCGCTCAAGAGCCGCCAACCTACCCTCCAGCTGCTGGTTGAACTGCCGTAGGCACTGGTCGTCCGCCATTTTACTAGCCAGACCCTGGCGCTAGTATTATGTTAGGGTCTGCGGAACGCACCTAATAGATATTGTAGAGAGGTGCGTTTGCAGCCCGGGGTCCACCGTGCAGGCGAAGCCCACTGCTAGTAAGATGGCGAAAGTAGCGAACTGTGTTATCCCGCAGAGTCGCTAAAATAAACGCCGTAGCATGCTGTGGCAGTAAGTGCGAACTCTGTTAATCCCCAGAGCCGCTAACGGGAATGCCACAGCGCTATATGGCGATAAGTGCGAACTCACTTAGCTTCAGTGAGCCGCAAAGTAAAACGCTAAGGCGCTGAACCAGCGTTATAAAGCGAACCCTGTTGCATCATAGAGCCGCTGAGAAAAAGACTGTGTCCTGTTAGACTCACAGGGATACACAGATAACTGCTGTGCGGATAGCAGTCCGTGATCATGTAAACAGCAACGCATTCAAGCAATCTCCTCACCGGAGAAGCCGGTATTCTAGGGGCTTATTTCAGCCAAGCCCTAACCACTTGCACCCAAATTTCCTCACCGGAGGTGCCGGTATTCTAGGGGCTTATTTCAGCCGAGCCCTAACCACATGCGTACATGATCACACTGGCGCATAGCACATAATGCAATTGATTCTAGCGCATGGCGGCCCAGCCATGCCACCCTTTTATAGTAACAGCTACAGGACCTGCCAGAAACAAGGACCAATGAAACTGTTCCAGAACACAGTAGTCAAAGGACTTCCTGGTGGACCAATAGGAGCTGCTGCAGTACCTGTGCATGTGACCCCTGATCTCCAATGAGAGATCTCACCCTGGGCATGCTCAGAAGGGGAAAACAAGGACTTTGTCCTAAAGACGTCTGCTTGCCGCTAACCAGTACTGGCCACAATAGCAGAGCCTGGAGAGGCAGCAGTAATCCTCTGCACACTGTTAGACTGGGCGAGACACTGGGACCGATGTCTAAGCTGAGCAGGATCCACTGGAGATGGATGGGGGACCGCAGCGGGACTAGTTTGAGACTCCCCTTGTTCAGCAGCGGGAACTTGAACCCAAACACACACTTTAATAAAAAATCATTTTAATGAAATAAGCAGTTTTTGACCATCTTTTATTTTCCTGCTAAAACCATTTCCTGTAATAAAAATAAAATTAAAAAGCAAAATGATTCTTACCTATCCGATGCACAGTCAGGTCCCACGCTGTAATCCATCAGAAAGGGTTTACAGGTTACAGCTGTTACCCCTGAGTGAATACGTTCCTCTCCCGGCGAAAGGAGAGGAAGTGATTAATGTGTGAAGCTTAATTGATTTCTTTCCACTTTCACTTCAGGTCAGGTCACACTGACCTGACCTGAAGTGAAAGTGGGAAGCAATCAATTAAGCTTCACACACTAATCACTTCCTCTCCTGTCGCTGGGAGAGGAACTGATTCTTTCAGGGGATTACAGCTGAGCAATAAAATATGGTCCAAAACTGTGTCTTTATTTAATTAAAAGGATTAATAATTAATGTGTGTGTGTGTTTTTTTTCCTTTCATACAATAGGATTAATAATTGAGAGTTGTCAAATTGACAACTCTCAATTATTAACCTGGCTTAAAGTCACCTTTCAATTGCAAGTTGGCTTTAACCCATTATTAACCCATTCGCCACTGCTACAGGGCAATGGGAATAGATGGGCAAAGTGCCAGAAAGGGCGAATCTAATTATAGATTTGCCTTTTCTGGGGCTGTCTGGGGGCAGATGTTAGTAGCCAGGGGGGCACAAAATAAATGCACCCTCCCTGGGCTATTATTATTTGCCCCCACTCGCTTGCTTTGTCTGGTGGAGAAAATACAGCGGGAGCTCACGCATTTTTTTTCAACTAATATACACCTTTAATTAACCCCTACATGTGTGAAATTTCACACATATACACTCATGTAATTGTTAGTGAAAACCATATATCAAAATACATTAAATGACATGGTTAACTGTATGTAAACCATGTGTCATTTCATGTCGGGTTCTGTAGTTTCACAAAAGCCGGCAATTGAATTAGCGGCAATTACAATATGTAGAAGTGTATGAACTATAGATATATGTATATATATATATATATATATATGTCAAAATGACATATATATATGTATTCTATGTGTGTATATGTATTGATTCTAATCTTTATTAAAGCTGTCAGTATGATTTTACAGTATAGCCGGGGATGAATTGCCGGCTTTTCTAAAGGACACCGATGCGATTTAATCACACATGCGGTCCGTTTGTAATCCGATTTTTCATCGCTCTCATAGACTTGCATTGGCGATAGTCGACCCACAATCGGTGACAATCGCAGCATGCTGCGATTGCACTCGGACGTTTAAAACAGACAACAAAAAATCGGATACTGGGAGCTGCTCCATAGATTAACATAGGTCCGACTGCAATGCGATATTTCATCGCATTGCAGTCGTCCGATTTTGTCGCCAGTGTGAAGCCGGCCTAAATGATTTTGTGGTGGTTTGGGGGAAATATTTTAGAATCGTATTTATTTACCCTCCATTGGTCGTTAGCGGTGCTGCTATTTGTGAACCATTCTCAATACTTGGTAATAATATCTCTGTTAGTGGGGGTATTTTACCACCAGCTCTAAAAAAGAAATATTAGAGTTTGCTGGTGAAGGGGATGGTGCCATCATTGCTGTAGTGAAAAAGTTTGGGGAGCTAGAGGTCTCATGTGTAGTAAATTGACTACACGGTAGTGAGATTTCCTGACTATCTTCTCTGGGACACAATGTTTCTTGTGTCCCCTAAAGACTTAGTAAGGAGTTTTCAGAGGGAAATTCAAACTGACTAGCACTGATTTCCTCCCCTTATTAATATCCTCTTTTATTACTGCTATCCTTGCTGATTTCCTCTCTTTTTTAACTCCTTTCTTTGCTGATTTCATTATTCATATTTTTCCTCAAAGCATTAGACTGGGTTATCCCAGGTGTGGACGAAATTATATTATTTGTCCTATTTTTATTATTATAGTTTTTTGGTATAGCTCCCGCTTCTTTGTAAGTAAATTTATTATTAGAGGTGGTTCGAAATTCCTCCCCCAAAAATGCTTTAGTTTTCGTATTACAATGTGTCCGTAGGTCCTTGACTATATCATCCTGCTTTTTAATAGGATCATTTTTTGCTTTAATGTCCATCTTTTTAGAGTCCATTTTTTTTTAGAAAATTCTTTATCATTTTTTCTTAGTTTTAAATCAAAAAAATCCCTTCTTACTTTTTTGGTTTTAGTTTCTATTAAACCATCCTAAAACACTTCTAAATACCTGTTTGTGTCCCTATTCAGGGCCTCAGATAGAGGGAAGGATTTATAGGAAGAGAGTTCTTTAAAATCCTTTTCACAAAGTTTTTTTACAAGGTTTTTTGCCAGCATCTTTCTTTTTTTAATTAACAATTTTATAAGGTTAAATGAACAATCATCCGGTATAGTATACCATTCATCCTAAAAAATATCATCGTACTCAAAAGTACTTTTGAAATGGATGTGCAATCCTGCTGGTATAATATTTTGGTGTAAACACAGATTTTTAAAAATCTGCGTCCAATTGGTGTCTGATTTTATTTTTCATGTTCTTTTCAAAGCTGGAAAAAAGCTTACTAATTTTTAATTTAATATCAGTATTGCAGTCTGTATATTGTGCACCTGTTATAGTCCTTAATTGGTTCACTCAATATCAAGGTTGATAAGATGTTTTTTCTATGGTCTGCTCTATTCAAAAAATGCTCCATTTGAATCTTCACTGGTCTCAAATTCCTGATCAAACAATCAAGAGTCCTCTCCTGGTACCGTTACAAGGATTCCTTGCAGTAAATAAAGTTTCTAGTAAAAGGGAAGGAAAGGAAGAAAGCGCACCTATCTAAATGTAAATGTATAATTAGATCGTAGGTGAATATAGGTGACACTCACCTTTTATAAATCTTGATATCTTGCATATAGGTCACTTGGGACCATTAGATGTTCAAAGATGGATTTCGTCTGTGGTTGGTATGCTGCAAAATCCCTGGTATCTAGTACGTAGCTGAACCCAAGCAACCATAGGAATACATATCCAATAAACTTTAACCAGGATATTTGCACTCCCGTAGATTCTTATTATCCAAAAAAAGGTTTTTATTATTTCTCAAGAAAAAGCACATACAATACGTTTCAACAATATAAAATGTTTTCCTCAGGTATATAGTGATAAATGTTCCAGAATTGTGGATAGCTTTATAGGAAGTAGTATTATGCTAAATAGGGTGTGGACTAGAGTTGAGCGAAACAGGTCGGTCAGATTCAAAAGTCGCCGACTTTCGCCAAAGTCGGGTTTCATTGGCCGAAACCCAACCATAGCGTACAGTCGGCCATGCGGTCGTCAACCCTAGCACCCAAGTCGGTTTTCCCAAAATGCTTGCAGGCACCTTTTTTCAGCCAATGAGCAAAGACGTACACAGTGGGCAACGAGATGACATGTGCAGCGTCCACCACCATCTTAGAGAAGGGCATTGCAGTGATTGGCTTGCTTTGGGGGGCGTCATAGTGTCTATAAAAGCCCTGAGCGCCGACCTCCATTTTACTTCTGCCAATATTAACAGTAGGGAAAGGTTGCTGACGCGGTTTATTAGTAGGGAGAGAGTTAGGGCAGGAAAGAGAAGTTCTTCTGTGCTTGTGCTGATAGCAATTGTGCTGTACAGTTAGTGTGCAGTGACAGGGAAAGATTTTCTTGTGTGCAGCAGTGCTGGTTATTAGGCTGCCTGATAGCTGTATTGCTGTATGTACACTGCTGTGCAGACTGCTTTTTACACAGCACTAATATTTTTATTCTTTTTTTTTTGCACACTTACCGACCGTTCATTTTTTCCCACACCGTATAGAGCTGTAGACTCCTCACACACTACCGTGTACCGGCTGGTATCACGGACAAATGAATGCTGACTATCTGTGTGTGACTCCGTAAATATATACGGAGATTGCAATTTTCCACTTTTCCGTATACAGCTGTACGCTTCTGATACAGTACCGTATATCTGCTCTTTGTATTTCGGTCAAATCCATACTGAGTGAGCGTCTGTGTGTGACTACGGAAATATATTCGGAGATTGAAATTTTCCCCAAAACCAAATACAGCTGTCCGCTTCTGGTACAGTACCCTATATCTTCTCTTTGTATTACAGTCAAATCCATACTGAGTGAGCGTCTGTGTGTGACTTCGGAAATATGTACGGAGATTGCAATTTTCCCCTACACCGTATACAGCTGTCCGCTTCTGATACAGTACCATATATCTGCTCTTTGTATTACGGTCAAATCCATACTGAGTGAACTTCTGTGTGTGACTCTGGAAATATATACAGAGATTTAAATTTTCCCCTACGCCATATACAGCTGTACACTCCTCATACAGTATCATATATCTGCTGGTATTTTTGGTACATTTTCCCAAACATGAGGAAGTATAGTGGAAGAGGCCGCAGATGCAGGCGGGGTGGCCAGCTGGGAATGATGGTGGTGGTGGTGGTGCATCTGCTGGTAGTGCCAAAAGCCCAATAGCACCTAAGGCAGGAGGTGTTGAGCCTGCATCATCGTCTGGCTCCAGAAGGCCTGGAAGGCTCCCTTTTCTGGGAGTAGGTAAACCACTTTTAAAGCCGGAGCATCAAGAACAGGTTTTGGCTTACATTGACGAAACAGCCTCCAGCTCTATAGCCTCCTCGTCTGAACTTTCAAAAAATGGAAGCACTGAGTCGTCAGTGCAGGCTCCTGGTCAGGAACGACACCTTTCCTTGTGTCCTTCACCCCCACCAAAAGTGAAGGATGCGGCAGGCCACACTTCAGATTACTCCCTGGAGCTCTTTTCACATACCATGCCTGGGTTATCAAGTCAAATCCTGAATTCCCAGTCCAAGATGAATATGACATGGAGTGCTCTGATGCACAGCCACTGCTATCTGATTCTGCTGGTACATTCACCCAGAGCACTACATTAGCCTCGCAGTCTACTGAGCCAGAATCTGACCCTGATGAAACTCAGGCTTCCCTTCCTGCATACTCTAACACCTTACACGGTGACACAGAGGTAGGTGCAGATGAAATTGAAGAGGAGGTGATGGATGACCCAGTTGTTGACCCGGATTGGCATCCATTTGGGAAAGAGGGTGCCACTGGCAATAGCTCAGAAGAGGAGGAGGATCCACGGCAGGCATCGACATCACAGCTGCGGTTATCTGGCAGGCACGTAGCAGTACAAAAACGTGTTAAAAAAACAAAAAGAGTTGCAGGACAGCTTGGCCAGACGGTAAAATTAGCACTGCGTGCAAGCCCTGAAAATTTATCCCATAGTAAGAAGAGTGCAGTGTGGCACTTTTTTGACCAAAATCCTATTGATGAGGCAAAGGTTATCTGTAAGAAGTGCGGAAGGACCTTTAGCCAAGGGAAAAATCTCTGAAAATTGAATACCAGTTGCATGCTTAGACATTTAAACACCATGCACTTGCAAGCGTTAACGGACTACAAAACCTCACTGGCTTTCAACGCCTACATTGCCAAACTGATCTCACTAGAGATGATGCCCTTCCGCTTGGTTGAAAGCGCAGCGTTCCGAGAGCTCATGGCCTACGCTGTCCCATGCTATGACCTACCCAGTCGGCACTTCTTTTCTAGAAAAGCCATCCCTGCCCTCCACCTGCATGTGAAAGATCGCATTGTCCACGCACTCAAACAATTAGTGAGTGGAAAGATGCACCTCACAACAGATGCATGGGCCAGTAGGCATGGCCAGGGCCGTTACGTGTCCATCACTGCGCACTGGGGTGCATCCACATGTGGTGGATGCAGGGTCCACAGGGGACAGCGGCGGTGGGACATTGCTGCCTAGCCCACGGTATAGGCAACAATTGCTGTATATAGGAAAGATGTGTATCTTCGTACCGTGTTAGCCAGTAGATAGAAAAATATTTAGAATTAAGAGTCCTCAGTGGTTGATACCTTTTAATGGCTAACTGAAAAGATGCATACATATTGCAAGCTTTCGAGACTACTCAGGTCTCTTCATCAGGCAAAGACTAATACAACTTCTGAAGAATCACATATTTATACAAAACACACCACAGAAACAATGCAATCGGTAAGACAAGTGACGTGAAGCAGAACTGTCGTTATGGGAGATAGAGATGAACATAAATATTGGAACAGTTCATAGATAAGGAGTGTGAAAGTTTTATTGCCCTCTGATTGGGGTCTGGTATTGTGTTGTTTTGCCCCAAAAGGTCTTAGGAGCAAATTTCTTAAATTATGTAAAAAGACATGTGATACATGTGATACATTCATTCCAGCACTGAGTGTATCAAAGGTCATCATAAGTTTAAACTTTTCTGTCTCTCTCAGATTTAAATTTAGCTTTTAATACAAGTAATTTCATGTCCATCATACTATGACCGGGGATACAAGAGTGTTTGGCCACAGGTAGATCCATTCTTTTTTCTCTTATTGTGTGGCGATGAGAATTCATCCTTGTTCTCAGCTTTTGCCCTGTCTCCCCCACATACAGACCCCCAGTTGGACATTTCATACAAATAATTAGGTACACCACATTGGATGTGATGCAGCTGAAAGTACATGGGATCTTGTAGTCCTGATGGGAGTTGGGGATCTTTATATTGTCAGTGGTCATTATAGATGGACAGGTTTTACATTTTTTGAAGTCCACTCTGTCCGCATCTACTCTCCCTCCAACCTCTAAGTGGCCGTCATATACCGACCTCCAGGCCCGACCACTGCCTTCATCGACCAATTCTCTACCTGGCTTCTTCACTTTCTCTCCACTGACATCCCCACCATCATCATGGGTGACTTCAACATCCCCACTGATAACCTTCAGTCAGCAGCCTCCAAACTCCTGTCCCTTACTTCATCCTTTGGACTTACACAGTGGTCCTCCTCAGCCACCCACACGGACGGACATACATTAGACCTTGCCTTCACCTGCCTCTGCTCTCTATCTATCTTCACCACCTCCCCTCTCCCTCGATCCGACCACCATCTACTCAGTTTCTCATCCCTGTCCTCCTCTCCTGTTACCCATGTTCAGCAACACGTGCACCCCCGCAGAAACCTTGCACACCTAGACATCCACACACTCTCTGACTCTATTCTACCACTGGCATCCATATCCTCACTCCACAACACAGACAGTGCCACTGCTTTCTACAATGCCACTCTCGCATAGGCTATTGACACGGTCTCCCCTCCCGTTCATGGCAGAGTGTGACGTACCAACAGACAACCCTGGCACAATAACACCACTAAAAAGCTCTGGCAACTGTCCAGGATTACAGAGCGGCGTTGGAAGAAAACAAATTCGCAAGATGATTTCACTGCATTCAAACAAGCAACACTCTATTTCAAATCTGCCCTCACCTCTGCTAAACAGGCCTACTTCACAACCCTCGTATCTTCCCTATCCTACAACCCCAAATAGTTATTCAAAACTTTTAACTCCCTCCTCCGCCCACCACTGCCCCCTCCTACCTCCCTCATCTCTGCTGAGGACTTTGCCACACACTTCAAAAATAAGATCGACCAAACAAGGCAAATCTTCATTGTTCAACAACCACAACCACTTTGTATACCAGACCAATGCCCCTATCCCATAACCTCCCTCTCCAACATAACCGAAGGGGAGCTTAATTGTCTCCTCTCCAAATCGCACCTCACAACCTGTGCACTTGACCCCATCCCAACCCACCTCCTCCCCAACCTTACCACCACTATTATCCCATCCCTAACCCACCTCTTCAACCTTTCACTAACTTCCGGTACCTTCCCTTCTGCTTTCAAGCATGCCATAATCACGCCTATCCTTAAAAAGCCAACCCTCGACCCAACCGCTATGTCCAGCTATCGCCCAATATCGCTGCTCCCATTCGCTTCAAAACTCCTGGAGTTGCATGTCCACGCTGAGCTTTCCTCCCATCTCTCTTCTAACTTGCTCTTTGACACTCTACAATCTGGTTTCCGCCCCCATCACTCCACTGAGACAGCCCTGACCAAAATTACTAATGACCTACTTACAGCCAAAGCGAACGGACAATACTCTATACTCTTGCTTCTTGACCTGTCCTCTGCTTTTGACACAGTTGAACACAGCCTTCTACTACAGATTCTCTCCTCATTTGCTGTCAAGGACCTCGCCCTATCCTGGATCTCCTCATACCTTTCCAACCGCACATTCAGCGTCTCCCACTCCCACACTGCCTCCTCATCCCACCCTCTCTGTTGGAGTCCCCCAAGGCTCTGTTCTAGGACCCCTACTCTTCTCAATCTATACACTTGGCCTGGGGCAACTCATAAAGTCCCACGGATTCCAGTACCACCTTTATGCTGATGACACTCAGATCTACCTCTCTGGCCCAGACATCACCTCTCTGCTATCCAGAATCCCTGAGTGTCTATCAGCCATATCCTCCTTCTTCCCCTCCCGCTTCCTCAAATTCAATGTGGACAAATCTGAACTCATCATCTTTCCCCCATCCCACAGATCTTCCTTACCTGACCTATCTATCACAATTAACGACATCACGCTTTCCCCCGTACCAGAAGTCCGCTGCCTCGGAGTAACCCTTGACTCTGCCCTGTCCATCAAACCGCACATCCAAGCTCTTTCTACCTCCTGTCTAGTGTTGAGCGATACTTTCTGATATTGGGAAATATCGGATCGGATTGGATCGACAGATACTCAAAAAGTATCGGATATCGCAGATTCCGATACCGGAAACCAATGCAAGTCAATGGGACATAAATATCTGAATTAAAAGAAAACCTTTCTTTCCTTGTATGTTAATTGTACATGAAGGAAAACAGCTAAGAATAATGTAGAATGTATTGGGGGAGGTGGAGGAGACATTAATGGCATAGAGGTTTAGCCCAATCAAATGGAATAGCAGGAATACATTTTTTTTTTAAGATGTTCGGAGTTACAAAGAAATTGACTATGTTGTTAACCTTTTTTCTATTTTGGCACATATGTATGTTTCACTACTTCCATGCTCTTCACCTTCTTTTTTACTTCTCCCACACTTTCTCCTTCATGATCCTCAGCAGCAGCATCTTTTTCATCAACTTCTTCACCTTATTTATCTTCTTCTTCTTCACCTTCTTCCTCATTCTTTTTTTTTAAATTCTTCATATTCTTCTTCTTCAACTATTATTCTTCTTCATATTCTACTTCTTCATCTTCTTCCTATTCATCTTCTTCATCATATTCTTATTTGTGACAGGCATTCCTGTAGTTTTTATTATTATTATTTATTTATATAGCGCCATTAATTCCATGGTGCTGTACATGAGAAGGGGTTACATACAAAGTTATAGATATAATTTACAGTAAACAAATTTACAATGACAGACTAATACAGAGGAGAGAGGACCCTGTCCTTGCGGACTCACATTCTACATTCTACTAAAAGTTTGAAGATTACACCTTCCGTTCTTGCTGTCACAAAAGATTTACAACAGGATTTGCCCGCGTTCAGTTTGGCCTGCAGCAGCAGGCATTTTTCAGGGGCACCACGAGGAGGAATGGACTCACCCCCATACACTGCTTAGTCTTCTTCTGCTTATAATTTAGAGCATATCTTTTGCTCTGATTTTTTGTCTTATGCTTAATGTTCTGCTTTTTGTTCTTCTGCTTTTTGTTCTTCTGCTTCTTGGTCTTCTGTCTCTTGTTCTGTATCTTGGTGGTTGTCTTCATGTTCTTTGTCCTCTTGGTCATCTTCTTCTGGGTAATCTTTTTGGTCTTCTTTGGGGTGGTGTTCAGGCTCGTCGTCTTCATGGTCGTCATCTTTGGGGTCGTCGTCTTCTTCGGGGTGGTCTTCAGGGTCGTCGTCTTCATGGTCGTCATCTTTGGGGTCGTCGTCTTCTTCGGGGTGGTCTTCAGGGTCGTCGTCTTCAGGGTCATCGTCTTCGGGGTCGTCGTCTTCTTCAGGGAAGTCTCCGGGGTTGTCATCTTCAGGGTCGTCATCAGGGAGATCCAGAGTGATTACCAAAAACAATTTCAAAAATCTTCAACTTGGAAATGTAGCAGAAGGAACATGAAGGCTGAGTAACTGCCGAGAACCAGCTGACTGTCCTGGAACCCGGATGGGTAGTAGAAGGAACAAGAGCCAATGGCAATACCGAGGACCAGCTGACGGTACTGGGACACGGTTACTAAGCAGGAGGTACCTGTGCTAGAAAGCACTACCAAGGACCAGCAGATGTTGCTGGAACTCGGATACCGAGATGGAGGCACCTAGGCCAAAGGCACTGCCGAGAACCAGCTGACGGTACTGGAACCCGGATGGGTAGCATAAGGTGCAAGAGCCAATGGAACTAACGAGGACCAACTGACTGTGCTGGAACCCGGAGGGCAGCAGAAGGAACAGAGCCAATGGCACTACCGAGGACCAGCTGACAGTACTGGGACACGGTTACTAAGCAGGAGGTACCTGTGCTAGAAAGCACTACCAAGGACCAGCAGACGTTACTGGAACTCGGATACCGAGATGGAGGCACCTAGGCCAAAGGCACTGCCGAGAACCAGCTGACGATACTGGAACCCGGATGGGTAGCATAAGGTACAAGAGCCAATGGAACTTACGAGGACCAGCTGACTGTGCCGGAACCCGGAGGGGCAGCAGAAGGAACAGAGCCAATGGCACTACCGAGGACCAGCTGACGGTACTGGGACACGGTTACTTAGCAGGAGGTACCTGTGCTAGAAAGAAACTACCAAGGACCAGCAGACGTTGCTGGAACTCGGATACCGAGATGGAGGCACCTAGGCCAAAAGGCACTGCCGAGAACAAGCTGTCGGTACTGGAACCCAGATGGGTATCAGAAGGTACCCATGAAAAATAAGGTTGCAAAGCCGCACAGTCCTAATCCCACAGTCCTACAGGGGGTGCTTGTCCTATTGGCACTATGGAAACAGCCTTTAGTTCCATATCCCGCAGCCCACATAGGAAGCATCTAAACTGCAGGCACCATAGAGTCGGCTAACCCGACCGCAACACGACAGGACAACGTATTGGAGGCAAAGTGAAGTTGACACTGCCCGGAAACAGCTGGCGTGCTGTAACCTGGCTGGGCAGGAGGGAGTACCCATGCCAAAGACACTGCCAAGAACCAGCTGACGGTACTGGAACCCGGATGGGTATCAGAAGGTACCCATGAAAACCAAAGTTGCAAGGCCGCGAGCCGGCCACAGTTACCGAATCCCACAGTCCTACAGGGGGTGCTTGTCCTATTGGCACTACGGAAACAGCCTTTAGTTCCTTATCCCGCAGCCCATATAGGAAGCACCTAAACTGCAGGCACCATAGAGTCGGCTAACCCGACCGCAACACGACAGGACAACGTATTGGAGGCAAAGTGACATTGACACTGCCCGGAAACAGCTGGCGTGCTGTAACCTGGCTGGGCAGGAGGGAGTACCCGTGCCAAAGACACTGCCGAGAACCAGCTGACGGTACTGGAACCCGGATGGGTATCAGAAGGTACCCATGAAAACCAAAGTTGCAATGCCGCGAGCCGGCCACAGTTACTGAATCCCACAGTCCTACAGGGGTGCTTGTCCTATTGGCACTACGGAAACAGCCTTTAGTTCCATATCCCGCAGCCCACATAGGAAGCACCTAAACTGCAGCCACTGTAGAGTCGGCTAACCCGACCGCAACACGACAGGACAACGTATTGGAGGCAAAGTGATGTTGACACTGCCCGGAAACAGCTGGTGTGCTGTAACCTGGCTGGGCAGGAGGGAGTACCCATGCCAAAGACAGTTCTGAGCAGCAACTGGCGATGTTGGAGCCCAGGGATAAGAGTAGAAACAGAGTGGAGGCAGAGGCCTAATTGTAACAAGTTTAAAATCTGGATTTGTGTGAGTGTGGACAGAGCAGGAGACATTGCCGGCTACACAGCTGGGGATCAGCTGACATTACTGAACCCCAATAACAGAGGAGCATATGTTGACTGTGCAGACGGCACTTCCGAGCAGCAACTGGCAGTGTTGGAGCCCAGGGTCAAGGGGGGTGTAGGCTGAGGCCTAATGAGAGCAAGTTTAAAATCTGATATTTTCAAATTGGATGGAGCAGGACAGATTGCCAGACACACAGCAGGGGAACAGCAGGTGTTACTGAACCCCACAAACACAGGGCGAGTGTTTTTCTCTGTGCATACAGCACTTCTGAGCAGCAACTGGCGGTGTTGGAGCCCATGGTAAAGGAGGGTGTAGGCTGAGGCCTAGTGTGAGCAAGTTTAATCTCTGGTGTAACTTGAATTTGAAGGGAGCAGGACTTATTGCCGGACACACAGCAGGGGAACAGCTGGCATTACTGAACCCCACAAACACAGGAGCGAGTGTTTTTCTCTGTGCATCCAGGACTTCTGAGCAGCAACTGGCGGTGTTGGAGCCCAGGGTCAAGGAGCGTGTAGGCTGAGGCCTAGTGTGAGCAAGTTTATTGTCTGGTGTAACTTGAAATTGAAGGGAGCAGGACTTATTGCCGGACACACAGCAGGGGAACAGCTGGCATTACTGAACCCCACAAACACAGGAGCGAGTGTTTTTCTCTGTGCATACAGCACTTCTGAGCAGCAACTGGCGGTGTTGGAGCCCAGGGTCAAGGAGGGTGTAGGCTGAGGCCTAATGAGAGCAACTTCAAATCTGATGTGTTTTCAAATTGGATGGAGCAGGAATTATTGCTGGACACACAGCAGGGGAACAGCTGGCATTACTGAACCCCACAAACAAAGGAGCGAGTGTTTTTCTCTGTGCATACAGCACTTCTGAGCAGCAACTGGCGGTGTTGGAGCCCAGAGTCAAGGAGGGTGTAGGCTGAGGCCTAATGAGAGCAACTTTCAAATCTGATGTGTTTTCAAATTGGATGGAGCAGGACTTATTGCCAGACACACAGCAGGGGAACAGCTGGCATTACTGAACCCCACAAACACAGGAGCAAGTTTTTTTCTCTGTGCATACAGCACTTCTGAGCAGCAACTGGCAGTGTTGGAGCCCAGGGTCAAGGAGGGTGTAGGCTGAGGCCTAGTGTGAGCAAGTTTAATCTCTGGTGTAACTTGAATTTGGAGGGAGCAGGACTTATTGCCGGACACACAGCATAGGAACAGCTGGCATTACTGAACCCCACAAACACAGGAGCGAGTGTTTTTCTCTGTGCATACAGCACTTCTGAGCTGCAACTGGTGGTGTTGGAGCCCAGGGTCAAGGAGGGTGTAGGCTGAGGCCTAGTGTGAGCAAGTTTAATCTCTGGTGTAACTTGAATTTGGAGGGAGCAGGACTTATTGCCGGACACACAGCATAGGAACAGCTGGCATTACTGAACCCCACAAATACAGGAGCGAGTGTTTTTCTCTGTGCATACAGCACTTCTGAGCTGCAATTGGCGGTGTTGGAGCCCAGGGTCAAGAAGGGTGTAGGCTGAGGTCTAATGAGAGCAAGTTTAAAATCTGATGTGTTTTCAAATTGGATGGAGCAGGACTTATTGCCGGACACACAGCAGGGTAACAGCAGGCATTACTGAACCCCACAAACACAGGAGCGATTGTTTTTCTCTGTGCATACAGCACTTCTGAGCAGCAACTGGCGTTGTTGAAGCCCAGGGTCAAGGAGGGTGTAGAAATCACATATAGAGTAGTTGCCTTGTTCCGTGGCACTTCAAAATGTATATACTCCAAACAAGAGAAATGTAAGCTTTACTACCATAAAATGATGGATTTAATTCCAAAATTTGAAATAAAGACATTTAAAATATAAGCGCATATATGCACATGGCGACAACAAATTCAACCAAAAAAAAACAACATAGCGTATAGGGGTTGAAATGAATGCATACCCTATGTAGGCTTTTTTGGTTGCATTTGCAGTCGCCATGTGCATATGTGCGCTTATATTTAAAATGTCTATTTTTACATATTTGGGACTACAATTCATTATTTTATGGTAGTTAAGCTTCCGTTTTTCTTGTTTGGAGCATATCAATCAGGGTGTAGGCTCAGCCCTATGTGGAGCAAGTTTAACATCTGATGTTGTGTGCATGTGGAGGGAGCAGGAGACTTATTGCCGGACACACAGCAGGGGAACAGCTGGCGTTACTGAATCCCACTAACACAGGAGCTTGTGTTTTTCTCTGTGCAGACGGCACTTCTGAGCAGCAACTGGCAGTGTTGAAGCCCAGGGAGTACAGTTCAGGTGGTAAAAACATGAACACAACAGGAGACATGGATACTGTTGCCAACCAATTATTTAATCTGAAACCGGACAGGCAAATTCAGGCAAGATCCAGGTCTTGTTCATATTCAGAAAAGTAAGCCGGTCAACGTTATCGGAGGATAGTCGCATGCGACGGTCTGTTAGTACACCACCTGCGGCACTAAAGACGCGCTCCAATAATACACTAGCAGCAGGGCAAGCCAGCACCTCCAATGCATACTGGCTAAGCTCTGGCCATGTATCCAGCTTAGAGACCCAAAACTTGAATGTGGAAATGCCGTCTGGGAGTACACTGAGAGGGCAAGACATGTAGTCTGCCATCATCTGACGGAAACATTGCCTCCTGCTGACTGGAGCCGTCTGTGATGGTGTAGACATTTGTGGCGAGGACACAAAACTTTGCCACATTTGGGCCATACTGGTCTTGCCTTGTGCAGAGGCTCTGCTTCTGCTCCCTCTTGGTGCAGAGCTTCCTCCACTGCCTCGACGCAGAGAGCTGCTTTGTAAAGCACTAGCAGCAGTGCTCTCGGCTGGAATGGAGAACATGATGGAATGCACCAGTGTGTCTTGGTACTCACGCATTTTACGCTCCCGGTTAAACGGTGTTATGAGGCTTTGTAAGAAATCCCGGTAGCGAGGGTCTAGGAGGGTGTACACCCAATAATCAGACGTGGTGAGAATGTGGGCGAAGCGGCGGTCATTTCTCAAGCACTGCAGCATGAAATCTACCATGTTCTGCAGACTCCCAACTGGCCAAGAAACACTCTCCCCTGCAAGAGGTGTCATCTCTGCCTGCTCTGCATCACCCACCCTCGCTCTACATACTGACTACTAGAGCATTGTGTACCTCCCTCCTCTGGAGAGATGTCTTCCTCCTCCATTGACTCCTCCTCATCCTCCTCACAAAGTGTCCCCTGCCTAGGCCTTTGTGAGGAACCACGTTGAGCAGACTGTCCAGAAGCTGATGGCATTTGTGACTCCTCATCCTCCACCTCTTCCAAAACCTCATCCCTTAGTGCTTGCAGTGTTTTTTGAAGCAGGCAGATAACTGGGACAGTCATGCTGACTAGTGCATCATCTGCACTCGTCATCCGCGTGGAATCATCGAACGCACGCAAAACGTGGCAGATGTCCTTCATAGAGGCCCACTCAGTGGTGGTGAAGTGTGAACGGCGCGAAGAGCGACTTGTTTGTGCCTGATGCAGCTGGTACTTCATTACTGCTGCCTGCTGCTCACACAACCGCTCCAACATATGTAATGTGGAATTCCACCTGGTGGTTAGGTCACATATGATGCGATTTTCCTGAAGGCAGAATCGACGTTGCAGAGCTGCAATGCGCGATCTGGCCATGCTGGAACGTCGCAAGTGAACGCACTCTATGCGGACCTTGTGCAGCAGTGCATCAAGATCCGGATAGTCCCTCAAAAAACTCTGCACGACCAAGTTGAGCACATGTGCCAGACATGGTATGTGAGTGAGGTTGCCTAGGCCCAGAGCTGCCACCAGATTTCGGCCATTGTCACACACTACCAAGGCTGGCTGGAGATTCGCTGCCACAAACCACATGTCGCTCTCCTGCTTGATGGCATTCCAGAGCTCCTGCGCTGTGTGGCTTTGATTCCCCATAGAAATTAATTTCAGGACGGCCTGTTGACGTTTGGCCACTGCTGTGCTCATATCGGTCGTAACAGGTAAGTGTTCACGGGTCCATGTGGAGGTAGACTGTAACGGCTCCTGCAGCGATGATTCTGAGGAACTGGAGTATGAGGAGGAGTCAATGTGTACAGACTGGATTCCTGCAATCCTTGGAGTTGGCAGAACACGTACAGCGCCACTCTCAAGATCTGTACCTGGCTCCACAACATTTACCCAATGGGCAGTGAGGGAAAGGTATCGTCCTTGAAATTAAAGCGGCTGGGCACGTTGTATTGTGGGACTGCCAATGCCATGAAGTTACGGAAGGTGTCAGTCTCCACCAGCCTGAATGACAACATTTCAAGGGACAGGAGTTTTGCAATGCCAGCATTCAGAGCCTGTGCTCTGGGATGGTTTGCCGAGTATGGCTGCCTTTTCTCCCATGCCTGTGCTACCGATGGCTGTAAAGTGGCCTGGGAGTGTGAGGATGACAGGGAACGTGGTGCTGTTGGTGGAATTACACTGGGTCTCTGTACATCAGTGCCAGAGGTTCTTCCAGGGCGATCCTGTGAGGAAGCCGAACCAGCTGTGTGTGAGCTGGAGGAAGAGGCTACAACACGAGCTGAAGAGGTAGATGGTGCTGTAGGTTGGCCTACTTCTTCAGTGTGTCTTTGTAACTCCACCACGTGCTTGGTCCGCACATGTTTCCACATATTTGTGGTATTGAGGTTGCTGACACTATTACCTCTTTTTACTTTTTGATTACACAGCTTGCATTTGACAAAGCAAATGTCATCTGCCACTGTGTCAGAAAAGGACCATGCACTGCAAGTCCTGGGAGCGCCCGTTTTGGCTTTTGGAAGAGAACTGCTCAGAACGGGTGGCAAAGTGGAGGCTACAGGCAACCGAGTCTGACCCCTACCTCTCCCTCCTGTTTAATCCGTTGGGGGAATCTCTTCCTCAGAGCTGCTCCCACCACCTTCCTGTTCCTCACGCCATGATGAGTCAAGGACCTCATCATCTACACTACCCTCTTCAAACACCTGCTTCTCCTGGGTCATCTGGCCAGCACCATGCGCAACAGAAACTGGCACCTGAGTCTCATAATCAGATGCGTTCTGAGGTGTGCTGACCATAGGCACTGGGCCACCCGCCTCTTCAGATTCAGAGAGACAAAGCAGTTGCGCATCACTGCATACTCCCTCTTCTTCACATTCTAGAATGCTGCTTGGCTGGCCCCCTATTTCCAAGCCAACAGATTCAGAGAACAGAAGTAGAGACTGAGCTGGCTCCTGTACAGAGCTCTCTGACTGCCTGGGCAATTTGGCAGGTGGTGAAGAGACAGATGGTTGCTCTTCAGTGCTCTGGTCCTGAGAGGATGTAGAAGTAATTGAAGTCGATGCGTTAACTGCCATCCATCCGACAACGGCTTCAATTTGTTCTTCCGGCTGCAGGGGGTACGGCGAGCTCCTACAAAGCTGCGCATAAAGGACCGCTCCCGGGGAAAACTGGGGGATGCTGTGTCACTGGTGCTCGCAGCAGGCACAGAATCCCCACGTCCTCTCCCTGCTGAAACTCCACGCCCACGACCACGTACCTTATTCCCTGCCTTCTTCATCTTGGTAGATTGATAAAGATAGGCAGAAAAGTACTAAGGTCTTAGTGTGCTTATTCCTGAACAGCTGCTAACAGGTATAAGAAACACTAAGTTTATTAAGTGTGGTCTACACTTTAATATGAGCTAATGTGGCCTAACAAGTGTCAAGTGGTGTGTTTGGTGAAGTTTATTAACTTTTTTGTGTTTTTCACAAAAATAAAGATTGTGATTGAGACAAAAGATGTACAATCGATAGTATCCCAAACTTTTTGTAGCTATTACAATGCAGGAAGGTAACCTACAATGCAATAGATGAGGTTACAAAAAATAGGGTAATACTAATCAGGCTGGTCCTGCAGGCCGCAATCCAGCCAAAAGGCTCCTCTATCTACTCTTATCTAGTGTTTGCAACCAATCTAGCTGGATACGGATGGAAGCACACTAATAGGAGAAATTCAGGAAAAAAAAACACTACAGAAAAAATGGACAATGTATGAGGCAGTGACGCACTCTGAGTGGACTACAACCAGCAGTGGATGCAGAACAAACTTCAGCGTGAGCTGCACTCACACAGAGACCTGACAGACAGCCGTGAACAGTGCAGAGAACTGTGCACTAGCAATGAAAGGCTCCGCTATCTACTCCTATAGTGTTTGCAACCAATGTATTGGATACGGATGGAAGCGCAGAACACTAATAGGAGAGAGATCAGTAAAAATGAATTGAGCAGCAATTAAACAAAAAAAAAAGTATGAGGCAGTGACGCACAATGAGCAGACTACAACCAAACTACAAACTACAGTGGATGCAGAACAAAGTTCAGCGTGTGCTGCACTCACACAGAGACCTGACAGACAGCCGTGAAAACAGCACTGCAAGGCAAAAGGAAGCTTTACACAGCGGTTGGTAAACTAGCCTGCCTAAAGCACAATACACAAAATCGCAATCTCTAACTGCCCCTCAGAGTCAGAAGAGCAGCGTTCTGTCCCTAACTGAATTCACAGCAGAGTGAAACCAAAATGGTGGCGGCGCCTTTTATAGTGCATTCATGACATCATTTCAGCAGCCAATCACAGCCATGCCATTAGTTAACATGACCGCAGCCTTACAGGATGTGCCCACACTTCTTAGGATTCCTCATTGGCTGAATCAAATCACACTGCCTCTCATAGCATTATGGGAACTTCCGATTCCGGTATTCGATATGGCAAAAGTATCGTAACTCAGTATCGGAATTCCGATACCGTGAATATCGGCCGATATCCGATACTTGCGGTATCGGAATGCTCAACACTACTCCTGTCGCCTTCAGCTCAAAAATATTTCAAGAATCCGTCCTTTCCTCAACCCTCAATCTAATAAAATGATTGTGCACGTCCTCATCATCTCCCGCCTCGACTACTGCAACACCCTTTTCTCTGGCCTCCCTTCTAACACCCTCGCATCTCTCCAGTCCATCCTTAACTCTGCTGCCCGACTAATTCATCTCTCTCCTCGCTACTCCTCCGCTTCTCCCCTCTGCAAATCTCTTCACTGGCTCAAATTCCCTCAGCGTATCCAGTTCAAATTACTAATACTGACCTACAAGGCAATCTATAACCTAGCTCCTCCATATATCTCTGAACTAATCTCCCGATATCTTCTCTCATGTAATCTCCGATCCTCCTAAGGCCTCCTTCTCTCCTTCACACTTATTTGCTCCTCACCCAACCGCCTCCAAGACTTCTCCTGAATATTCCCCATCCTCGGGAATTCTTTGCCCCAACACTTCCGACTATCAGCCACATTCGGATCCTTCAGACGGAACCTGAATACCCACCTCTTCAGGAAAGCTTACAACCTGCAATGACCCTGCTACCTCCTCACCACTACCGAAGATATCACCTCAACCAACACCGGAACTGCTGCTACCCACCAACCTGCTGTCTCTTTCCCCACCATCCTGTAGAATGTAAGCCCGAAAGGGCAGGGTCCTCTCCCCTCTGTATCAGTCTGTCATTGTTAGTTTGTTTACTGTAAGTGATACCTGTAATTTACATGTAACCCCTTGTCATGTACAGTACCATGGAATCAATGGTGCTATAGAAATAAATAATAATAATAATATTTTCTGGTTGCAAGGAAAGGTTCCTGCAGCTGTTGGGGAGGACAGGGAGCTCCTGACAATGATGCTTCTTAGATTTGGGGGCTGCCTAAAACACAGTATAGGGGGGTCTGGAAATATGGATTGTAATCGGGCATCTTTTTGTAGTAAAGGTTGTCGTTTCCGTGCAGCTCCTCTTAGCACTTCCAGATTTGAAAGGTGACCACTAAAGGCACCCGGTTATTTTCTTCTTTAGCTTTGTAATGTAGCAGGTGATTTCTTGGTATTCTGATGGCTCTTGTAATTTGGTTTTCAATTGTTCTTGGATGGTAGCCCTGATACAAAAAGGTCTTTCTGAGGCGACCAAGGTGTTCATCTCTATCCATGGAGTTGGAACATATACGATTG
Source organism: Oophaga sylvatica (assembly GCA_033576555.1). Lineage (NCBI taxonomy): Eukaryota > Metazoa > Chordata > Amphibia > Anura > Dendrobatidae > Oophaga > Oophaga sylvatica. Next base: position 1,318,705 of record JARQOD010000007.1, read on the forward strand.
TATGTGATGGCTTGGCTATAGACAATAGAGTGTTTTATGTGTTTTGGATGGAAACTGTCCCATTTAAGGTATGTTGGACTGTCGATTGGCTTCTGATACAGGGATGTCTCTATTTCATTGTTCTTTAGCTTAATGATGGTGTCTAAAAAGTTAAATTCAGTGCTGGAGTAGTTGAGTGTTAAGTTGATGGTGGGATGAAATTGATTAAGCTGTTCGTGGAACGTCTTTAGCTGTTGCTCAGACTCCATCCAGATGATTAAGATATCATCAATTTTGGCTGTAGGCGTTCGACCCTCCTCCTCCTCCAGAAGCAAAAGCTCGTTGACAAAGTGCAGTCGCACGAGCACTCCATCCGCAGCTGCCAGTGTTGCACACGAGGTGTCCCACTATCGATCAGCTAGTGGTAAGCGTCGGCAGGCTGTTTTAAAGATGATTGCAGTGAGAAACTGAGTCATGGCTGGGCAGACTACATCTTGAGCCAGGCAAGGTAGTCAGTGATAATGGACGTAATTTTGTGGCGGCCATAGCCCTGGCAAAACTCAGACACATACCTTGCCTGGCTCACACCTTGAACCTGGTGGTGCAGTGCTTCATAAATAATTATCCGGAGTTATCTGCCCTGCTCCATAAGGTGCGAAGACTGTGCTCGCACATCCGTCGCTCGCCCGTAGTCTCCAGTCGTATGCAGAGGCTGTGGCGATAGCTCCACCTCCCTAAGCACCGCCTAATCATAGACATTGCAAGAAGGTGTAAATCCACCATGCACATGGTTGAGAGGCTGTGCGAACAGAGGCAGGCTGTAATGCATTTGTGGGAGGATCCACAGGCAGGCAGTTTGAGGGCGAACATGGAGTTGTCGGTTGTGCAGTGGTCAAAGCTGAAAGACCTCTGTAAAGTCCTTCAGTGCTTTGAGGAATCCACACAGCTGGTAAGCGCAGACGACGCCATCATAAGCATGAGCATCCCATTTATGCGTCTGCTCATGCAAACTTTGATGCACATTAAAGATCAGGCGTCTGCAGCGGAGGATGAGGAGGGAAGCCTTCATGACAGTCAGGCATTGTCTGCTCAGAGAACTGTCCTGGACGAGGTGGAGGACGAAGGGGAAGAGAAGGATGAGGATGAGGGGGATGATTATTTTGGGGAGGATGATGCTTCTCAGGAGGCAAGAGAAAATGTTGTCTTGCCAAGGTCAGGTACAGGGTTTGTGCATGAATGGAGGGATGTGGATTTGGCAGAAAGTGCTCCTCCACCCACCACTGGCAGTGCATCATTGACACCTGGAACATTGGCCCACATGTGTGATTATGTCTTGCGGATCCTTAAAAGAGACCCCCGCATTGACAAAATTATGCTGGATGATGACTACTGGTTGGCCAGCATCCTCGATCCACACTCTCCCTGCTCCACCGCTGTGACGTCTTCCGCGTTTCCTGAGAGTGCCATTCAGGTCAGAGAGTGCGATGACGTCACGTCTGTGCGCCCTGTGCCTGAACAGTCACAGTGCATTGAGCTGGAAGATGGTGACGCCGAGGAGTCAAGAGTAGAGCAGTGCCCAGCGAGGAGAGGTATTTCATTTTTTTAACGGTTGGAGCAATATATGGGGAGCATTATACATTGGAGAATTATATATGGGGCCCATTATACACTTGAGCATCATAGATAGGGCCCATTATACACTGGAGCATCATCCATTGGGCACATCATATACTGGAGCATCATATGGGGCACATTATATATGGAGCATCACATGGAGACCATTATATATGGAGCATTACATATGGGGACCACTATATTTGGAGCATTATATGGGGTTCATCATACACTGGAGCATCATGTATGGGGACCATAATATACTAGAGCATCATATGGAGTTCATTATTTATGGGGCATCATATAGGGCTCTTTATATATGGAGCATCATATGGAGCACATGTGGGGCCTATTCTGTATGGAGCATTATATGGAGCCCATTCTGTATTGAGCAATATATGGGGCTCATAATTCTGTATAGAGCAATATATGGGGCTCATTTTTCTGTATGGCGCACTATGTGGTGCCCATAATACTGTATGGAGGACTTTACTGTCTGTTTTTTGAGCTATTGTAGAATTTAAAATATATAGACAGTGATAGTAAAAGTGTTAGGGTCGAGTTCCCGCTTCTGCACAAGGGGAATCTCAAGCCATCCCTGCTGCGGTCTCCCATCCGTCTCCGGCCGCAGTAGACTCTGCTCAGCTTAGATGTCAGTCTCAGCGTCTCGCCCAGTCTAACATTGTGCAGAGGATTACTGCTGCTCCTCCAGGCTCTGCTATTGTAGCCAGTACTGGTTAGGGCGAGCAGACGTCTTTAGGACTAAGTACTTGCTTTCCCCTTCTGAGCATGCCGAGAGTAAGATCTCTCATTGGAGATCAGGGGTCACGTGCTCAGGTACTGCAGCAGCTCCTATTGGTCCGCCAGGAAGGTCCTGAAACCACTTGTGTTCTGGAGCAGTTTCCTATTGGTCCTTATCTGGCAGGCACTGTAGTTGCTACTATAAAAGGGTGGCATGATCGTGCCGCCATGCGCTAGTATCAATCACATTATGTGCTTTGCACATACGATACGATACGATACGATACACTTTATTGATCCCGGGGGGAAATTACAGTATTACAGCAGCAATACAAACAGCAGTACATAAAATATTACATAAAATAGGACACAAAATACATAAAATAGGACACAAATCTTGCACAGGTGTACCAACATTACATAATAAATAAAAGTGTGTAGTTCAGGTATATATAAGATAATGTTAATTGACATTAGTACACCAGTCATCAGTCATTATTTCCTACCACCCTTAGGAAATTATTATACATCCCCATAGCAGTAGGTACAAACGATTTCCTGAATTTCTCCTTCTTGCACCTTAGTAGGATTAGACGGCTGCTGAATGTGCTCTTCTGATTCAAGAACAGCTCGTATAGTGGGTGTGTGTTATTGTTCATTATTGCCCTACACTTCTTCTGAATTCTATCCTCCAATACCTCCTCAAAAGAGTCAAGATGGAGGCCAACAGCTGCGCTTGCCTTCTTGATAAGTTTGTTGAGTTTATTAGTGTCAGCTACTCGCACACTACTGCCCCAGCAAATGATAGCAAAAAAGATGGCGCTTGCTACAACGGACTGGTAGAACATCTCCAGCATTTTACTGCACACATTGAACGACCTGAGCTTCCGCAGAAAGTACAGTCTGCTCATTCCCTTCTTGTAAACCTTTTCTGTATGACACCTCCAATCGAGTTTACTGTCAAGGTGAACCCCCAAATATTTGTAGCTCTCAACAATGTCAACCTCCTGGCCAGCAATGGTGATTGGTATGTAATCTTCCTTTTTCCTCCAGCCCATGAATGACAGCGCTTCCCAGGACTCACATCCAAAGATGATATTTCATATTTTTTTATTTAATAAGTTAAAATGAACCCAGAAACCAATAAACAACCAAATCTGCCTCTGGTTAAAATATTTAATTTATCATCCCACATTTTATCCCCTCCAGAAATGGAAATTTTAAGTAAGGGACTAAATTTCTGCCCTGCTCAAGACATGAGTGCATTTGATCTTTTTCTCGATTTAAATGCATATACTCGCAAACTTACTCTTAAAAGGCATTTCTTGTTGACTGAAAAAAATGGGGACATTGGGGATCTCAAAAAAATACTGATCCCAATAGAGACAAACAAAGAAAGTGAATTTATCCACAAGGAGGTACACCCAAAATCTCTATTTAATCCTCATCAACACAAAGGACCAAATATAGACACTTTTTTTTCATTAGTATCTGAAGAATTTAGGAAATGGGAAAATAATAGTAATAAAAATAAAATCGAAAAGCATGGAATTGGGAAAAATAAGTTAAAAAAGGAGAATAACATCTCTAAAAGAGAAAAAGTGGCATTGGATAATTTAAGACAAAATACAGATATAGTAATAAGGCAAGCTGATAAAGGGGGAGGAGTAGTTGTGTAAAACAGATCTGACTGTATTGAGGAAGCTTTGAACATATTGTCTGATATGAGATATTACAAAATTCTAAAAGAAGATCCTACACAATCCATTGTGCGGGACTATCACCATATGATCAAGGAAGCCTATGAGAGGAATATTCTTAATAAAACAGAAAAAAGGTTTTTAACAAATACAGCGCCAACCATGGCGTTATTTTATCATTTACCAAAATTGCATAAGAAACCTGAAAAACCACCTGGCAGACCGATAATATCAGGAATAGGGTCTTTGACTTGTCATCTTTCTCATTATATTGACTTGTTTTTACAAGATTTAGTAAAGTCTCTTCCTTCATATTTGAGAGACTCCACACAATTAATCGAGGAATTGAGGGATATTGAATGGGAAGATAACTATTCCTTTATCTCGTTGGATGTAAATTCATTATATTCCAACATAGATCATGAAATGGGGGTAAATGCGGTGGGTTTTTATTTAGCAAAGACAGAGATGCTCCCTGAACAAAGAGACTTTCTGTTAAAGGGTCTCAAATTCATTCTTGAACACAATGTGTTCATTTTTGAAGGCGTACTGTACTTACAGTTGCTCGGCACCGCGATGGGGACTCGGGTCGCGCCAAGTTTCGCAAACTTATTCATGGGGCGATTCGAGTCCTCATCGTCACTCTCTAAGCCTGTTTTTAATGATAAAATAAGGCTTTATAAGCGCTTCATTGATGATCTGATTATCATATGGAAGGGGACAGAGGAGGAAGCGGCACAATTTATAAAGGAGCTCAATAATAACACCTGGGGGATCACCTTTACATCACAATTTAATAAAGAAAAAATGGTGTTTCTTGATCTAGAGATACGCCATAGTGGGAAAAAAATTATTACAAAAACCCACTTCAAAAAGGTGGATTCAAATGGCTTTTTAGATTTCAACAGTGCACATTACAAGAATTGGAAGGTAAATATATCCCACAGCCAATTTTTTCGTATAAGAAAGAATTGTACGAGAGAATCTGATTATGTAGCTCAGTCTAAAATTCTAAAAAGAAAATTCAAGGAAAAAAGTTACCCAAAAAATTTGATAAATGGTGCATATAGGGATAACAAAATAAAAACACAGGAGGAATGTTTAAAAGGAAAAAATAGGAAGGGGGATAATTTGACTATTGGTAAAGAAAAAAGTGATTATCGCTGGAAATTTAATTTTGTGACAACATTCAATAGGGGAAATAAAGTCATAAGAACTGTGCTTTCAAAATATTGTATATCTTGAAGCGTGACCCTGTTTTGGGAAAACATCTCCCTGATAAACCAGGGATTACATATAGAAGGGGGAAAACTTTGAAAAACTTGGTGGCCCCCAGTAAATTAAAAAACAGTTGGATTCAAAAGGAAAAAACAATAAAAAAGGTACGGATCAAATTTCAAGTGGTGTTTTTCAAGGAACCAGAGTTTTTAAATGCACCTCCAAAAAATGTTGCACCTGTGGGATCCTAGATCACGGGGCTAAAACTATCAAATGTAACAATACTGGTGAGGTCTTTGAGATTTCACAAAGACTCAACTGAAGCAGTGATTATGTCGTATATGTCATCACATGCAGTTGCGGTTTGCAATATGTGGGATGCACTGTGCAGACACTGCGGTCCCGCATTAATGGTCACAGAAATAGAGCAAAAAATGGGTTTTTAAAACATAGTCTCTCAAGGCATCTGCTAATTAAACATAACAAAATTTTCAACATAAAAGTAACTCCAGTGGAACAGATACCCTCTGGTGTTGCAAATAGGAATGCTCTTTTAAACCGGAAAGAAACATTTTGGATATATCGTCTGGGAACATTATATCCAAATGGATTGAATGATATCATAGAGAGAGTTTGAATGTTTTTTTTTTTTCTTTCTTCTTGCATCTATGTTGTCAAAGTTGGTGGGTGTGCTCCTGAACTTGGTCCACTCCCTAAATCAAGTGTCTGAGACTGGGATAAAAGGTTTACCACTATATATAAGGCCTCTTTCACACATCCGGCGGGCGCCTGGCGGCGCCCCCGGCATTTTACCGCAGCGCCGCATGTGAAAAGCTTTCACACTTCCGGCGCCCAAAATGCGTTTTTTTGCCGGATGGTTTCTGATGCTTGGAGAGATAAGAGACCATCCGGCAAAAAAAAAAAACGTTACATGCAGCGTTTTGTCCGGCCGCCGCAATGTACATTTGCGCCGCATCCGGACAAAACCGCATGCAACGCATTGACATGCGGCGCCATCCGGCGCTAATGCATGTCAATGCGAAAAAAGCCGCATGCGGCGCATCAGATTTTTAGATGCGGCGCTGCGGGAAAATGCCGGGGGCGCCGCAAGGCGCCCGCCGGATGTGTGAAAGAGGCCTAAGTGTTACTGAATTTTATATTATTAGGATTTGTACTGTGTTTTTATGATACCTGATGAAGGATATATATACTGTATCCGAAACGCGTTGTATCTCATCCATTTTAACTTATTAAATAAAAAAATATGAAATATCATCTTTGGATGTGAGTCCTGGGAAGCACTGCCATTCATGGGCTGGATGTGCCTTTCTTGATTTACTCATCTCATCCTGTGTGAGCCTGAATCTGGCTCTTTCACTTGGATCCACCCGTGGCAATCTGCAAGCCCTGTCTATTGAAAAGTATCCCAGAAGGATTTTTGAGGTTACACAATCTGAAGCCATATTAGTCTTCTATAATGTGAGTGCATAAAATTGTGCACACTCTAAAGACTATAATATTGTTTTTACGCACTTAGGGCGCCACGATTTGTCTATTCTTCTCTCCCAAACAGGGTTTTTTTTTTGTATATTATGTGCTTTGCGCCAGGGTGATCTTGCACGCATGTGTTAGGGCTCGGCTGAAATAAGCCCCTAGAATGCCGGCACCTCAAGTGAGAAGATTGTATGCACGTGTTTAGGGCTCGGCTGAAATAAGCCCCTAGAATACCGGCTTCTCCGGTGAGGAAATTGTCTGATTGCGTTGCTGATTGTGTTACTATGGACTGCTGTCCACACAGCAGTTGTCTGTGCATACCTGTGGAGTTAACAGGACACAGTCCATATTTCTGCGTTTCTACCTTAGCGACTCTGTGGCGTAACAGAGTTCGCTTATACCACCATATAGGGCCACAGTGTCCATAGCTGCGACTCTGTGAAGTAACAGAGTTCGCCATAACCGCCATCCTACTAGCAGCAGGCTCTGCCTGCACGGTGGACCCCGGGCTGCGAACGCACTTATTATTTATATTTATTTTGTGCGTTCCGCCAGCCTTAACAAAAAGCAAATGCATTACATGAATAAAATTAGATAGTGGTTTTATTATGAAAGTTTTTCTTGGGGGAATATTTTTCTTTTTTTTATTATTTTTTTGGGGGATTTAGCTTGGTAATTATGCAAAGTATTCTCAAATGTGATTGATAACATATGTGTTATATGTGATCAATGGTTAGTTACCATTTGTTTTTATACCATGTATCATAAGGAATCTTTATCTCAGTGAATAAGGGCTTTTGCCAGAAACGCGTTGAGATGTATCCCCAACCTGTATGATCTACTAAATTATTTGAAATAAATTGAAGATTTTATCTATTTTGGGACTCGCCAAAATTTCTTTTCTATGATAAGCCGCAAGTCATGACTATTGGCTGGAGACCCACTACATTGCAAGACGGACTGAATTATATTACAGAACACGGTGAGGCTATCTTTTTGCTTATTTTACCTTGTATCTCCCATTGTGTTTGTCTATACATTGAATGCAAGGCCTGCCTTGCCCCAAAGTTACACGCAGCCCAATAACCTTTCAACCGACATACTGGATTGCCACATGAAACCAAATTTGCCATTTTTTTCATTTGGTACTGCCATAATGTTAGCCTATGCATTGAATGCAAGGACTGCCCTGCAGCAAAGTAACACGCACCCCAATAACCCTTTCAACAGATGTACTTGAAGGGCCTCATGACAAAAATATTCCCATTAGAAGAAAGTGTCTCCCAGAGTGTCTATGCATTGAATGCAAGGCAAGCCTTGCCCTAAAGTTACACACATCACAATAACCCTTTGAACCGACGTACCGGATGGCCACATGAAACCAAAGTTCCCATTATTATGATTTTTGCACTGCCATAAAGTTTGGCCATGAAGTGAATGCAAGGTCTGCCCTGCCAAAAAGTTACACGCACCCTAATAACCCTTTGAACCGACGTACTGGATGGCCACATGAAACCAAAGTTCCCATTTTTTTCCTTTGGTACTGCCATACTGTTAGCCTGTGCATTGAATGCATGGCCTGCCCTGCACAAAATTTCCACGCACCACAATACCCCTTTGAAGCAATGTAGAGGAGGGCCTCCTGAAAACAAAGTTCCCATTATTAGGAAGTGGGTCTCCCATACTGTTTGCCTATGCAGTGAATGCAAGGGCTGCCAAAAATTTGGAGGCACTCCAATGCCCCTCAGAAGCGACGTAGAAGAGTGCATCATGAAAAAATGTTCACATTATTAGGAAGTGAGTCTCCAATATTGTTTGCCCTATGCAGTGAATGTAAGTGCTGCAAAAAATTTGGAGTAACTCCAATGCCGCTTGGAAGCGATGTAGAGGAATGCCTCACGAAAAAATGTTCCCATTATAAAGGAGCGGGTCTCCTATACTTGTAATGCCCATACACTAAGTGTATGGGCTGAAAAACATTTTCCCCTGGGGGGTACACATCAACCTGCTGTGTAAATATTTTTTTTACGGCATCATAAACACCCTGGTAAAAAACTATAGTGGCTATTGCATCACGGAACACATTCACCCTCGTGTTCTATTGGTGGTGTCTGAAGAGAGGTGGAGGTTGTCCTCCTACAAATCTTTTCCCAATTTAAAGGAGCGGGTGGTTTTCTACACAGTTGATGGTGGGAAGGCGCAGGTTTTTAGCAGAAATATGGCAGATGAGTAGGATGAATTGATCAGGAAATGGTGCATGGTGACGGCAGGAATGGGAACATACAGGATTAACAACACGGGGGCTATGGGAGGTATAAGAGCCAGGATCCAGCCTACAATGATTAGTCATTTACCCACCACCAATTACCAGAATGTGTTTGATGCCCGTCAGAAGATAGGTGTAACTGATGCGCGTATGAAGCTCGGCATAAAAGATGCCCATGAGAAATAGGTTGCCAAAGACGCACGTGTCTGTATAAAGGGTAAAGTGCAGGATGCTTGTGAGATGCTTAATTCTAGAAAGCAAGAAAAAAAGGGTAGCACACTGTAGCGCTATAGCTTGCAAATACGAAATATGAAAAATGAATTGCATCACTGCCTTAGAAATATGAAAAATTGAGAAGTCTTAGCGCATAAGATGGCCAAATTATGTGTGCCTGATAGCCACGTCAAGGCTCTTCTCGTATATCAGGTCCTAACTAATGCCAATCCTCTATTAACAGAAGCATACAGTCTAGATCACGTGAAGTCATTATTGCCCTCTACTCCTCTTTGGTCAGACCTCATCTGAAATACTGTGTCCAGTTTTGGGTACCACATTTTAAAAAAGACATCAACAAACTGGAGCAAGTTCAGAGAAGAGTGACCAGAATGGTGACCAGTCTGAAAACCAGGTCCTATGAAGAATGGTTACATCATTTGGGAAAGTTTAGATTGCAAAATAGAAGACTGAGAGGAGACTTAATAGCTGTCTACAAATATCTCAAGGGCTGTCACATAGTATAAGGTTCATCTTTATTCTCATTTGCACAAGGAAAGACTTGAAGCAATGGGATGAAACTGAATGGGAGGAGACGCAGATTAGATATTAGAAAAACTTTTTGACAGTTAGGGTGGATCAAGGAGTGGAACAGGCTGATACGAGAGGTGGTGAGTTCTCCTTCAATGGAAGTTTTCAAACAGAGGCTGGACAGACATATGTCTGGGATGATTTAGTGAAAGCTGCTTTGAGCAGGGGGTTGGACCAGATGACACAGGAGGTCCCTTCCAACTCTACCATTCTATGATTCTACAATTCTATGAATCTATGATGGATGCTCGTGCAAAACTAAGTTTAAAGAGGAGTGCACAGGCTATAACTATCAACACACCCATGGCACAAGGTTCTTCGTCTACTCTTCACCCATACATATTACCAAGAACATACAAATTTCACAGCCGAAAACTATTTGTTCCGGTGTAATGTACAGTCATAGCCAAAAGTTTTGAGAATGACACAAATATTATATTTTCACATGATCTGCTGCCCTCTGGTTTTTATGTGTGTTTGACAGATGTTTTTATCACAGACAGAAATATAATTGCAAACATATGAGTAATAAAAGCTTATATTGACAGTTAGAATGAGTTAATGCAGCAAGTCAATATTTGCAGTGTTGACCCTTCTTCTTCAGGACCTCTGCAATTCTCCCTGGCATGCTCTCAATCAAATTCTGGACCAAATCCTGACTGATAGCAGTCCATTCTTGCACAATCAATGCTTTCATTTTGTCAGAATTTTTAGGTTTTTGTTTGTCCACCCATCTCTTGATGATTGACCACAAGTTCTCAATGGGATTAAGATCTGGGGAGTTTCCAGGCCATGGACCCAAAATCTCTATGTTTTGTTCCCTGAGCCATTTAGTTATCACCTTTGCTTTATGGCAAGGTGCTCCATCATGCTGGAAAAGGCATTGTTGATCGCCAAACTGCTCTTGGAGGGTTGGGAGAAGTTGCTCTTGGAGGACATTCTGGTACCATTCTTTATTCATGGCTGTGTTTTTAGGCAAGACTGTGAGAGAGTCGATTCCCTTGGCTGAGAAGCAACCCCACACATGAATGGTTTCAGGATGCTTAACAGTTGGCATGAAGACAAGACTGGTGGTAGCACTCACCTTGTCTTCTCCGAATGAGGCGTTTTCCTGATGTCCCAAACAATCGAAAAGGGGATTCATCAGAGAAAATAACTTTACCCCAGTCCTCAGCAGTCCACTGCCTGTACCTTTTGCAGAATATCAGTCTGTCCATGATGTTTTTTCTGGAGAGAAGTGGCTTCTTTGCTGCCCTCCTTGAGACCAGGCCTTGCTCCAAGAGTCTCCGCCTCACAGTGCGTGCAGATGCACTCACACCTGCCTGCTGCCATTCCTGAGCAAGCTCTGCACTGCTGGTAGCCCGATCCCGCAGCTGAAACAATTTTAAGAGATGGTCCTGGCGCTTGCTGGTCTTTCTTGGGCGCCTTGGAGCCTTTTTGGCAACAATGGAATCTCTCTCCTTGAAGCTCTTGATGATGCGATAGATTGTTGATTGAGGTGCAATCTTTCTAGCTGCGATACTCTTCCCTGTTAGGCCATTTTTGTGCATTGCAATGATGACTGCACGTGTTTCTTTAGAGATAACCATGGTTAACAGAAGAGAAACAATGATGCCAAGCACCAGCCTCCTTTTAAAGTGTCCAGTGGTGTCATTCTTACTTAATCATGACAGATTGATCTCCAGCCATGTCCTCATCAACACTCACACCTGTGTTAATGGAGCAATCACTGAAAAGAGGTTAGCTGGTCCTTTTAAGGCAGGGCTGCAATGATGTTAAAATGTGTTTTGGGGGATAAAGTTCATTTTCTAGGCAAATATTGACTTTGCAAGTAATTGCTGTTAAGCTGATCAATCTTTATAACATTCTGGAGTATATGCAAATTGCCATTAGAAAAAGTGAAGCAGTAGACTTTGTAAAAATTAATATTTGTGTCATTCTCAAAACTTTTGTCCATGACTGTACACTGATAAAGGAATACCAATAAACGTAGTTAACCATGAACCTGGGAAACAACAGATTTCCTCTTTACAAGATATGGACGATGATGGTTTTGATGATTTCTTGGAACTTTCCCACATTCCCACCAAGAAGATGAAGATCACAGCTGGCAACAATGCGCAAAAAAGGCCATGAATGTCTGGATTGGACAAACTTTATGTCTTACTAAAGTGTCACAGAATGATGCACACACAGCTTCCATATCTACTGAGCACGAGACTTCGCCAACTTTATTGCACAATACACAAACCTGTACGGAGACTGCAGACAGGGTTTCTGAAATGTTCTTAGTCCTTGGAGCTATGTTTAAGGGGGTGGGTGTTGGGATCAGCCACCTTTGCTGGACAGAGATACTAAGAGTGGTAGGACAACAAACCACATGTTCAGTTAGTTGATGCTGTGTGCTTTGAAGGACAGGGATCTGCAGCTGTGGCTGGACCCTGGTATCATGTATGGAGATTGGAGATTATTTTGCCATATGGAATTGTGATGTCTCACCATACTACTGGATTTGAGGACTGAATCTAAAGACTGTTGCTGGATGTTGATGAGCCAGGGGCTAGGATCTTATGCTGAGGTGAGATCTTACTGCCCGCGTGTGGATCCCGTGGAATGGTGTTATGTCCTTTAACTGTTGGATCCATTGAACTCATCCAAGGATTATTTTTGTTTCCCTGGCATCGGATTACCGGGTAACGCCCCCGGAACTGTTTCTCTCTTGGTGTGGACTCATTGTGTACTCTTAAGATATTGATATATTATGTTATGTGCTCCCTGTCTCAATAAATCCCGTTGGATTGATCTTCGGTGTGGTGTCTCTTCCTGCTCTGTCGCACACACCGTCACAGGCCCCCCACCTGATCAGGGCCCCGGCACTTGCCCAGGTGTGCCAGGTGCTGACGCCGGCCCTGGGGGGGTACAGCCCAATTAGGGAGGTGGAAAAACTGGCATATGTTAAGGCGTAGGCTGGACGTTCAGCAGCTGCAAATGGAGAAATTGGAGAAGTCGGAGGAAGAGGAGGACAAAGCGAGCCATTTTGCTGGCAACCAATGTGTCATCAGGGGAAGGTGGGACAAAATCCTTTGAAACCCAGGCATGGTTCATTTTAATGAAGGTGAGATCACCAATAGAGATGAGTGACTTTGCCTCCGGGAGGGTCGAGTTGGGTCTCGGACCACCCGACATTCCCAAAAGTCGAGTCGAACGAAATCGGCCGACTATCGGCAAAAGTCGAAGGTCCGACTGAAACACGAAACCCAATGCTAGTCAATGGGGTAGCAAAGTCGGCAGGGAGTGGAGGACAGTAAACAGTAAACCTACAGTGCCCATTTCAATGCCAACTACATCAATTCTTATTACTTAAGCTTGTCAACCTTAATTTACTTTATAATAATAGTTACGCATTGAAAACTGGGGGTTATTTGGCTAAAGTTGTGGGGAGGGGCAGGGCTGGCTCCAGGTTTTCATTTGCCCTGGGCCAAAGAGTCTCAGTGGGCCCCTTTAACACATACCACAATTCATGATGCTCCGATACGGCACAAAAATATAGGAATAGTACAATATCAAATACTTCACTTCTTACATTACATGACTGATATCTATTTTAAATTCTACAATAGCTCAAAAACCGGACAGTATATTCCTCCATACAGTATTATGAGCACCACATAGTGCGCCATACAGAATAATGAGCCCCATATATTGCTCCATAAATAATTTGTCCCATATAATGTTCCATACAGTATATAATGAGCTCCACATAATGCTACAGTATATTATGGTCCCCATATAATGTGCCATAGAGTATAGGACGGTCCCCATAGAGTATAATGAGCCCCACATATTGCTCCATACAGTATAATGAGTCGCATATAAAGCTCCATATAGTATATGATGGGCCCCATATATTGCTCCATACAGAATGGGATCCATATAATGCTCCATACAGAATAGGCCCCATATGTGTTCCATATGATGTTCCATACCCTATATGATGCTCCATATATAATGGGCCCCATATGATGCTCCAGTATATGATGGGCCCCATGGATGATGCTCCAGTGTATGATGGGCCTATATAATGCTCCATATATAATGGACCCCATATGATGCTCCAGTGTATAATGGGCCCTGTATATGATGCTCCAGTGTATGATTGGCCCCATTTATAATGCTCCAGTGTATGATGGGCCCCATGGATGATGCTCCAGTGTATGATGGGCCTATATAATGCTCCATATATAATGGGCCCAATATGATGAACCAGTATATGATGGGCCACATGGATAATGGTCCAGTGTATGATGGGCCCCATTTATAATGCTACAGTGTATGATGGGCCCCATATATAATTCTCCAGTGTATAATGCTCCCCATTTATTGCTCAAAACATTTGAAAAAATGAAATACCACCATCCGAACTATTTCTTTGATTGATGGGATGGTCAAGAAAGAGGAACCCATGTGCATTCTGTCGATTGACACAGAAAAGGCTTTCGACAGGGTGCACTGGTATTTTATATTTCAAACGTTAGAAGGAATTGGCTTAAAAGAAACTATGCTCCATAGAATTTCTGCCCTGTACTTATCTCCCAGTGCTCAAGTTAAAATGAATGGTGCACCTTCAAACACATTTTTAATTCGGAATGGCTCGAGGCAAGGCTGTCCTCTTTCACCCTTGCTTTATATACTCACTATGGAACATCTAGCAACCACCATACGGAATAATCCCCCCATTAGAGGCATAAAAGCCCAATCAGAAGAGCACAAACTGACAATTTTGCATATGATGTCCTATTGTATGTCTCTTACCCATCTATAAGTCTCCCAAATATTATCTCAGAATTACATAGATTTGGTCATCTGAGCAATTTCAAAATTAATACCCACAAATCGGAGATTTTCAAAATCTCAATCCAACCAAGTGAGGTGGAGAGGTTGGCAGCTTCATTTCCCTTTAAGTGGTGTTCAGATTCTCTTAACCTATCTAGGAATAAAAATCTGTTATGTTTTGGTAGCTGAGGAGGCAAGAGCAAAAAACCGCAAAGGCAGCTAAACACCAGAGAGGTTGGAAACTAATAGGTTGCAGACCCCTAAACTAACCGCACAACTGGAAGCAGCCGTGGGATGTTCCTACGGTGCCCTAGACGCCTCGTCACAGCCGGAGAGACAGCTACCACTGAAGATGGAAATAGGAAAGCTAACTGCCCCGGAGTAGAGCCCCAAATGAATAGGAAGCACCAAACATATAATGGCGGTTAGACAAGATGAAAACACGAACACAGACAGAAAATAGAATGAGCAAACGCTGGGGCCAAAACTGTCTAGATAGGACAGTACAGGAGAGAATACTGTCTGCAACCCAGAAAAACCCTAGGAAAAACTCCAACACTTCTGAATCCAAAAAAATGCTGAGACCACACGGTCTCGACCACCTATATCAGATCTCTGGTGTGAACACGCAGCTACACAGCAGTAAAAAATCACAAGGACTGAGCAAAAGAACAAATACAAAAAGAGAACAGAGACCAGCGCAAGCCCCCAAAAGGGGACCCGGCTGAACTCAAAAAGCAAAGCACCAAAACCAGGAAAATCAAACAACAGTAAAAAAAACTGAAAGTAACTTATCTGAATGCTAGCAGGAGACAGCAGAAAGGCAAGCTGAATTCCAAACAAGACCAGGAGAAACAATTGATCACTGGCAAGGATCATGAGAGGTCAGCTCACTTATATCAGGCCAGTCCGTCCCACCTGATAACCACTCCCCAAGAGCAGGTGGTGGACCCCTGCCATCCAACATAGGTCCAATACCCTCAGCAACCACCAGAGGGAACTTCAGCTCCGAAGTCTCCAAGACATTCACGACAGTACCCCCCCCCTTGAGAAGGGGTCACCGAACCCTCACGTGCGCCACCAGGCCGATCAGGATGAGCTTGGTGATAGGCACTGACCAGTCTTTCAGCATGAATGTCAGAAGCAAACACCCAAGAATTGTCCTCCTGACCATAGCCTTTCCACTTCATCAAGTACTGGAGACTCCGCCTAGCAAAACAAGATTCCAATATCTTCTCAACCACATACTCCAAATTGCCCTCAACCAAAACAGGCTCAGGAGGCGCAGCCATATGAACCACTGGCTCGACAAACCTCTTCAATAAGGATTTGTGAAATACGTTGTGAATCTTGAATGTTCCTGGAAGAAGCAAACGGAAGGAAACGGGATTAAGAATCTCCATGATCTTATAAGGTCCAATGAACCTTGGCTTAAATTTTGGAGATGCAACCTTCATAGAGATATTTTTTGAGGACAACCAAACCAAGTCACCCACTTTAAATCAAGGACCATCAGTCCTATGCCGGTTGGCAAAGCGCTGGGCCTTCTCCTGAGAGAGGGACAACTTGTCCACTACTTGGTCCCAAATCTGCTGCATTCTCTCCACAATAGAGTCAACACCCGGACAGACAGAAGCCTCCACCTGCCCTGAAGAAAATCGAGGATGAAACCCGAAATTGCAGAAAAATGGAGACATCAAGGTGGCAGAGCTAGCCCTATTAGTCAAGGCAAACTCAGCCAAAGGCAAAAAAGAGACCCAGTTATCTTGATCAGCGGACACAAAAATGGGGCACGTACCTGGCACGGCACATTATCCCAATATGGTTAAGCATGACAGCACCTTACTCTGCATTTTGGTTTGGCACCCTATTAGGAGGCATTGAATTAGGATTTTTCCTTCTTACCATTGCTAATATAGTCTAATTGAATGTATTTCCAGGAGTGGGCTCTGTCAGTTGACACATGATCACATTGTTTGATCGACACTAATTGTAATTCACAGGGAGGTTTACCGTTTTACTATATGTATTATGATACACGGTTATTTTCTCCCCCCTGGTGTCCCCTTGCCTGGAGTTTACATTCATTTCCCCACACATATTTGCCATACATAGAGATATTTACATCTTGTTTATTACATTCCTTTTCTTTGAGCAAATTGAGGGGTTCTATGCAGAGTTAGGTGAGCTAATTTATGTGATACAGGTTTTTCTACTTGCTTTTTCACCATTTCATTTTCATCTTTACGTAATTAATTGTTGTGAACATTTTATGATATTGTTCTCAATAAAATTTATATTTTTATACTTTATATTTTTGTGTGATCTATATGGGCTGGATGCTCTGATTTTCTTGTTATATCTGATCTCAAATAAGTCTCCAAGGTCTGGTTTGTTCTTTCAGTTTGTCCATTGGTCTGAGGATGGAACGCAGAGGAAAAAGACAGCTTAACTCCCAGTTTGGAACAAAATGTCCTCCAAAATCTGGAAACAAACTGGACTCCTCTGTCAGACACAATGTTCTCTGGAATGATGTGCAACCGAACCACCTGTTGAAAAAATAAGGGCACCAACTCAGAGGAGGATGGTAACTTAGGTACAACACCTATATGTATGACCCATGTAGAGCACAAAATAATCTAACAAAACACCAAAGAATAACAATGCTCTACAAAAAAAAAAATATGAAAAATACAACTTTATTAAACATCATAGAAGACAATGTAAAAAATGTAAAATCGGGAGAAACCGACACAAAATACTTTTGTGTCGGTTTCTCCCGATTTTACATTTTTTACATTGTCTTCTATGATGTTTAATAAAGTTGTATTTTTCATATATATTTTTTTGTAGAGCATTGTTATTCTTTGGTGTTTTGGTAACTTAGGTAGTGGCACAAGATGTATCATCTTGCAAAAACCTATCACAGATCACCCAAATAACGGTCATTCTTTGTGAGACAGGGAGGTTGGAAATAAAATTCATAGAGATATGGGTCCATGGCCTTTTGGGCACAGGCAATGGCATTAACAGACCACTAGAGCGAGAGCAAGGTTTGGACCGAGAACACGTTCCACAGGACTGCACAAAGTCCCTGACGTCACGAGACAAAGTGGGCCACCAAAAGGACTGACTCACCAAATCTCTGGTACCAAAAATACCATGATGGCCAACCTACGTGGAGCAATGAATCTCGGACATCACATTCTTCCTCCACTGGTCTGGGACAAACAATCTCCCAACAGGGCAACGTTCAGGTTTATCCTCCTGAAATTTCTCCAAAGCCAGTCTCAAATTGGGCGAGATAGCGGAAAGAACCACTCCCTCCTTCAGAATAACAGCAGGCTCAGTTACCTCAGGAGAATCCAGAAAGAAACTCCTCGAGAGGGCATCCGCCTTAACATTCTTAGTGCCCGGGAGAAAAGAGACCACAAAATTAAAACGTGTGAAAAACAAGGCCCACCTGGCCTGTCTAGGATTTAGTCGCTTGGCTTATTCAAGATAAACCAGGTTCTTATGATCCGTGAGGACCACCACCTGATGCTTGGCTCCTTCCAGCCAATGTCTCCACTCCTCAAAAGCCCACTTCATGGCCAATAACTCCCGATTACCCACATCATAATTACGTTCCGCTGGGGAAAATTTTCGAGAGAAAAAGGCACAAGGGTTACTCTTAGAGGTCTCCGGATCCCTTTGGGGCAAAACGGCTCCTGCACCAAGCTCAGAAGCCTTCAACCTCCACCTGAAATGGTAGAGAAACATCAGGTTGGCGCAGAACAGGAGCAGAAGTGAATCTCCGCTTAAGCTCCTGAAACGCAGAAACTGCCTCAGGAGACCAATTCACTACATCAGAACTCTTCTTGGTCAAATCAGTCAGTGGTTTCACAATACCAGAGAAATTACCTATAAATTTACGATAAAAATTAGCAAAACCCAAAAATCTCTGAACAGCCTTCAATGTAGTGGGTTGAACTCAATCACAAAAGCCTGAACGTTGACCGGATCCATTTCAATAACAGACTGAGACAAAATTAAACCCAGTAATGAAACCTTCTGTACGCCAAAAAGACATTTTGATCCCTTCACAAACAATGCGTTTTCTCTCAAAATCCGGAATACAGTCCGAACATGTTCCACATGAGAATCCCAGTCATTGGAAAATATCAAGATATCGTCCAAATAAACAATCAGAAATTTATCCACGAAATCCCGTAAAATATCGTTCATAAAGGATTGGAAGACGGAAGGGGCATTAGTGAGCCCAAAAGGCATCACTAGGTACTCAAAATGCCCTTTTGGGTTATTAAACACCGTCTTCCATTCATCTCCGTGCTTGATGCAAATAAGATTATATGCCCCCCTGAGGTCAAGCTTGGTAAACCAACAAGCACGTTTCATTCTGGAAAATAGGTCAGAAATCAAGAGTAACGGATACTGATATTTAACAGTGATACTATTCAGGACATGATAATCAATATACGGCCTCAATGAGCCATCCTTCTTGGCCACAAAGAAAAAGCCGGCGCCCAAGGGTGAAGAGGATGGTCTGATATGACCCTTCTCTAAATACTCTTTGAAATAAGATCGCATAGCCTCATGCTCAGGTACAGATAAATTAAAGGTCATTACGAACACATTGACAACCCCAACTGACCACAGACACAGACTTCCAATCCAAAACAGGATTATGAGTCTGCAACAAAGGAAAGCCCAGTACAATAATGTCATGTAAATTATGTAACACCAAAAATTTGCAATTCTCTTGGTGGTCCGGGTCAACCCACATTATCACCTGTGTAGAAAACTGGGGTTTATTCTCCGCCAAGGGGGTAGAATCAATGCCCAGTAAAGGAATAGATTTCCTCAGGGGTATCATAGGGAAACCACAATGTTTGGCAAAATCAAAATCCATCAGGTTTATAGCTGCTCCTGAATCAACAAAAGCCTGAGCCGAAAATGTGGACATGGAGCAAATCAAGGTAACAGTCAACAGAAATTTAGTCTGAACACTACCCAAAACAACTGAGCACGCAAAACGTTTTCCCCGCTTGGGACAGACGGAAATAGCAAGAGAAGCATCACCGCAATAGTAGCACAACTTATTACGCTTTCGAAACTCATGACGCTGTGCCCCAGAAGTCACTCCATCACATTGCATGGGCTCAGGGGCTGGCCCGCAAGGCATCACAATCTCATGCATATTTCTGTGCTCACGCAGATGTCTGTCAATTTGAATAGCTAATGACATAGAGTCATTGAGACCAGAGGGGACAGTGAATCCCACCATAACATCCTTTACCGTCTCTGCCAGACCCTTCCGAAAAAGAGCTGCCAGAGCATCATTATTCCATTTAGTAAGGACTGCCCACTTTCTGAATTTCTGACAATACAGCTCTGCAGCTTCTTGACACTGATTCAATGCCAACAAGGTTTTCTCAGCTTGATCAGTGACATTAGGTTCATCATACAACAACCCCAGAGCCTGAAAAAACACATCAACATCATTCAAAACAGATCCCCAGGAGTCAGGGAAAAGGCCCAATCCTGAGGGTCGCCACGCAACAGGGAGATGACAATTTGAACCTGCTGCGCTGTGTTCCCAGAGGACTTAGGCTTCAAGGCAAAAAACAACTTACAGTTATTTTCAAAATTCAAAAACTTAGACCGATCCCTCAAAAATAAATCCGGCAGAGCGATCCTAGGTTCCACAACAGGCAACCCAGCAAGATAGATAGCAATACTCCGAACTTCAGCAGCAAGCTGCTCCATCACGATCGGATAAATGTTTGACTTCCATAGGGGAAAAAATTCCTCCTCAGCCCCCAGAGAAAAAAGAGGGAAAAAAAATTTTCTGACAACTCTGACAACTTTTTTTTTTATTTTACTATTTTTCCCTTCTGTTAAGTACCATAGAATTTCAGTATGGTCGGTGATTCTGTTATGTTTTGGTAGCTGAGGAGGCAAGAGTAAAAAACTGCAAAGGCAGCTAAACACCAGAGAGGTTGGAAACTAATAGGTTGCAGACCCCTAAATTAAACACAACTAGAAGCAGCCGTGGGACATTCCTACGGTGCCCTAGACGCCTCGTCACAGCCAGAGAGATAGCTACCCCTGAACATGGAAATAGGAAAGCTAACTGCCCCGGAGTAGAGCCCCAAATGAATAGGAAGCCCCCAAACATATAATGGCGGTTAGACAAGATGAAAACACGAACACAGACAGAAAATAGAATGAGCAAACGCTGGGGCCAAAGCTGTCTAGATAGGACAGCACAGGAGAGAATACCGTCTGCAACCCAGAAAAACCCTAGGAAAAACTCCAACACTTCTGAATCCCAAAAAACGCTGAGACCACACGGTCTCGACCACCTATATCAGATCTCTGGTGCGAACACGCAGCTACCCAGCAGTAAAAAATCACAAGGACTGAGCAAAAGAACAAATACAAAAAGAGAACAGAGACCAGCACAAGCCCCCAAAAGGGGACCCGGCTGAACTCAAAAAGCAAAGCAGCAAAACCAGGAAAATCAAACAACAGTAAAAAAAACTGAAAGTAACTTATCTGAATGCTAGCAGGAGACAGCAGAAAGGCAAGCTGAATTCCAATCAGGACCAGGAAGAACAATTGATCACCGGCGAGGATCATGGGAGGTCAGCTCACTTATATCAGGCCAGTCCATCCCACCTGATAACCACTCCCCCACAGCAGGTGGTGGATCCCTGCCATTCAACATAGGTTCAATACCCTCAGCAACCACCAAAGGGAGCTTCAGCTCTGAAGTCGTCTCCAAGACGTTCACAACAAAAATCACCGCCAAAGTATGTAATCTTTATGAAGCAAACTTTAAGACAGCTTTACATAAAGCTGAGTTAGACTTAGAAAAATGGCATAAACTACCTTTATCTTGGTTTGGAAGAGTGAGCGCTATTAAAATGGATCTATTACCCCGTCTTTTATATTATTTCCAAACAATCCCCTTGTATTTAACTGCCTCCTTTTTCTCACGTCTTAAAAAAGCGATTACTCGTTTTATTTGGTCACAAAAACGAGCACATATGTCATACTTTTTGTTAAGTAGATCGAAGCAATAAGGGGGAATAGGTCTGCAAGATTTTGCTATGTATAGTCAAGTAGCAATTGGTACATGTATTTTAGATCTGTTTCATAATAAAAACAACCAAAAATGGGTTACATTAGAAAATTATCTTAATGGACGTGATTCCCGTATACTTATTTGGTCCCCGATGGAAGAACGGGATATACCTTTACCCTTTCTCACCAAAAACATGATATCATTTATTATACAGAATATTATCTTCGTTTGTGACTCTTTGTTTATCAACAAACTCTGTAGATCACGCTACTTCCTTATTATACAAAATCTTCCAAGAAGGGCAGACCCCATCGAGAGATTTCCAGGCATTTTTTTCAAAATGGGAGATTGATTTGGGTAGACCCTTATCAGTTGAAGAAAGAACAAAGATTCTCTTATGCACATTCAGGTCATCGCTCTGTTCGACAAAACAGGAGAGGAGCTACAAAATCTTGTCGAGGTGGTACAGATGCCCATCAGATTTAAACTTAATTTATCCAACAACACCAGATACGTGCTGGAGATGCTTAAAAGATAGAGGTTCATTTGTACACATTTGGTGGCACTTCCCACTCATACGGAAACTGTGGTTAGCATCCTTTGATCTCTGCAACAAGCTGTCTAAACCAAAATTACGCCCACAATGGAGGTGGCCTTGCTGTACTTGTGTAGCTCCTCGATTTCTAGATCTAGAAAGGTCTTCTTAGACATATTCTCACTGCTACCAGGAACGTGATTACTAGATTTTGGAAACAGGAAAAGGTTCCTCGCGTTCTGATTTGGTGATGGAACTCAACGACATATATAGAATCGAACAGCTGATAGGACTACTGAATGGTACCACAGGAAAGGTATATAACACTTGGGCCCCCTGGGTTATATTTAGAGAATCATTGGAATTTGACTCTTGGTTGATAGACCAATAGATGATGGGTCATATGAGTTTACCTACTGGATGGAGCTACATTTACTACTCCGCTCCTTAAAATCCTCCCCCTCCTCCTTTTCTTTTTTTTTTTCTTTTCCCTTCTTTCCCCTTGTTTCTTCTCTATCTTCTTTTCTTTTGTAGACCTAGAGTCTTAGTCTAGGTACCTTCTTCTTTAAAATTTGTAAACAAAGTAATTCTGATGTTAATTGCCTACATGAGCAAACACCTCAGGTGCTCATCCAACATTTGTTTAATTTGTATGAATTTCTGGGGAAAACTTATAGTTGCTATATAATTTTTTTTTGCATGTGATAGTGGAAGAGGTATGTTCTTTTCTCTTCCTGTTATTAATGATTGATGTGTATAAATACCTACATAAACTTGATTTACACAAAAAAATAAAATACCTATCCTGGCTGGGCACTGCTCTACTCTGGACTCCTCAGCGTCGCCATCTTCCAGCTCTCTGCACTGTGACTGTTCTGTAAGAGGGCTCACAGACGTGACGTCATCGCGCTCTCTGACCTGAATGTCACTGTCAGGAAACACGGAAGACGTCACAGCGGTGGAGCAGGGAGAGGTAAGTATTGCAAGTGCTGGGGCCCTGAGCTACCACTCGTTGGGCCAGCACTGGCACAGGGCCCCTCATAGTACACCGGTGTCTCTGACGGCGAGTGGGCCCCCCACCTGCTCAGGGCCCTGGCACTTGCCCGGGTGCGCCAGGTGCTGACGCTGGCCCTGGGGGGGTACAACCAAGTTAGGGAGGTGCAAAAACTGGCATATGTGGAGGTGTAGGCAGGACGTTCAGCTGCTGTAAATGGAGGAATTGGAGAAGTCGGAGGAAGAGGAGGACAAAGCAGGCCATTTTGTTGGCAACCTATGTGTCATCAGGGGAAGGTGGTACAAAATCCTTTGAAACCCAGGCATGGTTCATTTTAATGAAGGTCAGATCACCAACATTTTGGGTCGACAGGCGGGTCCCTCTTTCTGTCAGGATTGATCCAGCAGCACTGAAGACTTTTTCTGATAGCACACTACCAGCAGGTCAAGCGAGCACCTGTAAGGCATATTGTGCCAATTCAGGCCAGGTGTCCATTTTACAGGCCCAGTAGTCAAAGGGGAATGAACTGTGAGGGAGAACATCAATAGGGGAGGAGAGGTAATTTTGAACCACAGTTGACAACTGCTGTCTCCTGTCTGTTGCAATTGATTCAGTATTACCAGTCGTGTGAGCGGTAGTCGAGAAATCAGTCCACAACATGGTCATGAAACCCCTGTCTCCAACGCCACTTCGGCTGTGTGCACCACGAACACCTCTTCCATTTGGCCCTGTACGGCTCGTGGTAGAACCTGCACCTCTGCTTTGTGCTTCTAACAAACGGTTTACCAGAGTTGCTTGTTTGTTCGCCAATATAAGCTCTAGGTACTCCTGTTGTATGATGTTCTGTAATTTGCCTTTAAAGTGTGGATCGAGGATGCTGGCCAACCAGTAGTCGTCATCCTTCATAATTTTGGCAATATGGGGGTCCCTTTTTAGGATCCGCAAGACATAATCACACATGTTGGCCAATGTGCCAGGTATCAATGATAGTAACATAGTTATTAAGGTTGAAGGAAGACTTTAAGTCCATCTAGTTCAACCCATATCCTATCCTAACCTGCCCTAACATGTTGATCCAG
The DNA here is from genome assembly GCA_033576555.1 of Oophaga sylvatica. Classification (NCBI taxonomy): domain Eukaryota; kingdom Metazoa; phylum Chordata; class Amphibia; order Anura; family Dendrobatidae; genus Oophaga; species Oophaga sylvatica. The sequence goes on from JARQOD010000007.1 coordinate 1,343,055, forward strand.
AGGAAGGCAAAAAACCCCAAGTGGCAAACAGTAAGCTTCACATTGGGGAAAAAAATTCCTTTCCGACTCCACATACGGCAATCAGACTAGCTCCCTGGATCAACGCAATATCTAGGAAACTAGTGAATATAGCCTGTAATGTTATACTTTTCAAGAAAGGCATCCAGGTCCTTCTTAAATTTTAGTAGGGAATCACTCATTACAACATTAGACAGCAGAGAGTTCCATAGTCTTACAGTAAAGAATTTGCGTCTGTGATTATGATTAAACCTTCTTTCCTCCAGACGTAGAGGATCCCCCCTTGTCCCCGTCACAGATCTAAAAGTAAAAAGATCATTAGAAAGGTCTTTGTACTGTCCCCTCATATATTTATACATTGTAATAAGATCACCTCTAAGCCTTCGTTTCTCCAAACTAAATAACCCCAAGTGTAATAACCTGTCCTGGTATTGCAGACCCCCCAGTTCTCTAATAACCTTGGTCGCTCTTCTCTACACCCGCTCTAGTTCAGCTATGTCTTTCTTATACAACGGAGACCAGAACTGTACACAGTATTCTAAGTGTGGTCGCACCAGTGACTTGTATAGAGGTAAAATTATGTTCTCCTCATGAGCATATATGCCTCTTTTAATGCATCCCATTATTTTATTTGCCTTTGCAGCAGCTGCCTGACATTGGCCACTAAATGTGAATTTGTCATCCACCCATACACCCAGGTCTTTTTCAGTGACAGTTTTGCCCAGTGTTTTACAATTAAGCACATAATTATACATCTTGTTTGTTCTACCCAAGTGCATGACCTTACATTTATCCCCATTAAAGCTCATTTGCCATTTATCAGCCCAAGCTTCTACATAAATCCTCCTGTATTTAAAACCCTGCAGAGTTTAGTGTCATCTGCAAATATTGAAATACTACTCTGTATGCCCCCTAAAAGGTCATTAATAAATATGTTAAAGAAAAGCGGCCCCAATACTGACCCCTGTGGTACCCCACTGCTAACCGTGATCCAGTCCGAGTGTGCTCCATTAATAACCACCCTTTGTTTCCTATCCATGAGCCAGTTCTTAACCCACTTACACATATTTTCCCTTATCCTCATTGTTCTCATTTTATGCATCAACCTTTTGTGTGGCACCTAGTGTTGAGCGATACGATAATGCAAATATCGGCTATCGGCCGATATTAGCTCTATCGGCCTTTCGATAATTCGTTTCGATATTTTCGTCTTATCGAATACCGGAATCGGATTTGTCACTGTCACTGTGAGTGTCCGTCGGTCGGGTCTGTCAGGAGTCAGCGGCACTTACCTGGCAGAAGATCTCCGGCGGTCACGTCCTGGACTGCTTGATGGCCGCCATTATCTTCTCCCTGGCGGTCACATGCAGTTTTTCGCGATAACTGCAGTGACTGCAGGGTAATCCCGGCCGTAAACCAGTCCGATGACGTCACCGCCGGGGAAGCAGGTAATCAGCTGTGCTGCGCCGGGATTCTGATGTAGCAGAGCTGGATCGTCGTGGGACACTCGTTACTATGGACTGCGTCGGTCAGGTGGTATACTTTTTTTTTTTTTCATTTTTTTACAGGAGATCGATGGCGTCGCAGGATGAGACTGTAATAAAAGTAATAAAAACTGTGTTTTTTTTTTTTTTATTAAATTAAAAAACTTTTTTATGAACATTCACCCGTCCGGGTACATAAACAATTTAACTATTTACATACAGGGACCCTGTCCGGGTTATTTATAATTCTTTGGCAGGGGTGTTCCAGGTACCACCTGGTACTCTTCTGATGCTTGCCAAACATCCGAGGCACCAAGGACCACCAGGACCTGATGACGTCGTGTGGCCTGTACAGTGACGTCGTGACCCGCTATCTGGGTCTGTGTGGCCACCTCTTTCGTCTCCCTCCGGGTCTGGACCCCTATGTCCCGGACTGAACGAACCCCAGGGGGCCTAACAGGCGCCGGGTACGGGCCAGCTATACTTATCATGTCCATAGCTGGGGCTGCTGAGGAGACCACTGAGGGAGGCTTGGGAGATTTACGGCGTGGGGTGGGCACTTTTGCAGAGGCCTGGATGTGGGAGGCTGAAGGCTCCGAGGGTCTCACAGGTTCCTGACACACTGGGGAGTAGGGGTCACACCTGGTAACATTTAGGGCGTACCATCCATTGTAACCCCAGTGTCGGGTGTAAGTCACCAAGTCTCCTGGCAACAGGTCCCTCCCGGGTGTCCTTCTGGGAGGTGAGCCTCCACGTCCCGCCGGTTCACAAAAACTTCTAAATAAAGTCCAGGCTCCTTGATGAAGCCCCAACCACCTTTCAATTTAAAGCCCCGTACTGCACCCTTACGCCGCGGCTCACACAGGGTTCCTTTATCCTTTCTCATCCGGTCCTTATCTGCCCGGTCCTTCTCCAGGTTACGCTGCCGAAGTTTTTGGGATTCTCGCTGCTCCCTTTGTCGCTCTGCTTCCCGCTCCCAACGTCTCCACTCTTCCTCCTGACGCCGGTTGAAATTCTCCTCCACCAGCTGCTCCATGTCTCCACCACTCCACTGCAGCTTACAGTGTCCGGTTTGCGGCAGCTCTCCTGTCGCCCCCAGTCCTGGCGGCACTCCCCTGCGGAGGAAGCAGACGGCTCTAAATCAGATGACAGTCGGGGCTCCGGTACAGGCAGGTAGTGCTCTGGTGCCTGAGCGGCCTCCTCCTTGAGGACGGGTGTCGCTTCTTCTGTCTCAGCGACGGGGGCAGACAGCGGGATCTGGGGTGCTGCCGGTGCAGCGTTTTTTGCACGAACGGGTGCCTCCACTGCGACAACGTCAACCGGATCACATTGCAAGGACTCCTCTACTAGAACGGGTGCCTCACCTTCCGGTACAGACACTTCAGGTAAGAGGGATTGGCGCCGCTCCAAGTTTAGTTTTAGGGCACGCCAGCTCGCTTCCATCCTGGCGACCTCCTCCCGGTGCCGGGCCAGTCCTCTTAGGGTATCCGCCGCTTCTTGCAGCGTAGGAGGGTTTCCAGGCCGGGTGCCCAACGGTGGTTCCGTGGCGATCGGGTCGCTTCCGTGGGGGGAGAGCTCTGACTGCTCCATCCCTTCACATTTCTGCTCGTGTCCATTAGCCATCTCTGCCAAGTCACATGTGTCATTAGCATCTGGAGAGGGCCCCTCTTTTGTAGGGAGGCGGGACCTTCGTGTTAGTTTCCGCACACTGAGGAGGATGAGGAGGCGGAACTGAAGAGCTGTGGGGCACGATCTTACATTGCAGTACCATTTAGAGCCATCGTTTTCGCGTCACTGAGTGAGTGTACAGTACACCCATGAAGAGCACGCCCTTCTTCTTCACCAGTGCCTCGTCGTGACGCAGATATGGCGGAAAAATGGCAAATACATTCTCTGATGATTTTAGCAATTCTCAAGCACAAAACCAGTTCAATTCAGGCACACAGGACTCGCTTATAGCGAGCTACAGAATCCTGTTCGTGATGCCCAAGTTGAGTCGCACAGAGCCAGAGGTTTTGGGGGTACTCGGCACCGAGCCCGTCGACTTCTATGGGGTATGTCACGGCTTTGTAAGAACGCTAACCAGCTCACCGGTTTGTAGAAGCACGGATCCTCCGCTTGATCAAACGTGAAGATACATGAGAAAATGAAGGAAAAAGGGATCCAGCTTCAATAAAATCTTCATCTTTATTGATTCATAAAAACATGAATAATGGCATGCTCCTGGACAAGCTCAGGACAAGGCTACGCGTTTCGATCACAGGGATCTTTATCACAGCTGACATATTCAGACAAGGGCACATATTTAAGACAAAGGAAGACCAATCACGATCAGAAAAAATGTCATGTGATTTTTGACAAGTCCTTAAACAATTTTCACATAACGAATAAAGAAAAAAAAAAAAAAAACACAATATTTGCACAAATAAAATCAATGCAAAGAAATAAAATTAATAATGGAACATCAATTCGTTTCTTTTGTTGAGACCAAATGGATGTCTGGTATGTAGATTAAAGATCCAGAAAGCTTCACTTGTGAGGAGTCGCTGACGCGCATCTCCACCTCGGGAAGACAGGTTAACACTTTCAATACCTGTGACTTGGAAGGAAGAAACATTGCGAGCATGCTGAAAAATAAAATGTTTAGCAGCAGCAGAAATATTGCGATTCGAAGAAACATTCTTTACATCCTGCAAATGTTCAGCGATCCTGATTTTTAGTTTCCTAGTAGTGCAGCCTATATAAGATAAATTGCAAGTAGTGCACGTAATTTTATATACCACATAGCATGAATTACAATTGATATATTTGTTAATGGTATAAATCGCAGTGCTGTCATTATTTTCAAAGGTTTTCGTTACACAAACATATTTGCAAAGTGCACATCTATTGTGGCCACATTTATAAAAAACCTTTATGTTCTAACCACGATGTTTTATGAGAAGAGAAATTATTACTGAACATGCTTGGAGAAACTTTGTTACCAATAGATGGCGCTTTCCTTGAAACAACATTAATACCTGATGAAAGAATGTCAGCAAGAGAGGGATCTTCATATAAAATAGGCAGCGATCTCAAAATGATTTTTTTGATGTCCCCAAATTGAGGACTATATTGAGCACAAAAATATGGTTTCACTGCAAGATCATTTTTTTGTTGTCGCCCTCCACTAATGAGATCCTCTCTGTTTTTATTACTTACAATTGTTCGTGCTCTTTTTAATGACCATTTAGGATAATTTCTGTTTTTTAATTTTGTATCCACACAATTAAATTCCGTTTCCAAAGCTGTAGGATCGCTGCAGTTTCTCAAAATTCTAGTATATTCACCCAAAGGAATCGATTTAATAGTATGTTTGGGGTGACTGCTTGCTGCATGCAAGATAGAATTACCAGCACAAGGTTTGCTGAACGTTTTAGTAATAATAACAGAGTCATGTACCCCATATAAATCAAGATCCAAAAAAGAAATTTTGTTATGATGAAATTTATGAGTAAAATGTATGTTGAATGAATTAGAATTGATATAATCAATAAATCCGGATATGGCAGGTACATCACCACTCCAAATGATGAGTAAATCATCAATATATCTACCATACCAAGCAATCGAGTCAATAAATGGATTAGTAGCTGAAAAAATAAAAAAATATTCCCAATATGACATAACAAGATTAGCTAGGGATGGCGCGAATTTCGCACCCATCGCCACGCCAGATTTTTGTAAAAAAATTTATTGTCAAATGAGAAAAAATTGTGGGTTAATAAAAATTGAATAACTTGTAAAATATAATTAATGAGATCCTGGGAATAATTACTGAATTTCGTTAAGACAAACTGCAGCGCTGTCATGGCAACATTGTAAGGTATACAGGTATATAAAGAAGTCACATCACAACATAACCAAGTATTTTCTTTAGACCAGATTTTCTTGGAAAACATTCTCAGCACTTCTTTAGAATCTTTAATGTAACCAGGAGTGATTTGTACTAGTGGTTGAAGTAGTGAGTTAACCCATTCACCCAGATGTTCATTTAAAGATCCAATCCCTGAGACAATAGGTCTCATGGGGGGGATTTTCATATCCTTGTGAATTTTTGGGAGACCATGCATGATAGGGATAATAGGATGAGACACTGTGAGATAATCAATTTGTTTTTTGGTTAAAATGCCAAGGCTGAAACCCTCATTGATAATTTGGATAATCTCACTTTTAAATTTATCAGTGGGATTTGTATGGAGTTTTTCATATACATCACTGTCAGACAAGAGAGACATAATTTGAGAATGATAATCCTCTTTATTCAGGATAACTACCATGCCACCCTTGTCCGACATTTTAATTATTATATCTGACATACTTTTGATCTCATCTAATGCAGTTTTCTGGGCTTTTGTTAAATTGGAATGATTTCTGCTGCTGCCCATTTTAACCTATCATGAAGGATTTTTAAATCCCTCTCTATCACCTCCTGGTATTTAGTCATGCAATCAGGCCTGGATTGAATGGGATAAAAAGAGGGATTTTTTGTTTTAAACACAGATGCATGAATGGTATCAGATTCATTATCATAGGAATGAGTAGACAAACTAAACAAAGTGTTGAGAGATACCTGTTCTCTGAAAGACAAGTCAGTAAATTCATTATTATATGTCAGCGACTCCTGCAAAGGGGTCTCATCAGAATGATTTAAAAATGCTTTTTGATGGTAAGGTCTCGCATAAACTTATTGACGTCCAAAATAGTAGAAAAAAGATTGAAATTCTGATCGGGCACAAAATTCAGACCTAAGGACAAAACATCTAATTGCGTTTTGGTAAAGTCTCGTGCAGATAAATTCAAGACATTATCATGGTTTATTATTTGCGATAATTCTTCCTGCGGCGTGTAATCATGACATGATCTTTGTCTGTGTTTTCTGCCACCCCGCCTTTTACGTTTTTTGAATGACGAAAAAACTTTGTGGTGTGAACACTGTCATTAGAGGAAACACTCAGATTATTGTCAGATGAATCCAACTCAGAGGATGTAAAACAGACATGTGGTTTAGATACCGGTTCATTGAGAGCATGGTTGCGTTTTAAAATAGATTTAGGAGTTCTATGACCCCGCTCCCAATGGCCCCAGTCATAGACTTTCTTGGTTGAATAGTCTCTTAGATCACGAGAAAATTTTCTTTTTTTCCGGTCCATGATATCCTTTTCTAGGCTAGAGACATTATCTTGCATTTTAGCCACAAGTGAGTCATACTGAGTCAACGATTTAAATTCAGTGAGCGCAGTATCTGCATCATTCATTTGTTTCTGAATATCCTCCAATTTATTACTCTCATATTTGACTATGAGTTGCATTAGTTTGGAAGAACAATTACTGAGTATCTGATTCCACTCTTCAATGAAAATGTCAGAAAAAATTGTAGTGGGGATTTTTTTAATACGAAGCCCCCTTGGAATCATATCCTTAGCTAGATAATTTTGGAGGGTAGTATGATCCCACCACAACTTTGTTTCTTGAAGCAAAAGTTTTTCCATTTTGTTGATATTTTCATTCAGATCAGGCATGTCTGGAATTTCGTTAATATCACCAGAAAACACTTGTGCCGCTTTGACAGATCTGTCTTGAACAAAAATAGATGCCATAATAAAGCTGGTGCCTGAGCTTAATGACTGAGTCCACTTTCAAAATACTTGAAAATATTGAGCATGAAACCGGGGGCACGGTAATCAAAAGTACAAATGTAAGAACGCTAACCAGCTCACCGGTTTGTAGAAGCACGGATCCTCCGCTTGATCAAACGTGAAGATACATGAGAAAATGAAGGAAAAAGGGATCCAGCTTCAATAATGACAGTGTTCACACCACAAAGTTTTTTCGTCATTCAAAAAACGTAAAAGGCGGGGTGGCAGAAAACACAGACAAAGATCATGTCATGATTACACGCCGCAGGAAGAATTATCGCAAATAATAAACCATGATAATGTCTTGAATTTATCTGCACGAGACTTTACCAAAACGCAATTAGATGTTTTGTCCTTAGGTCTGAATTTTGTGCCCGATCAGAATTTCAATCTTTTTTCTACTATTTTGGACGTCAATAAGTTTATGCGAGACCTTACCATCAAAAAGCATTTTTTAAATCATTCTGATGAGACCCCTTTGCAGGAGTCGCTGACATATAATAATGAATTTACTGACTTGTCTTTCAGAGAACAGGTATCTCTCAACACTTTGTTTAGTTTGTCTACTCATTCCTATGATAATGAATCTGATACCATTCATGCACCTGTGTTTAAAACAAAAAATCCCTCTTTTTATCCCATTCAATCCAGGCCTGATTGCATGACTAAATACCAGGAGGTGATAGAGAGGGATTTAAAAATCCTTCATGATAGGGTTAAAATGGGCAGCAGCAGAAATCATTCCAATTTAACAAAAGCCCAGAAAACTGCATTAGATGAGATCAAAAGTATGTCAGATATAATAATTAAAATGTCGGACAAGGGTGGCATGGTAGTTATCCTGAATAAAGAGGATTATCATTCTCAAATTATGTCTCTCTTGTCTGACAGTGATGTATATGAAAAACTCCATACAAATCCCACTGATAAATTTAAAAGTGAGATTATCCAAATTATCAATGAGGGTTTCAGCCTTGGCATTTTAACCAAAAAACAAATTGAAATATCTCACAGTGTCTCATCCTATTATCCCTATCATGCATGGTCTCCCAAAAATTCACAAGGATATGAAAATCCCCCCCATGAGAACCTATTGTCTCAGGGATTGGATCTTTAAATGAACATCTGGGTGAATGGGTTGACTCACTACTTCAACCACTAGTACAAATCACTCCTGGTTACATTAAAGATTCTAAAGAAGTGCTGAGAATGTTTTCCAAGAAAATCTGGTCTAAAGAAAATACTTGGTTATGTTGTGATGTGACTTCTTTATATACCTGTATACCTTACAATGTTGCCATGACAGCGCTGCAGTTTGTCTTAACGAAATTCAGTAATTATTCCCAGGATCTCATTAATTATATTTTACAAGTTATTCAATTTTTATTAACCCACAATTTTTTTTCTCATTTGACAATAAATTTTTTTTACAAAAATCTGGCGTGGCGATGGGTGCGAAATTCGCGCCATCCCTAGCTAATCTTGTTATGTCATATTGGGAATATTTTTTTATTTTTTCAGCTACTAATCCATTTATTGACTCGATTGCTTGGTATGGTAGATATATTGATGATTTACTCATCATTTGGAGTGGTGATGTACCTGCCATATCCGGATTTATTGATTATATCAATTCTAATTCATTCAACATACATTTTACTCATAAATTTCATCATAACAAAATTTCTTTTTTGGATCTTGATTTATATGGGTACATGACTCTGTTATTATTACTAAAACGTTCAGCAAACCTTGTGCTGGTAATTCTATCTTGCATGCAGCAAGCAGTCACCCCAAACATACTATTAAATCGATTCCTTTGGGTGAATATACTAGAATTTTGAGAAACTGCAGCGATCCTACAGCTTTGGAAACGGAATTTAATTGTGTGGATACAAAATTAAAAAACAGAAATTATCCTAAATGGTCATTAAAAAGAGCACGAACAATTGTAAGTAATAAAAACAGAGAGGATCTCATTAGTGGAGGGCGACAACAAAAAATGATCTTGCAGTGAAACCATATTTTTGTGCTCAATATAGTCCTCAATTTGGGGACATCATAAAAATCATTTTGAGATCGCTGCCTATTTTATATGAAGATCCCTCTCTTGCTGACATTCTTTCATCAGGTATTAATGTTGTTTCAAGGAAAGCGCCATCTATTGGTAACAAAGTTTCTCCAAGCATGTTCAGTAATAATTTCTCTTCTCATAAAACATCGTGGTTAGAACATAAAGGTTTTTATAAATGTGGCCACAATAGATGTGCACTTTGCAAATATGTTTGTGTAACGAAAACCTTTGAAAATAATGACAGCACTGCGATTTATACCATTAACAAATATATCAATTGTAATTCATGCTATGTGGTATATAAAATTACGTGCACTACTTGCAATTTATCTTATATAGGCTGCACTACTAGGAAACTAAAAATCAGGATCGCTGAACATTTGCAGGATGTAAAGAATGTTTCTTCGAATCGCAATATTTCTGCTGCTGCTAAACATTTTATTTTTCAGCATGCTCGCAATGTTTCTTCCTTCCAAGTCACAGGTAATGAAAGTGTTAACCTGTCTTCCCGAGGTGGAGATGCGCGTCAGCGACTCCTCACACGTGAAGCTTTCTGGATCTTTAATCTACATACCAGACATCCATTTGGTCTCAACAAAAGAAACGAATTGATGTTCCATTATTAATTTTATTTCTTTGCATTGATTTTATTTGTGCAAATATTGTGTTTTTTTTTTTTTTTTTTTTCTTTATTCGTTATGTGAAAATTGTTTAAGGACTTGTCAAAAATCACATGACATTTTTTCTGATCGTGATTGGTCTTCCTTTGTCTTAAATATGTGCCCTTGTCTGAATATGTCAGCTGTGATAAAGATCCCTGTGATCGAAACGCGTAACCTTGTCCTGAGCTTGTCCAGGAGCATGCCATTATTCATGTTTTTATGAATCAATAAAGATGAAGATTTTATTGAAGCTGGATCCCTTTTTCCTTCATTTTCTCATGTATCTTCACGTTTGATCAAGCGGAGGATCCGTGCTTCTACAAACCGGTGAGCTGGTTAGCGTTCTTACATTTGTACTTTTGATTACCGTGCCCCCGGTTTCATGCTCAATATTTTCAAGTATTTTGAAAGTGGACTCAGTCATTAAGCTCAGGCACCAGCTTTATTATGGCATCTATTTTTGTTCAAGACAGATCTGTCAAAGCGGCACAAGTGTTTTCTGGTGATATTAACGAAATTCCAGACATGCCTGATCTGAATGAAAATATCAACAAAATGGAAAAACTTTTGCTTCAAGAAACAAAGTTGTGGTGGGATCATACTACCCTCCAAAATTATCTAGCTAAGGATATGATTCCAAGGGGGCTTCGTATTAAAAAAATCCCCACTACAATTTTTTCTGACATTTTCATTGAAGAGTGGAATCAGATACTCAGTAATTGTTCTTCCAAACTAATGCAACTCATAGTCAAATATGAGAGTAATAAATTGGAGGATATTCAGAAACAAATGAATGATGCAGATACTGCGCTCACTGAATTTAAATCGTTGACTCAGTATGACTCACTTGTGGCTAAAATGCAAGATAATGTCTCTAGCCTAGAAAAGGATATCATGGACCGGAAAAAAAGAAAATTTTCTCGTGATCTAAGAGACTATTCAACCAAGAAAGTCTATGACTGGGGCCATTGGGAGCGGGGTCATAGAACTCCTAAATCTATTTTAAAACGCAACCATGCTCTCAATGAACCGGTATCTAAACCACATGTCTGTTTTACATCCTCTGAGTTGGATTCATCTGACAATAATCTGAGTGTTTCCTCTAATGACAGTGTTCACACCACAAAGTTTTTTCGTCATTCAAAAAACGTAAAAGGCGGGGTGGCAGAAAACACAGACAAAGATCATGTCATGATTACACGCCGCAGGAAGAATTATCGCAAATAATAAACCATGATAATGTCTTGAATTTATCTGCACGAGACTTTACCAAAACGCAATTAGATGTTTTGTCCTTAGGTCTGAATTTTGTGCCCGATCAGAATTTCAATCTTTTTTCTACTATTTTGGACGTCAATAAGTTTATGCGAGACCTTACCATCAAAAAGCATTTTTTAAATCATTCTGATGAGACCCCTTTGCAGGAGTCGCTGACATATAATAATGAATTTACTGACTTGTCTTTCAGAGAACAGGTATCTCTCAACACTTTGTTTAGTTTGTCTACTCATTCCTATGATAATGAATCTGATACCATTCATGCACCTGTGTTTAAAACAAAAAATCCCTCTTTTTATCCCATTCAATCCAGGCCTGATTGCATGACTAAATACCAGGAGGTGATAGAGAGGGATTTAAAAATCTTCATGATAGGGTTAAAATGGGCAGCAGCAGAAATCATTCCAATTTAACAAAAGCCCAGAAAACTGCATTAGATGAGATCAAAAGTATGTCAGATATAATAATTAAAATGTCGGACAAGGGTGGCATGGTAGTTATCCTGAATAAAGAGGATTATCATTCTCAAATTATGTCTCTCTTGTCTGACAGTGATGTATATGAAAAACTCCATACAAATCCCACTGATAAATTTAAAAGTGAGATTATCCAAATTATCAATGAGGGTTTCAGCCTTGGCATTTTAACCAAAAAACAAATTGATTATCTCACAGTGTCTCATCCTATTATCCCTATCATGCATGGTCTCCCAAAAATTCACAAGGATATGAAAATCCCCCCCATGAGACCTATTGTCTCAGGGATTGGATCTTTAAATGAACATCTGGGTGAATGGGTTAACTCACTACTTCAACCACTAGTACAAATCACTCCTGGTTACATTAAAGATTCTAAAGAAGTGCTGAGAATGTTTTCCAAGAAAATCTGGTCTAAAGAAAATACTTGGTTATGTTGTGATGTGACTTCTTTATATACCTGTATACCTTACAATGTTGCCATGACAGCGCTGCAGTTTGTCTTAACGAAATTCAGTAATTATTCCCAGGATCTCATTAATTATATTTTACAAGTTATTCAATTTTATTAACCCACAATTTTTTCTCATTTGACAATAAATTTTTTTTACAAAAATCTGGCGTGGCGATGGGTGCGAAATTCGCGCCATCCCTAGCTAATCTTGTTATGTCATATTGGGAATATTTTTTTATTTTTTCAGCTACTAATCCATTTATTGACTCGATTGCTTGGTATGGTAGATATATTGATGATTTACTCATCATTTGGAGTGGTGATGTACCTGCCATATCCGGATTTATTGATTATATCAATTCTAATTCATTCAACATACATTTTACTCATAAATTTCATCATAACAAAATTTCTTTTTTGGATCTTGATTTATATGGGGTACATGACTCTGTTATTATTACTAAAACGTTCAGCAAACCTTGTGCTGGTAATTCTATCTTGCATGCAGCAAGCAGTCACCCCAAACATACTATTAAATCGATTCCTTTGGGTGAATATACTAGAATTTTGAGAAACTGCAGCGATCCTACAGCTTTGGAAACGGAATTTAATTGTGTGGATACAAAATTAAAAAACAGAAATTATCCTAAATGGTCATTAAAAAGAGCACGAACAATTGTAAGTAATAAAAACAGAGAGGATCTCATTAGTGGAGGGCGACAACAAAAAAATGATCTTGCAGTGAAACCATATTTTTGTGCTCAATATAGTCCTCAATTTGGGGACATCAAAAAAATCATTTTGAGATCGCTGCCTATTTTATATGAAGATCCCTCCTTGCTGACATTCTTTCATCAGGTATTAATGTTGTTTCAAGGAAAGCGCCATCTATTGGTAACAAAGTTTCTCCAAGCATGTTCAGTAATAATTTCTCTTCTCATAAAACATCGTGGTTAGAACATAAAGGTTTTTATAAATGTGGCCACAATAGATGTGCACTTTGCAAATATGTTTGTGTAACGAAAACCTTTGAAAATAATGACAGCACTGCGATTTATACCATTAACAAATATATCAATTGTAATTCATGCTATGTGGTATATAAAATTACGTGCACTACTTGCAATTTATCTTATATAGGCTGCACTACTAGGAAACTAAAAATCAGGATCGCTGAACATTTGCAGGATGTAAAGAATGTTTCTTCGAATCGCAATATTTCTGCTGCTGCTAAACATTTTATTTTTCAGCATGCTCGCAATGTTTCTTCCTTCCAAGTCACAGGTATTGAAAGTGTTAACCTGTCTTCCCGAGGTGGAGATGCGCGTCAGCGACTCCTCACACGTGAAGCTTTCTGGATCTTTAATCTACATACCAGACATCCATTTGGTCTCAACAAAAGAAACGAATTGATGTTCCATTATTAATTTTATTTCTTTGCATTGATTTTATTTGTGCAAATATTGTGTTTTTTTTTTTTTTTTTTTTTTTTTTTTTCTTTATTCGTTATGTGAAAATTGTTTAAGGACTTGTCAAAAATCACATGACATTTTTTCTGATCGTGATTGGTCTTCCTTTGTCTT
>JARQOD010000007.1:1356861-1439964 GCA_033576555.1 Oophaga sylvatica
CAGATTTGCTTTCGCTAAACACATCAGAAAAATCAGTCAAAAAGTCAGGAACATCCTGAGCCTGGGGAGAGGCAGATAAAACAGGAATGTTGACATTAACACATTGGCAGCCCCAACTGGACACAGACAAAGATTTACAATCCAAAACAGGATTATGAGACTGTAACCAAGGGAAACCCAGTACAATAATGTCATGCAGATTATACAGCACCAAAAATTTGCAACTCTCCTGATGATCAGGTTCAAACCTCATTATCACCTGAGTAAAGAACTGGGGTTTATTCTCAGCCAAAGGGGTAGAATCAATCCCCAGTAGGGGAATAGACTTCCGTAGGGGTATCAAGGGAAACCCACAACGTTTAGCAAAATCAAAATCCATCAGGTTAATAGCTGCTCCCGAATCAACAAAAGCCTGAGCAGAAAATGTGGACAGGGAACAAATCAGGGTAACAGTCAACAGAAATTTAGTCTGAACACTACCCAAGACAACTGAGAGCGCAAAACGTCTTCCCCGCTTAGGGCAGACTGAAATAGCATGAGAGGCGTCACCACAGTAGAAACATAACCCATTGCGTTTTCGAAACTCATGACGCTGTGCCCCAGAAGCCACTCTATCACACTGCATGGACTCAGAAGCTGGTTCACAAGGCAACACTATTCCACGCATACCTCTACGCTCACGCAAACGTCTGTCAATTTGAATCGCTAATGACATAGAATCATTGAGACCAGAGGGAGCAGGGAAACCCACCATAACATCTTTTACATTCTCTGACAGACCCTTCCAAAAAAGGGCTGCCAAAGCATCGTCATTCCATTTGATCAGGACTGCCCACTTTCGGAATTTCTGACAGTACAACTCAGCGTCCTCCAGCCCCTGATTTAATGCCAACAAGGTTTTTTCAGCTTGATCAGTGACATTAGGTTCATCGTACAATAACCCCAGAGCCAGAAAAAATGCATCAACATTACTCAAAACAGGGTCCCCAGGTGTCAGGGAAAGGGAAAAAGCCCAATCCTGAGTACTGCCGCGCAGGAGAGAGATGACAATTTGAACCTGCTGTGCTGCGTTCCCTGAGGACTTAGGTTTTAAGGCAAAAAACAACTTACAGTTATTTTTGAAATTCAGAAATTTAGCTCGATCCCCCAAAAATAAATCTGGCATGGGGATCCTACAGTAGGTTCCACAACCGGCAACCTAGCAAGATAGGTAGCATTACTCCGAACTTCAGTGGCAAGCTGATCCACACAGCCAGACAACTGTGCAAACTCCATTGAGAGAAAAAAAAAAATCCTCCTCAGCACCCAGAGAAAAAGAGGGAAAAAATGCAACAAACAGAGAAAAAAAAAAAAATTTCTGACAACTTCCTTTTTTCTTTTTCCTTTTACTATTTTTCCCTTCTGTTGAGTACCATATAATTTTCAGTTTGGCCGGTGATACTGTTATGATTTGGTAGCTGAGGAGAGCAGGCAAAAACGGCAATACACCAGAGAGGTTGGAATCTACTGGATTGCAGTACCCTGACTAACCACCACAACTAAAGGCAGCCGTGGAGCGTTCCTACGTTGGTCCTAGATGCCTCGTCACAGCCTGAGAGGTTAACTACACCTAAAGATAGAAAGAGGAAAGCTATCTGCCCCGGAGCAGATCCCCAAAGAACATAGGAAGCCCCCAAACATGTAATGGCGGTTAGACAAGAGGAAATACAGACACAGACAGAAAATAGTATGAGCAAACGTTGGGGCCCAATCTACCTGGACAGAAAAGGATAGGAAGGACACTTACTGCAATCCAAAAAACCCTAAAAAATACCAACTCTACTAATTGCAAAAACACCTCAGATCACACGACCTCTACCACCTAAATTAGTTCTCTGGTGTCACAAAACTAAGCTGCAGCCACTGAAAAAACTGGAAAAGGCAAATGAACAAATAACAGTGGCTCATATAAACTGAGAGGAGCACAAGCCCCGGAGGGGACCTGGCTGACCTCTGCTATGATTTGGTAGCTGAGGAGTGCAGGTAAAAAAGGCAATACACCAGAGCAGTTTGAATCTATGAGATTGCAGTACCCTGACTAACCACCACAACTAGAGGCAGCCGTGGAGCGTTCCTACGTTGGTCCTAGACGCCTCGTCACAGCCTGAGAAACTAACTATACCTAAAGATAGAAAGATGAAAGCTATCTGCCCGGAGCAGATCCCCAAAGAACATAGAAAGCCCCCAAACATGTAATGGCGGTTAGACAAGAAGAAATACTGACACAGACAGAAAATAGTATGAGCAAACGTTGGGGCCCAAACTATCTAAATAGAAAAGGATAGGAAGGGCACTTACTGCAATCCCAAAAAACCCTGAAAAGCACCAACTTTACTAATTTCAAAAACACCTGAGATCACACGACCTCTACCACCTAAATTAGTTCTCTGGTGTAACAAAATTAAAACAGCAGCCACTGAAAAAACTGGAAAAAGCAAATGTACAAACATCAGTGGCTGAACAAAACTGAGAGGGCAAAAGCCCCCGAGGGACCCTGAAGGCCCCCACAGAAGTGCAGGACAAAATGCAAAAATCAAGCACAAAAGCAAAAAGAAGAAAATGTCTTATCTGTTAGCAGGAGATGCAGACACGACACAGCAGGCTACAAAGGAAACAGGAATCAAGGATTGAGACCAGAACAATTGATCACCGGCAACCCTGATGGGAAGGTGACTCCCTTATATAAGACCAGTCAGTAACACCTGATTCCCAATCCTCACAATCTTCACTGGACAGTCCAGTACCGCTTGTAACCACCAGAGGGAGCCTCTGCTCAGAACTCATCTCAAGTCCATTCACAACAGTACCCCCCCCTTGAGGAGGGGTCACCGAACCCTCACTTGAGCAACCAGGTCGGTCAGGATGAGTTCTATGATACGCACATATGAGTCTCCTAGCATGGATGTCAGAAGCAAACACCCAAGAATTGTCTTCCTGACCAAAACCTCTCCACTTAACCAAATACTGGAGTTTCCGTCTAGAAAAACGAGAATTCAAAATTTTCTCAACCTCAAACTCCATATTGCCCTCAACCAAAACAGGGTCAGGAGGCAAAGCAGTAGGAACCACTGGCTCAACAAACCTCTTCAACAAGGACTTGTGGAACACATTATGGATCTTAAATGTCCCTGGAAGAAGCAAACGAAAAGAAACAGGATTAATAATCTCCATGATCTTATAAGGTCCAATGAACCTAGGCTTAAATTTAGGAGATGCTACTCTCATAGGAATATTCTTTGAGGACAACCAGACCAAGTCCCCCACTTTAAACCAGGACCATCAGTCCTATGCCGGTTAGCAAACCGCTGGGCCTTCTCCTGAGAGAGGGACAACCTCTCCACTACCTGGTCCCAAATCTGCTGCATACGCTCAACAACAGAGTCAACACCTGGACAGACAGAAGCCTCCGTCTGTCCTGAAGAAAATCGAGGGTGAAACCCAGAATTACAGAAAAACGGAGACATCAAAGTGGCAGAGCTAGCCCTATTATTAAGAGCAAACTCAGCCAAAGGCAAAAAAGAAACCCAGTCATCCTGATCAGCAGACACAAAGCATCTTAGATAAGTCTCCAATGTCTGGTTTGTTCTCTCAGTTTGACCATTGGTCTGAGGATGAAATGCCGAGGAGAAAGACAATTGAACACCCAGTTTAGAACAAAAAGTCCTCCAAAATCTGGAAACAAACTGGACTCCTCTGTCAGACACAATGTTCTCAGGAATGCCGTGTAAACGAACCACGTGCTGAAGGAACAACGGCACCAATTCAGAGGAGGAAGGCAACTTAGGTAATGGCACAAGATGTATCATTTTGGAAAACCTATCACAAATTACCCAGATGGTGGTCATTCTCTGAGAAACAGGAAGATCGGAAATGAAATCCATAGAGATATGGGTCCATGGTCTCTTGGGCACAGGCAATGGCATCAACAAACCACTAGAGCGAGAGCAAGGCTTGGAGCGAGAGCAAGTCCCGCAGGACTGCACAAATTCCCTGACATCGCGAGACAAGGTAGGCCACCAAAAGGACCGACTAACCAAGTCTCTGGTACCAAAAATTCCGGGATGCCCAGCCAATGCGGAACAATGAATCTCAGACATCACACTCTTTTTCCATTGGTCCGGGACAAACAATTTTCCAACAGGGCAGCGCTCGGGCCTATCCTCCTGACACCCCTCCAGAGCAAGTCTCAAATTGGGCGAGATGGCGGAAAGAACTACACCCTCCTTCAAAATAACAGAGGGATCAGATAGCTCAGGAGAGTCCGCAAGGAAACTCCTCGAGAGGGCATCCGCCTTAACATTCTTAGTGCCAGGAAGAAAGGAAACCACAAAATTAAAACGTGTGAAAAACAAGGCCCACCTGGCCTGTCTAGGATTGAGTCGCTTGGCAGATTCCAGATAGACCAGATTCTTATGGTCCGTAAGGACCACCACCTGATGTTTGGCTCCCTCCAGCCAATGTATCCACTCTTCAAAAGCCCACTTCATGGCCAATAACTCCCGATTACCCACGTCATAATTACGTTCAGTAGGAGAAAATTTTCGAGAGAAAAAGGCACAAGGGTTACTTTTAGAGGTCTCTGGATCTTTTTGGGACAAAACGGCACCTGCCCCAATTTCAGAGGCATCAACCTCCACCTGAAATGGCAGAGAAACATCAGGCTGCCGTAGAACAGGAGCAGAAGTGAATCTCTGCTTAAGTTCCTGAAACGCAGAGACTGCCTCAGGAGGCCAATTCACCACATCAGAACCCTTTCTGGTCAAATCAGTTAATGGTTTAACAATAACAGAGAAATTACCAATAAATTTACGATAAAAATTGGCAAAACCCAAAAATCTCTGAAGAGCCTTTAATGAAGTAGGTTGGACCCAATCACAGATGGCCTGAACCTTGACCGGGTCCATTTCAATAACAGATGGGGACAAAATGAATCCCAGAAATGAGATCTTCTGTACGCCAAAAAGACACTTTGATCCCTTCACATACAGAGCATTCTCTCTCAAAATCTGGAATACAGTTCGAACATGTTTCACATGAGAGTCCCAGTCATTAGAAAAAATCAAGATATCATCCAAATAAACAATCAGAAATTTGTCCACAAAATCCCTGAAAATGTCATTCATGAAGGACTGGAAGACGGAAGGAGCATTAGTGAGCCCAAAGGGCATCACAAGGTACTCAAAATGCCCTTCAGGGGTGTTAAATGCCGTCTTCCATTCATCCCCGTGCTTAATGCGAATAAGGTTATACGGCCCCCTGAGGTCAAGCTTGGTAAACCAAGTAGCGTTTTTCACCCTGGAAAACAGGTCAGAAATCAAGGGTAACGGGTATTGATATTTCACAGTAATATTGTTCAAGAGACGATAATCAATACACGGCCTTAATGAACCATCTTTTTTGGCCACAAAGAAAAAACCGGCACCTAAGGGTGAAGAGGATGGTCTGATATGACCCTTCTCCAATGATTCCTTGATATAAGACCGCATAGCGTCATGTTCAGGTACAGACAAGTTAAAAAGGCGACCTTTAGGGAATTTACTACCCGGCACTAATTCAATAGCGCAGTCATAGCTCCTATGGGGAGGTAAGGATGCAGATTTACTTTCGCTAAACACATCAGAAAAATCAAACAAAAAGTCAGGAACATCCTCAGCCTGGGGGGAGGCAGAAAAAACAGGAGTGTTGGTATTAACACATTGGCAGCCCCAACTGGTTACAGACACAGATTTCCAATCCAAAACAGGATTATGAGACTGTAACCAAGGGAAACCCAGCACGATAATGTCATGCAGATTATATAGAACCAAAAATTTGCAGCACTCCTGGTGATCAGGTTCAACCCTCATTATCACCTGAGTAGAAAACTGGGGTTTATTCTCAGCCAAAGGGGTAGAATCGATCCCCAGTAAAGGAATAGACTTCTGTAGGGGTATCAAGGGAAACCCACAACGTTTAGCAAAATCATAATCCATCAGGTTAATAGCTGCTCCAGAATCAACGAAAGCCTGAGCAGAAAATGAGGACAGAGAGCATATCAGAGTGACAGTTAATAAAAACTTAGTCTGAACACTACCCAAGACAACTGAGCGTGCAAAATGTCTTCCCCGCTTAGGGCAGACTGAAATAGCATGAGAGGCATCACCACAGTAGAAACATAACCCATTGCGCTTTCGAAACTCATGACGCTGTGCCCCAGACACCACTCCATCACACTGCATGGGCTCAGCAGCTGGCTCACAAGGCAACACCACTCCACGCATACTTCTCCGCTCACGCAAACGTCTGTCAATTTGAATCGCTAATGACATAGAATCATTGAGACCAGAGGGGACAGGGAATCCCACCATAACATCCTTTACATTATCCGACAGACCCTTCCGGAAAAGGGCCGCCAAAGCGTCGTCATTCCATTTGGTCAGGACTGCCCACCTACGGAATCTCTGACAGTATAACTCAGCGTCATCAAGCCCCTGATTTAATGCCAACAAGGCTTTTTCAGCTTGATCAGTGACATTAGGCTCATCGTACAATAACCCCAAAGCCTGAAAAAATGCATCAACATCACTCAAAACAGGATCCCCAGGTATCAGGGAAAAAGCCCAATCCTGAGGATCGCCGCGCAGGAGAGAGATGATAATTTGAACCTGCTGCGCTGCGATTCCTGAGGACTTAGATTTTAAGGCAAGAAACAATTTACAATTATTTTTTAAATTCTGAAACTTAGCTCGATCCCCTAAAAACAAATCTGGCATGGGGATCCTAGGTTCCACAACAGGCAACCTAGCAAGATATGCAGCAATACTCTGAACCTCAGTGGCAAGCTGATCCACACGGCCAGACAACTGTGCAAACTCCATTGGGAGAAAAGATCCTCCCCAGCACCCAGAGATACAGTCATGGCCAAAAGTTTTGAGAATGACACAAATATTATATTTTCACATGATCTGCTGCCCTCTGGTTTTTATGTGTGTTTGACAGATGTTTTTATCACAGACAGAAATATAATAATTGCAAACATATGAGTAACAAAAGCTTATATTGATAGTTAGAATGAGTTAATGCAGCAAGTCAATATTTGCAGTGTTGACCCTTCTTCTTCAGGACCTCTGCAATTCTCCCTGGCATGCTCTCAATCAACTTCTGGACCAAATCCTGTCTGATAGCAGTCCATTCTTGCACAATCAATGCTTTCATTTTGTCAGAATTTTTAGGTTTTTGTTTGTCCACCCGTCTCTTGATGATTGACCACAAGTTCTCAATGGGATTAAGATCTGGGGAGTTTCCAGGCCATGGACCCAAAATCTCTATGTTTTGTTCCCTGAGCCATTTAGTTATCACCTTTGCTTTATGGCAAGGTGCTCCATCATGCTGGAAAAGGCATTGTTGATCGCCAAACTGCTCTTGGAGGGTTGGGAGAAGTTGCTCTTGGAGGACATTCTGGTACCATTCTTTATTCATGGCTGTGTTTTTAGGCAAGATTGTGAGAGAGCCGATTCCCTTGGCTGAGAAGCAACCCCACACATGAATGGTTTCAGGATGCTTAACAGTTGGCATGAGACAAGACTGGTGGTAGCTCTCACCTTGTCTTCTCCGAATGAGGCGTTTTCCTGATGTCCCAAACAATCGAAAAGGGGATGCATCAGAGAAAATAACTTTACCCCAGTCCTCAGCAGTCCACTGCCTGTACCTTTTGCAGAATATCAGTCTGTCCATGATGTTTTTTCTGGAGAGAAGTGGCTTCTTTGCTGCCTTCCTTGAGACCAGGCCTTGCTCCAAGAGTCTCTGCCTCACAGTGCGTGCAGATGCACTCATACCTGCCTGCTGCCATTCCTGAGCAAGCTCTGCACTGCTGGTAGCCCGATCCCGCAGCTGAAACACTTTTAAGAGACGGTCCTGGCGCTTGCTGGTCTTTCTTGGGTGCCCTGAAGCCTTTTTGGAAACAATGAAACCTCTCTCCTTGAAGTTCTTGATGATGCGATAGATTGTTGACTGAGGTGCAATCTTTCTAGCTGCGACACTCTTCCCTGTTAGGCCATTTTTGTGCATTGCAATGATGACTGCACATGTTTCTTTAGAGATAACCATGGTTAACAGAAGAGAAACAATGATGCCAAGCACCAGCCTCCTTTTAAAGTGTCCAGTGGTGTCATTCTTACTTAATCATGACAGATTGATCTCCAGCCATGTCCTCATCAACACCCACACCTGTATTAATGGAGCAATCACTGAAAAGAGGTTAGCTGGTCCTTTTAAGGCAGGGCTGCAATGATGTTGAAATGTGTTTTGGGTGATAAAGTTCATTTTCTAGCCAAATATTGACTTTGCAAGTAATTGCTGTTAAGCTGATCACTCTTTATAACATTCTGGAGTATATGCAAATTGCCATTAGAAAAAGTGAAGCAGTAGACTTTGTAAAAATTAATATTTGTGTCATTCTCAAAACTTTTGGCCATGACTGTACAGAGGGAAAAAAAAAAAAAAAAAATGCAACAAACAGAAAAATATCTCTGACAACGTTTCTTCCTTCAAAATATTTTTTCCCTTCTGTGAGTACCATACAATTTTTATGGCCGGTGATACTGTTATGTTACGGTAGCTGAGGAGTGCAGGCAAAAAAGGAAATACACCAGAGCAGTTGGAATCTATGAGATTGCAGTACCCTGACTAACCACCGCAACTAGAGGCAGCCGTGGAGCGTTCCTACGTTGGTCCTAGACGCCTCGTCACAGCCTGAGAAACTAACTACACCTAAAGATAGAAATAGGAAAGCTATCTGCCCCGTAGCAGAACCCCAAAGATAATAGACAGCCCCCAAACATGTAATGGCGGTTAGACAAGAGGAAATACTGACACAGAAAGAAAATAGTATGAGCAAACGCTGGGGCCCAAACTAACTAAATAGAAAAGGACAAGAAGGGTACTTACTGCAATCCCAGAAAACCCTGAAAAACACCAACTCTACTAATTTCAAAATCACCTGAGATCACACGACCTCTACCACCTAAATTAGTTCTCTGGTGTAACAAAAACAGCAGCACTGAAAAAACTGGAAAAAGCAAAGTACAAAACACAGTGGTTGGACTAAACTGAGAGGGCAAAAGCCCCGGAGGGGACCCAGAAGGCCCCCACAGAAGTGCAGGACCAAATGCAAAAATATAGCAAATACACAAAATAAGAAATTGTCTTATCTGATAGCAGGAGATGCAGACACGACACAGCAGGCTACAAGGGAAACTGGAAAGAAGGATTCAGACCAGAACAATTGATCACCGGCAACCCTGATGGGAAAATTACTCCCTTATATAAGACCAATCAGTAACACCTGATTCCCAGTCCTCACAATCCTCACTAGTACCGCTTGTAACCACCAGAGGGAGCCTCTGCTCAGAACTCATCTCAAACCCATTCACAACACCCCTGATTTAATTCCAACAAGGCTTTTTCAGCTTGATCAGTGACATTAGGCTCATCGTACAATAACCCCAAGGCCTGAAAAAATGTATCAACATCACTCAAAACAGGATCCCCAGGTGTCAGGGAAAAAGCCCAATCCTGAGGATCGCCGCGCAGGAGAGAGATGACAATTTGAACCTGCTGCGCTGCGTTCCCTGAGGACTTAGATTTTAAGGCAAAAAACAATTTACAATTATTTTTGAAATTCAGAAACTTGGATCGATCCCCCAAAAACAAATCTGGCATGGGAATCCTAGGTTCCACAACAGGCAGCCTAGCAAGATAGGTAGCAATACTCTGAACCTCAGTGGCAAGCTGTTCCACACGGCCAGACAACTGTGCTAACTCCATTGAGAGAAAAAATCCTCCCCAGCACCCAGAGATACAGAGGGAGAAAAAAAAATGCAACAAACAGAAAATATCTCTGACAACTCTGACAACCTTTTTTTTTTTCTTTCAAAATATTTTTTCCCTTCTGTGAGTACCATATAAATTTCAGTTTTGGCCGGTGATACTGTTATGATTTGGTAGCTGAGGAGTGCAGGTAAAAAAGGCAATACACCAGAGCAGTTGGAATCTATGAGATTGCAGTACCCTGACTAACCACCACAACTAGAGGCAGCCGTGGAGCGTTCCTACGTTGGTCCTAGACGCCTCGTCACAGCCTGAGAAACTAACTATACCTAAAGATAGAAAGATGAAAGCTATCTGCCCCGGAGCAGATCCCCAAAGAACATAGAAAGCCCCCAAACACGTAATGGCGGTTAGACAAGAAGAAATACTGACACAGACAGAAAATAGTATGAGCAAACGTTGGGGCCCAAACTATCTAAATAGAAAAGGATAGGAAGGGCACTTACTGCAATCCCAAAAAACCCTGAAAAGCACCAACTTTACTAATTTCAAAAACACCTGAGATCACACGACCTCTACCACCTAAATTAGTTCTCTGGTGTAACAAAATCAAAACAGCAGCCACTGAAAAAACTGGAAAAAGCAAATGTACAAACATCAGTGGCTGAACAAAACTGAGAGGGCAAAAGCCCCCGAGGGGACCCTGAAGGCCCCCACAGAAGTGCAGGACAAAATGCAAAAATCAAGCACAAAAGCAAAAAGAAGAAAATGTCTTATCTGTTAGCAGGAGATGCAGACACAACACAGCAGGCTACAAAGGAAACAGGAATCAAGGATTGAGACCAGAACAATTGATCACTGGCAACCCTGATGGGAAGGTGACTCCCTTATATAAGACCAGTCAGTAACACCTGATTCCCAATCCTCACAATCTTCACTGGACAGTCCAGTACCGCTTGTAACCACCAGAGGGAGCCTCTGCTCAGAACTCATCTCAAGTCCATTCACAACAGACCTCCACAGAAGTGCAGGGAACAATGCAAAAAGCAAGCACAAAAATAAAAGCAGAAAATATCTTATCTGATAGCAGAAGATGCAGGCAAGACTCAGCAAGCTTCCAAGTGAACCAGGAACCACAGTTGAGACAAGAACAATTGATCACCGGCAACCATGATGGAAGGGAACCTCCCTTATATAAGACCAGTCTGTAACTCCTGATTGCCAATCCTCATTGAATGGTTCAGTACTGTTTGTACTCACCAGAGGGAGCTTCTGCTCAGAATTCATTTCTAACACATTCACAACAGTATAGTATTTAAAAATTTGTACCCCCCCATTGGGAACAAGTTCACAGCCCATGCACTGCAAGTATGGGCATTATAACTCTAAGAGACCCGGTCCTTTACCTTGAGCACATTTGGTACTGAACCCTTTTCAATGTCTACCTCTTTTCTGCAACGACCAGGGGAAACGTGGTCTGTGCTGTTTATGGAAGTACAATGTTGGGAAAGTGTGTCTATGATAGCACTAAAAATTTAGTAACAAATTCCCCACCATGGGGAAATGTTTGTCAGCCAATGCACTGCGTGTATGGGCATTACTAGCATAGGAGACCCGGTGGAGCTCCCCCAATTTATTGGTCTTATCGTTGGTATGATATCTGGTCTGTGTTTTATGTATTAATATGTAGTGTCTTTAGGGTATTTTACCCCCATTTGATCTATCTCTCTATACTTGCTCATGATTGTTTATTTATTTTCTATCACAGACCGCTCTATATGCCAGACTTATGATAGGCCTATTTGCATGTTTGTGTGGCAATTTTTGTGACTCATGTTAAGGCACAGGTGCTGGTAATATTCGAGTAGACTCAGCCCAATTCTTTATTATTACATGGTATTGCATATTTATTCTTGGGCGTTTTTTACTGCTCAATACAGGGTATTCTATTAGACACTGTTATATACATGGAGTATATTTATGCATCTTCTATCATGCTGTGCATCTACTAAATAGCCACTTTAACTGTTCTTATCTTTTGTGGGGTAGCTTATGGCTTTATTATGAGCCAGTAGGGTTGTGTATTTGACATGTTTTTGACTTTTAATGGTTTTTAATTGTTCTTTGCCTGCATGTATCTAATAAAATTTGTGTATTTTGTGGTGATCCCTGTTATAGTCTGTAGCTTTTTCTCTGTATTTGGGATGCATATAGCTATGCAGCAGGCAGACATTGCTGTCACTGTGTAAACAAAAGAGGACGGGAGTACAAAATGAATATTGTGAAGTGGATTTTTCTGGGCCCATCTAGCATGTGGGTTCAAAGGCTTATTGGGGTGCATATGACTTGGCAGCAGGGCTGGCCTTGCATTGAACGCAACATTTTTTATGGAGGTCCCCCTGGACATCTTATGAAAGGGGTATTGGGGCGCATCGTAATTCTTGGCAGACCATCCACGCACAGCATAGGCTACAACAGTTTAGGAGACCCACTGTTTAATAATGGCCCTTTAAGAGATTAATGCTGCCTGATGCACCAGTAAAAATAGGCTCTTTGACTTTAAGAATCCCTCCTTCATAAATGAAACAAGATGGGTCTGCTTATGTGTCACACACCACATGGCCAGCTAGAGTTGTTAAATGTTACAATGACATTTCCCAGTGAATGCATTTGTTTTGGTTGAAATCAATATTAACCCCTTACTGTCCAATGAAGTGCACAGTCCGTCATGGCAAGGTGCCAGTTCTGGCACCAGGACGGACTGTGCACGTCATGCCTTTGATCTACCACTGCGTGTAAACACGCAGTGGTAGATCAGTGCCGACAGCTGTCACAGACAGCTGACAGGCACAGCAAGCGGTGCGGGGACCTTTGCCGTCGGTCCCCGCACCCACAGCGTTGTGATTGGTCAGTCAATCTGACTGACCAAACACAGCAGCGATCGTGCAGGAGAAGCTGAAATTTCAGCTTCTCCAGCGCAATCAGTGCAGGAGCCGGCGCTGCAGTAGCCAGGCTTCTTGCACTAACAGCCAGGAGCGGAGCCCCCACCGCCCCTGGCTGTTAACCCCCTGACTGCTGCGATCGAGCGCGATCGCAGAGGTCAGGGGGGGAGGCAGAGGGTCGGGAGCTCCCTCTGTCTCAGATCGGCGCCCTGCAATGTATTTGCAGGACCCGATCTCTGCCTTGATGACCCGGGGGTTGTCATGACAACCTCCGGGTCATCTGGCTACGGGAAGCTGCTGTGATCATTGTCACAGCAGCTTTCCCCATAGGTACAATGCATTGCAATGCTGGAGCATTGCAATGCATTGTAACTGCAATAAAAAGTAAAAAAAGTGAAAGTCCCATAAAGGGACAAGTTAAAAAAATCATTTTTAAAAAAAATTGTAAAAAAAATGTTAAAAAATAATTTAAAAAATATCCCCTAAAAAATACACATTTTTATGTAATAAAAAAAATAAAAAACAAAAAAAATACACATGTTAGGTATCGCCACGTCCGTAAAAATCCCATCTATAAAAGCGTAACCCTAGTTAACCCCTTCAGTGAAAGCCGTAAAAAAAAAAACACAAAAAAGTAGTAAACTATACTTTTTCCAAGCGGTATCATCATACCGCTTGGAAAAAGTGCAATAACACCGATCAAAAAGTCAGATATAAATAACCATGGTACCGCTGAAAATGTCATCTTGTCCTGCAAAAAACAAGCCGCTATACAGCATCATCAGCAAAAAAAATAAAAAAGTTATAGCTCGCGGAATAAACTGATGCAAAAATAATTATTTTTTCTATAAAATTTTTTATTGTGTAAAAAACGCCAAAACATAAAAAAAATATATAAATGAGGTATCGCTGTAATCGTAGTGATCCGAAGAATAAAGCTCCTTTATCAATTTTACCACACGCGGAACGGAGGAAAAAAAAATTCCTGAATTGCTGGTTTTTGTTCATTCTGCTTCCACAAAAATCGGAATAGGAAGCGATCAAAAAACGTTATGTGCCCGATTATGGTACCAATAAATACGTCAGCTCGTCCCGCAAAAAATAAGCCCACAGATAACTCTGTCGGCCGAAATATGGAAAAATTTTAGCTCTCAAAATACGGCGATGCAAAAATTTCTTACAAAAAATTATTCCAAAAAAAAGCATCTTTTAGAGTGTGACAGAAGCTAAACATGAAAAAAGGGTATAAATCTGGTATCGCTGTAATCGCACCGATCTGAGGAATAAAGTCGCCTAATCACAAATACCGCACGAGGAACGGCGTAAAAAAGAAAACAAATTCTTCACCTTTTGTAGATTTGTTCATTGTGCCTCCCAAAGATCGCAGTAAGGCGATCACAGTGGTTCCCCCCCACATATGGGGTATCAGCGTACTCAAGACAAAATGCACAATAGCTTTTGGTGCCTATTTCTCCTGTTACCCTTATAAAAATAAAAATTTGGGGGCAAAAAGATTATTTTTGTGGAAAAAAATATGATTTTTTTATTTTCACGGCTCTACGTTATAAACTTCTGTGAAGCACTTGGGGGTTCAAAGTGCTCACCACACATCTAGATAAGTTCCTTGGGGGGTCTAGTTTCCAAAATGGAGTCACTTGTGGGGGGTTTCTACTGTTTAGGGACATCAGGGGCTCTCCAAACGTGACATGACACCCGCAGACCATTCCATCAAAGTCTGCATTTGAAAAAGGCGCTCCTTCCCTTTCGAGCTCTGCCATGCGTCAAAATAGTGGTTTACCCCCACATATGGGGTATCAGCGTACTCAGGACAAATTGCACAATAACTTTTGGGGTCCTGTTACCCTTTGGAAAATAGCAATTGGTGGTGGAAAGATCATTTTTGTATAAAAGATATGATTTTTTAATTTTACTGCTCTACGTTATAACGTTCTGTGAAGCCCTTGGGGGTTCAAAGCTCTCACCACACATCTAGATAAGTTCCTTGGGGGTCTAGTTTCCAAAATGGGGTCAGTTGTTGGGGGTTTCCACTGTTTAGGCACACAGGGGCTCTCCAAATACGACATGGCGTCCAATCTCAATTCCAGCCAAAAAAGTCAAATGGCGCTGCTTCCCTTCCGAGCTCTGCCATGCGCCCAAATAGTGGTTTACCCCCACATATGGGGTATCAGCGTACTCAGGACTAATTGCACAATAACTTTTGGGGTCATTTTATCCTTTGGAAAATAAAAATTGGGATGAAAAGATCATTTTTGTGGAAAAAATATGATTTTTTAATTTTATGGCTCTACGTTATAACCTTCTGTGAAGCCCTTGGGGGTTAAAAGCTCTCACAACACATTTAGATAAGTTCCTTGTGGGGTCCAGTTTCCAAAATGGGGTCACTTGTGGGGGCTTCCACTGTTTAGGCACACAGGGACTCTCCAAATGCGACATGGGGTCCAATCTCAATTCCAGCCAAAAAAGTCAAATGGCGCTGCTTCCCTTCCGAGCTCTGCCATGCGCCCAAATAGTGGTTTACCCCCACACATGGGGTATTGGTGTACTCTGGAGAAATTGTACAACAAATATTGTGGTTCATTTTCTCCTGATACCCTTGACAAATTTTAAAAAAATTGTGTCGATAGAAAAATTTTGGGAAAAAAAGTTGTTACCATCTTTTCAGTTAGCCATTAAAAGGTATCAACACTGAGGACTCTCAAGTCTAAATATTTTTCTATCTACTGGCTAACACGGTACGAAGATACACATCTTTCCTATATGGGAAAAAAAGTTAAATGTTCATTTTTTCCTTCCACATTGCTTCAATTCTTGTGAAGTACCTAAAGGGTTAATAAACTTCTTGAATGTGGCTTTGAACACGTTGAGGGGTGCAGTTTTTAGAATGGTGTCACTTTTGGGTATTTTCTGTCATATTGACCCCTCAAATTCACTTCAAATGTGAGGTGGCCCCTAAAAAAAATGGTTTTGTAAATTTTGTTGGAAAAATGAGAAATTGCTGGTCAACTTTTAACACTTATAACTTCCTAACAAAAAAAATGTTGGTTCCAAAATTGTGCTGATGTAAAGTAGACATGTGGGAAATGTTGTTTATTAACTAATTTTTGTGACATATCTCTCTGATTTAATGGCATAAAAATTAAAAGTTTGAAAATTGCAAAATTTTCAAAATTTTTGCCATATTTCCGTTTTTTTTCATAAATAAACGCAAGTTATTTTGAAGAAATTTTACCACTATCATGAAGTACAATATGTCACGAGAAAACAATCTCAGAATCGCCAAGATCCGTAGAAGCGTTCCAGAGTTATAATCTCATAAAGAGACAGTGGTCAGAATTGTAAAAATTAGCCTGGTCTTTAAACTACAAAATGGCTTGGTCATTAAGGGGTTAAAGTAGCAAAAAAGCTTCTAAAACACTGTGTCGGAACATATCACAAGTGGTGAGGAACATTTTGGTCTGGGGTTAATTATTTAGCCTTATATACAGTCATGGCCAAAAGTTTTGAGAATGACACAAATATTATATTTTCACATGATCTGCTGCCCTCTGGTTTTTATGTGTGTTTGACAGATGTTTTTATCACAGACAGAAATATAATAATTGCAAACATATGAGTAACAAAAGCTTATATTGACAGTTATAATGAGTTAATGCAGCAAGTCAATATTTGCAGTGTTGACCCTTCTTCTTCAGGACCTCTGCAATTCTCCCTGGCATGCTCTCAATCAACTTCTGGACCAAATCCTGACTGATAGCAGTCAATTCTTGCACAATCAATGCTTTCATTTTGTCAGAATTTTTAGGTTTTTGTTTGTCCACCCGTCTCTTGATGATTGACCACAAGTTCTCAATGGGATTAAGATCTGGGGAGTTTCCAGGCCATGGACCCAAAATCTCTATGTTTTGTTCTCTGGGCCATTTAGTTATCACCTTTGCTTTATGGCAAGGTGCTCCATCATGCTGGAAAAGGCATTGTTGATCGCCAAACTGCTCTTGGAGGGTTGGGAGAAGTTGCTCTTGGAGGACACTCTGGTACCATTCTTTATTCATGGCTGTGTTTTTAGGCAAGACTATGAGAGAGCCGATTCCCTTGGCTGAGAAGCAACCCCACACATGAATGGTTTCAGGATGCTTAACAGTTGGCATGAGACAAGACTGGTGGTAGCACTCACCTTGTCTTCTCCGAATGAGGCGTTTTCCTGATGTCCCAAACAATCGAAAAGGGGATTCATCAGAGAAAATAACTTTACCCCAGTCCTCAGCAGTCCACTGCCTGTACCTTTTGCAGAATATCAGTCTGTCCGAGATGTTTTTTCTTGAGAGAAGTGGCTTCTTTACTGCCCTCCTTGAGACCAGGCCTTGCTCCAAGAGTATCCGCCTAACAGTGCATGCAGATGCACTCACACCTGCCTGCTGCCATTCCTGAGCAAGCTCTGCACTGCTGGTAGCCCGATCCTGCAGCTGAAACACTTTTAAGAGACAGTCCTGGCGTTGCTGGTCTTTCTTGGCGCCCTGAAGCCTTTTTGGCAACAATGGAACCTCTCTTCTTGAAGTTCTTGATGATGCGATAGATTGTTGACTGAGGTGCAATCTTTCTAGCTGCGATACTTTTCCCAGTTAGGCCATTTTTGTGCATTGCAATGATGACTGCACGTGTTTCTTTAGAGATAACCATGGTTAACAGAAGAGAAACAATGATGCCAAGCACCAGCCTCCTTTTAAAGTGTCCAGTGGTGCCATTCTTACTTAATCATGACAGATTGATCTCCAGTCATGTCCTCATCAACACCCACACCTGTGTTAATGTAGCAATCACTGAAAAGAGGTTAGCTGGTCCTTTTAAGGCAGGGCTGCAATGATGTTGAAATGTGTTTTGGGGGATAAAGTTCATTTTCTAGCCAAATATTGACTTTGCAAGTAATTGCTGTTAAGCTGATCACTCTTTATAACATTCTGGAGTATATGCAAATTGCCATTAGAAAAAGTGAAGCAGTAGACTTTGTAAAAATTAATATTTGTGTCATTCTCAAAACTACAGAAAAATGGAGACATCAAAGTGGCAGAGCTAGCCCTATTATTAAGAGCAAACTCAGCCAAAGGCAAAAAAGAGACCCAGTCATCCTGATCAGCAGACACAAAGCATCTTAGATAAGTCTCCAATGTCTGATTTGTTCTCTCAGTTTGACCATTGGTCTGAGGATGAAACGCCGAGGAGAAAGACAATTGAACACCAAGTTTGGAACAAAAGGTCCTCCAAAATCTGGAAACAAACTGGACTCCTCTGTCAGACACAATGTTCTCAGGAATGTCGTGTAAACGAACCACGTGCTGAAGGAACAAAGGTACTAATTCAGAGGAGGAAGGCAACTTAGGTAATGGCACAAGATGTATCATCTTGGAAAACCTATCACAAATCACCCAGATGACGGTCATTCTCTGAGAAACAGGGAGGTCGGAAATGAAATCCATAGAGATATGGGTCCATGGTCTCTTGGGCACAGGCAATGGCATCAACAAACCACTAGAGCGGGAGCAAGGCTTGGAGCGAGAGCAAGTCCCGCAGGACTGCAAAAATTCCCTGACATCACGAGACAAGGTAGGCCACCAAAAGGACCGACTAACCAAGTCTCTGGTACCAAAAATTCCGGGATGACCGGCCAACGCGGAACAATGAATCTCAGACATCACACTCTTTTTCCACTGGTCCGGGACAAACAATTTCCCAACAGGGCAGTGCTCGGGCCTATCCTCCTGACACCTCTCCAGAGCCAGTCTCAAATTGGGCGAGATGGCGGAAAGAACTACACCTTCTTTCAAAATAACAGAAGGATCAGATACCTCAGGAGAGCCTGCAAGGAAACTCCTCGAGAGAGCATCCGCCTTAAAATTCTTAGTGCCAGGAAGAAAGGAAACCACAAAATTAAAACGTGTGAAAAACAAGGCCCACCTGGCCTGTCTAGGATTAAGTCGCTTGGCAGATTCCAGATAAACCAGATTTTATGGTCAGTAAGGACCACCACCTGATGTTTGGCTCCCTCCAGCCAATGTCTCCACTCTTCAAAAGCCCACTTCATGGCCAATAACTCCCGATTACCCACGTCATAATTACGTTCAGTAGGAGAAAATTTTCGAGAGAAAAAGGCACAAGGGTTACTTTTAGAGGTCTCTGGATCTCTTTGGGACAAAACGGCACCTGCCCCAATTTCAGAGGCATCAACCTCCACCTGAAATGGCAGAGAAACATCAGGCTGCCGTAGAACAGGAGCAGAAGTGAATCTCTGCTTAAGTTCCTGAAATGCAGAGACTGCCTCAGGAGGCCAATTCACCACATCAGAACCCTTTTTGGTCAAATCAGTTAATGGTTTAACAATAACTGAGAAATTACCAATAAATTTACGATAAAAATTGGCAAAACCCAAAAATCTTTGAAGAGCCTATGAAGTAGGTTGGACCCAATCACAGATGGCCTGAACCTTGACCGGGTCCATTTCAATAACAGATGGGGACAAAATAAATCCCAAAAATGAGATCTTCTGTACGCCAAAAAGACACTTTGATCCCTTCACATACAGAGCATTCTCTCTCAAAATCTGGAATACAGTTCGAACATGTTTCACATGAGAGTCCCAGTCATTGGAAAAAATCAAGATATCATCCAAATAAACAATCAGAAATTTATCCACAAAATCCCTGAAAATGTCATTCATGAAGGACTGGAAGACAGAAGGAGCATTAGTGAGCCCAAAGGGCATCACAAGGTACTCAAAATGCCCCTCAGGGGTGTTAAATGCCGTCTTCCATTCATCCCCATGCTTAATGCGAATAAGGTTATATGCCCCCTGAGGTCAAGCTTGGTAAACCAAGTAGCGTTTTTCACCCTGGAAAACAGGTCAGAAATCACGGGTAACGGTTATTGATATTTCACAGTAATATTGTTCAAAAGACGATAATCAATACACGGCCTTAATGAACCATCCTTTTTGGCCACAAAGAGAAAAAACCGGCACCTAAGGGTGAAGAGGATGGTCTGATATGACCTTTCTCCAAAGACTCCTTGATATAAGACCGCATAGCGTGATGTTCAGGTACAGACAAGTTAAAAAGGCGACCTTTAGGGAATTTACTACCAGGCACTAATTCAATAGCGCAGTCATAGCTCCTATGGGGAGGCAAGGATGCAGATTTACTTTCGCTAAACACATCAGAAAAATCAATCAAAAAGTCAGGAACATCCTGAGCCTCGGGGAGGCAGAAAAAACAGGAGTGTTGGTATTAACACATTGGCAGCCCCAACTGGTTACAGACACAGATTTCCAATCCAAAACAGGATTATGAGACTGTAACCAAGGGAAACCCAGCACGATAATGTCATGCAGATTATACAGAACCAAAAATTTGCAGCTCTCCTGATGATCAGGTTCAACCCTCATTATCACCTGAGTAGAGAACTGAGGTTTATTCTCAGCCAATGGGGTAGAATCGATCCCCAGTAGGGGAATAGACTTCTGTAGGGGTATCAAGGGAAACCCACAACGTTTAGCAAAATCAAAATCCATCAGTTTAATAGCTGCTCCCGAATCAACAAAAGCCTGAGCAGAAAATGAGGACAGAGAGCATATCAGAGTAACAGTTAATAAAAACTTAGTCTGAACACTACCCAAGACAACTGAGCGTGCAAAACGTCTTCCCCGCTTAGGGCAGACTGAGATAGCATGAGAAGCATCACCACAGTAGAAACATAACCCATTGCGCTTTCGAAACTCATGACGCTGTGCCCCAGAAACCACTCTATCACACTGCATGGGTTCAGAAGCAGGTTCACAAGGCAACACTATTCCACGCATACTTCTCCGCTCACGGCAAACGTCTGTCAATTTGAATCGCTAATGACATAGAATCATTGAGACCAGAGGGGACAGGGAATCCCACCATAACATCCTTTACATTATCTGACAGACCCTTCCGAAAAAGGGCTGCCAAAGTGTCGTCATTCCATTTGGTCAGGACTGCCCACCTACGGAATCTCTGACAGTATAACTCAGCATCATCAAGCCCCTGATTTAATGCCAACAAGGCTTTTTCAGCTTGATCAGTGACATTAGGCTCATCGTACAATAACCCCAAGGCCTGAAAAAATGTATCAACATCACTCAAAACAGGATCCCCAGGTGTCAGGGAAAAAGCCCAATCCTGAGGATCGCCGCGCAGGAGAGAGATGACAATTTGAACCTGCTGCGCTGCGTTCCCTGAGGACTTAGATTTTAAGGCAAAAAACAATTTACAATTATTTTTGAAATTCAGAAACTTGGATCGATCCCCCAAAAACAAATCTGGCATGGGAATCCTAGGTTCCACAACAGGCAGCCTAGCAAGATAGGTAGCAATACTCTGAACCTCAGTGGCAAGCTGTTCCACACGGCCAGACAACTGTGCAAACTCCATTGAGAGAAAAAATCCTCCCCAGCACCCAGAGATACAGAGGGAGAAAAAAAAAATGCAACAAACAGAAAAATATCTCTGACAACTCTGACAACCTTTTTTTTTTTCTTTCAAAATATTTTTTCCCTTCTGTGAGTACCATATAAATTTTAGTTTTGGCCGGTGATACTGTTATGATTTGGTAGCTGAGGAGTGCAGGTAAAAAAGGCAATACACCAGAGCAGTTGGAATCTATGAGATTGCAGTACCCTGACTAACCACCACAACTAGAGGCAGCCGTGGAGCGTTCCTACGTTGGTCCTAGACGCCTCGTCACAGCCTGAGAAACTAACTATACCTAAAGATAGAAAGATGAAAGCTATCTGCCCCGGAGCAGATCCCCAAAGAACATAGAAAGCCCCCAAACACGTAATGGCGGTTAGACAAGAAGAAATACTGACACAGACAGAAAATAGTATGAGCAAACGTTGGGGCCCAAACTATCTAAATAGAAAAGGATAGGAAGGGCACTTACTGCAATCCCAAAAAACCCTGAAAAGCACCAACTTTACTAATTTCAAAAACACCTGAGATCACACGACCTCTACCACCTAAATTAGTTCTCTGGTGTAACAAAATCAAAACAGCAGCCACTGAAAAAACTGGAAAAAGCAAATGTACAAACATCAGTGGCTGAACAAAACTGAGAGGGCAAAAGCCCCCGAGGGGACCCTGAAGGCCCCCACAGAAGTGCAGGACAAAATGCAAAAATCAAGCACAAAAGCAAAAAGAAGAAAATGTCTTATCTGTTAGCAGGAGATGCAGACACAACACAGCAGGCTACAAAGGAAACAGGAATCAAGGATTGAGACCAGAACAATTGATCACCGGCAACCCTGATGGGAAGGTGACTCCCTTATATAAGACCAGTCAGTAACACCTGATTCCCAATCCTCACAATCTTCACTGGACAGTCCAGTACCGCTTGTAACCACCAGAGGGAGCCTCTGCTCAGAACTCATCTCAAGTCCATTCACAACAGACCTCCACAGAAGTGCAGGGAACAATGCAAAAAGCAAGCACAAAAATAAAAGCAGAAAATACCTTATCTGATAGCAGAAGATGCAGGCAAGACTCAGCAAGCTTCCAAGTGAACCAGGAACCACAATTGAGACAAGAACAATTGATCACCGGCAACCATGATGGGAGGGAACCTCCCTTATATAAGACCAGTCTGTAACTCCTGATTGCCAATCCTCATTGAATGGTTCAGTACTGTTTGTACTCACCAGAGGGAGCTTCTGCTCAGAATTCATTTCTAACACATTCACAACAGTATAGTATTTAAAAATTTGTACCCCCCAATTGGGAACAAGTTCACAGCCCATGCACTGCAAGTATGGGCATTATAACTCTAAGAGACCCGGTCCTTTACCTTGAGCACATTTGGTACTGAACCCTTTTCAATGTCTACCTCTTTTCTGCAACGACCAGGGGAAACGTGGTCTGTGCTGTTTATGGAAGTACAATGTTGGGAAAGTGTGTCTATGATAGCACTAAAAATTTAGTAACAAATTCCCCACCATGGGGAAATGTTTGTCAGCCAATGCACTGCGTGTATGGGCATTACTAGCATAGGAGACCCGGTGGAGCTCCCCCAATTTATTGGTCTTATCGTTGGTATGATATCTGGTCTGTGTTTTATGTATTAATATGTAGTGTCTTTAGGGTATTTTACCCCCATTTGATCTATCTCTCTATACTTGCTCATGATTGTTTATTTATTTTCTATCACAGACCGCTCTATATGCCAGACTTATGATAGGCCTATTTGCATGTTTGTGTGGCAATTTTTGTGACTCATGTTAAGGCACAGGTGCTGGTAATATTCGAGTAGACTCAGCCCAATTCTTTATTATTACATGGTATTGCATATTTATTCTTGGGCGTTTTTTACTGCTCAATACAGGGTATTCTATTAGACACTGTTATATACATGGAGTATATTTATGCATCTTCTATCATGCTGTGCATCTACTAAATAGCCACTTTAACTGTTCTTATCTTTTGTGGGGTAGCTTATGGCTTTATTATGAGCCAGTAGGGTTGTGTATTTGACATGTTTTTGACTTTTAATGGTTTTTAATTGTTCTTTGCCTGCATGTATCTAATAAAATTTGTGTATTTTGTGGTGATCCCTGTTATAGTCTGTAGCTTTTTCTCTGTATTTGGGATGCATATAGCTATGCAGCAGGGCAGACATTGCTGTCACTGTGTAAACAAAAGAGGACGGGAGTACAAAATGAATATTGTGAAGTGGATTTTTCTGGGCCCATCTAGCATGTGGGTTCAAAGGCTTATTGGGGTGCATATGACTTGGCAGCAGGGCTGGCCTTGCATTGAACGCAACATTTTTTATGGAGGTCCCCTGGACATCTTATGAAAGGGGTATTGGGGCGCATCGTAATTCTTGGCAGACCATCCACGCACAGCATAGGCTACAACAGTTTAGGAGACCCACTGTTTAATAATGGCCCTTTAAGAAGATTAATGCTGCCTGATGCACCAGTAAAAATAGGCTCTTTGACTTTAAGAATCCCTCCTTCATAAATGAAACAAGATGGGTCTGCTTATGTGTCACACACCACATGGCCAGCTAGAGTTGTTAAATGTTACAATGACATTTCCCAGTGAATGCATTTGTTTTGGTTGAAATCAATATTAACCCCTTACTGTCCAATGAAGTGCACAGTCCGTCATGGCAAGGTGCCAGTTCTGGCACCAGGACGGACTGTGCACGTCATGCCTTTGATCTACCACTGCGTGTAAACACGCAGTGGTAGATC
Source organism: Oophaga sylvatica (assembly GCA_033576555.1). Lineage (NCBI taxonomy): Eukaryota > Metazoa > Chordata > Amphibia > Anura > Dendrobatidae > Oophaga > Oophaga sylvatica. The sequence goes on from JARQOD010000007.1 coordinate 1,380,934, forward strand.
AGTGCCGACAGCTGTCACAGACAGCTGACAGGCACAGCAAGCGGTGCGGGGACCTTTGCCGTCGGTCCCCGCACCCACAGCGTTGTGATTGGTCAGTCAATCTGACTGACCAAACACAGCAGCGATCGTGCAGGAGAAGCTGAAATTTCAGCTTCTCCAGCGCAATCAGTGCAGGAGCCGGCGCTGCAGTAGCCAGGCTTCTTGCACTAACAGCCAGGAGCGGAGCCCCCACCGCCCCTGGCTGTTAACCCCCTGACTGCTGCGATCGAGCGCGATCGCAGAGGTCAGGGGGGGAGGCAGAGGGTCGGGAGCTCCCTCTGTCTCAGATCGGCGCCCTGCAATGTATTTGCAGGACCCGATCTCTGCCTTGATGACCCGGGGGTTGTCATGACAACCTCCGGGTCATCTAGCTACGGGAAGCTGCTGTGATCATTGTCACAGCAGCTTTCCCCATAGGTACAATGCATTGCAATGCTGGAGCATTGCAATGCATTGTAACTGCAATAAAAAGTAAAAAAAGTGAAAGTCCCATAAAGGGACAAGTTAAAAAAAATTGTAAAAAAAAAATGTTAAAAAATAATTTTAAAAAAAATCCCCTAAAAAATACACATTTTTATGTAATAAAAAAAATAAAAAACAAAAAAAATACACATGTTAGGTATCGCCACGTCCGTAAAAATCCCATCTATAAAAGCGTAACCCTAGTTAACCCCTTCAGTGAAAGCCGTAAAAAAAAACACAAAAAAGTAGTAAACTATACTTTTTCCAAGCGGTATCATCATACCGCTTGGAAAAAGTGCAATAACACGCGATCAAAAAGTCAGATATAAATAACCATGGTAACGCTGAAAATGTCATCTTGTCCTGCAAAAAACAAGCCGCTATACAGCATCATCAGCAAAAAAATAAAAAAGTTATAGCTCGTGGAATAAACTGATGCAAAAATAATTATTTTTTCTATAAAATTTTTTATTGTGTAAAAAACGCCAAAACATAAAAAAATATATAAATGAGGTATCGCTGTAATCGTAGTGATCCGAAGAATAAAGCTCCTTTATCAATTTTACCACACGCGGAACGGAGGAAAAAAAAAATTCCTGAATTGCTGGTTTTTGTTCATTCTGCTTCCACAAAAATCGGAATAGGAAGCGATCAAAAAACGTTATGTGCCCGATTATGGTACCAATAAATACGTCAGCTCGTCTCGCAAAAAATAAGCCCACAGATAACTCTGTCGGCCGAAATATGGAAAAATTTTAGCTCTCAAAATACGGCGATGCAAAAATTTCTTACAAAAAATTATTCCAAAAAAAAGCATCTTTTAGAGTGTGACAGAAGCTAAACATGAAAAAAGGGTATAAATCTGGTATCGCTGTAATCGCACCGATCCGAGGAATAAAGTCGCCTAATCACAAATACCGCACGAGGAACGGCGTAAAAAAGAAAACAAATTCTTCACCTTTTGTAGATTTGTTCATTGTGCCTCCCAAAGATCGCAGTAAGGCGATCACAGTGGTTCCCCCCCACATATGGGGTATCAGCGTACTCAGGACAAAATGCACAATAGCTTTTGGGGTCCTATTTCTCCTGTTACCCTTATAAAAATAAAAATTTGGGGGCAAAAAGATTATTTTTGTGGAAAAAAAATATGATTTTTTTATTTTCACGGCTCTACGTTATAAACTTCTGTGAAGCACTTGGGGGTTCAAAGTGCTCACCACACATCTAGATAAGTTCCTTGGGGGGTCTAGTTTCCAAAATGGAGTCACTTGTGGGGGGTTTCTACTGTTTAGGGACATCAGGGGCTCTCCAAACGTGACATGACACCCGCAGACCATTCCATCAAAGTCTGCATTTGAAAAAGGCGCTCCTTCCCTTTCGAGCTCTGCCATGCGTCAAAATAGTGGTTTACCCCCACATATGGGGTATCAGCGTACTCAGGACAAATTGCACAATAACTTTTGGGGTCCTGTTACCCTTTGGAAAATAGCAATTTGGGGTGGAAAGATCATTTTTGTATAAAAGATATGATTTTTTAATTTTACTGCTCTACGTTATAACGTTCTGTGAAGCCCTTGGGGGTTCAAAGCTCTCACCACACATCTAGATAAGTTCCTTGGGGGGTCTAGTTTCCAAAATGGGGTCAGTTGTTGGGGGTTTCCACTGTTTAGGCACACAGGGGCTCTCCAAATACGACATGGCGTCCAATCTCAATTCCAGCCAAAAAAGTCAAATGGCGCTGCTTCCCTTCCGAGCTCTGCCATGCGCCCAAATAGTGGTTTACCCCCACATATGGGGTATCAGCGTACTCAGGACTAATTGCACAATAACTTTTGGGGTCATTTTATCCTTTGGAAAATAAAAATTGGGATGAAAAGATCATTTTTGTGGAAAAAATATGATTTTTTAATTTTATGGCTCTACGTTATAACCTTCTGTGAAGCCCTTGGGGGTTAAAAGCTCTCACAACACATTTAGATAAGTTCCTTGGGGGGTCCAGTTTCCAAAATGGGGTCACTTGTGGGGGGTTTCCACTGTTTAGGCACACAGGGACTCTCCAAATGCGACATGGGGTCCAATCTCAATTCCAGCCAAAAAAGTCAAATGGCGCTGCTTCCCTTCCGAGCTCTGCCATGCGCCCAAATAGTGGTTTACCCCCACACATGGGGTATTGGTGTACTCTGGAGAAATTGTACAATAAATATTGTGGTTCATTTTCTCCTGATACCCTTGACAAATTTTAAAAAAATTGTGTCGATAGAAAAATTTTGGGAAAAAAGTTAAATGTTCATTTTTTCCTTCCACATTGCTTCAATTCTTGTGAAGTACCTAAAGGGTTAATAAACTTCTTGAATGTGGCTTTGAACACGTTGAGGGGTGCAGTTTTTAGAATGGTGTCACTTTTGGGTATTTTCTGTCATATTGACCCTCAAATTCACTTCAAATGTGAGGTGGCCCCTAAAAAAAATGGTTTTGTAAATTTTGTTGGAAAAATGAGAAATTGCTGGTCAACTTTTAACACTTATAACTTCCTAACAAAAAAAATGTTGGTTCCAAAATTGTGCTGATATAAAGTAGACATGTGGGAAATGTTATTTATTAACTAATTTTTGTGACATATCTCTCTGATTTAATGGCATAAAAATTAAAAGTTTGAAAATTGCAAAATTTTCAAAATTTTTGCCATATTTCCGTTTTTTTTCATAAATAAACGCAAGTTATATTGAAGAAATTTTACCACTATCATGAAGTACAATATGTCACGAGAAAACAATCTCAGAATCGCCAAGATCCGTAGAAGCGTTCCAGAGTTATAACCTCATAAAGAGACAGTGGTCAGAATTGTAAAAATTAGCCTGGTCTTTAAACTACAAAATGGCTTGGTCATTAAGGGGTTAAAGTAGCAAAAAAGCTTCTAAAACACTGTGTCGGAACATATCACAAGTGGTGAGGAACATTTTGGTCTGGGGTTAATTATTTAGCCTTATATACAGTCATGGCCAAAAGTTTTGAGAATGACACAAATATTATATTTTCACATGATCTGCTGCCCTGGTTTTTATGTGTGTTTGACAGATGTTTTTATCACAGACAGAAATATAATAATTGCAAACATATGAGTAACAAAAGCTTATATTGACAGTTATAATGAGTTAATGCAGCAAGTCAATATTTGCAGTGTTGACCCTTCTTCTTCAGGACCTCTGCAATTCTCCCTGGCATGCTCTCAATCAACTTCTGGACCAAATCCTGACTGATAGCAGTCAATTCTTGCACAATCAATGCTTTCATTTTGTCAGAATTTTTAGGTTTTTGTTTGTCCACCCGTCTCTTGATGATTGACCACAAGTTCTCAATGGGATTAAAATCTGGGGAGTTTCCAGGCCATGGACCCAAAATCTCTATGTTTTGTTCCCTGGGCCATTTAGTTATCACCTTTGCTTTATGGCAAGGTGCTCCATCATGCTGGAAAAGGCATTGTTGATCGCCAAACTGCTCTTGGAGGGTTGGGAGAAGTTGCTCTTGGAGGACACTCTGGTACCATTCTTTATTCATGGCTGTGTTTTTAGGCAAGACTATGAGAGAGCCGATTCCCTTGGCTGAGAAGCAACCCCACACATGAATGGTTTCAGGATGCTTAACAGTTGGCATGAGACAAGACTGGTGGTAGCGCTCACCTTGTCTTCTCCGAATGAGGCGTTTTCCTGATGTCCCAAACAATCGAAAAGGGGATTCATCAGAGAAAATAACTTTACCCCAGTCCTCAGCAGTCCACTGCCTGTACCTTTTGCAGAATATCAGTCTGTCCGAGATGTTTTTTCTTGAGAGAAGTGGCTTCTTTACTGCCCTCCTTGAGACCAGGCCTTGCTCCAAGAGTATCCGCCTCACAGTGCATGCAGATGCACTGACACCTGCCTGCTGCCATTCCTGAGCAAGCTCTGCACTGCTGGTAGCCCGATCCTGCAGCTGAAACACTTTTAAGAGACAGTCCTGGCGCTTGCTGGTCTTTCTTGGGCGCCCTGAAGCCTTTTTGGCAACAATGGAACCTCTCTTCTTGAAGTTCTTGATGATGTGATAGATTGTTGACTGAGGTGTAATCTTTCTAGCTGCGATACTCTTCCCAGTTAGGCCATTTTTGTGCATTGCAATGATGACTGCACGTGTTTCTTTAGAGATAACCATGGTTAACAGAAGAGAAACAATGATGCCAAGCACCAGCCTCCTTTTAAAGTGTCCAGTGGTGCCATTCTTACTTAATCATGACAGATTGATCTCCAGTCATGTCCTCATCAACACCCACACCTGTGTTAATGTAGCAATCACTGAAAAGAGGTTAGCTGGTCCTTTTAAGGCAGGGCTGCAATGATGTTGAAATGTGTTTTGGGGGATAAAGTTCATTTTCTAGCCAAATATTGACTTTGCAAGTAATTGCTGTTAAGCTGATCACTCTTTATAACATTCTGGAGTATATGCAAATTGCCATTAGAAAAAGTGAAGCAGTAGACTTTGTAAAAATTAATATTTGTGTCATTCTCAAAACTTTTGGCCATGACTGTACAAGTCATTAACATGGAAAGAATGTGCCTTAACATATTTCGCTGCAAAATCAGTTTCGTTTTGATATGTTTTTGGGTGCATCGGAAAAAACGGCATGAAACTCTGACAACATTGTTTACAACTGTGAACTAGGAGTCAGAAATGCTTCCATGGGCGATCCCCATGATGTGGTAGATCAGTGCGACAGCTGTCACAGACAGCTGACAGGCACAGCAAGCGGTGCGGGGACCTTTGCCGTCGGTCCCCGCACCCACAGCGTTGTGATTGGTCAGTCAATCTGACTGACCAAACACAGCAGCGATCGTGCAGGAGAAGCTGAAATTTCAGCTTCTCCAGCGCAATCAGTGCAGGAGCCGGCGCTGCAGTAGCCAGGCTTCTTGCACTAACAGCCAGGAGCGGAGCCCCCACCGCCCCTGGCTGTTAACCCCTGACTGCTGCGATCGAGCGCGATCGCAGAGGTCAGGGGGGGAGGCAGAGGGTCGGGAGCTCCCTCTGTCTCAGATCGGCGCCCTGCAATGTATTTTCAGGACCCGATCTCTGCCTTGATGACCCGGGGGTTGTCATGACAACCTCCGGGTCATCTAGCTACGGGAAGCTGCTGTGATCATTGTCACAGCAGCTTTCCCCATAGGTACAATGCATTGCAATGCTGGAGCATTGCAATGCATTGTAACTGCAATAAAAAGTAAAAAAAGTGAAAGTCCCATAAAGGGACAAGTTAAAAAAAATCATTTTTAAAAAAAATTGTAAAAAAAAATGTTAAAAAATAATTTTAAAAAAATCCCCTAAAAAATACACATTTTTATGTAATAAAAAAAATAAAAAACAAAAAAAATACACATGTTAGGTATCGCCACGTCCGTAAAAATCCCATCTATAAAAGCGTAACCCTAGTTAACCCCTTCAGTGAAAGCCGTAAAAAAAAACACAAAAAAGTAGTAAACTATACTTTTTCCAAGCGGTATCATCATACCGCTTGGAAAAAGTGCAATAACACGCGATCAAAAAGTCAGATATAAATAACCATGGTAACGCTGAAAATGTCATCTTGTCCTGCAAAAAACAAGCCGCTATACAGCATCATCAGCAAAAAAATAAAAAAGTTATAGCTCGCGGAATAAACTGATGCAAAAATAATTATTTTTTCTATAAAATTTTTTATTGTGTAAAAAACGCCAAAACATAAAAAAAATATATAAATGAGGTATCGCTGTAATCGTAGTGATCCGAAGAATAAAGCTCCTTTATCAATTTTACCACACGCGGAACGGAGGAAAAAAAAAATTCCTGAATTGCTGGTTTTTGTTCATTCTGCTTCCACAAAAATCGGAATAGGAAGCGATCAAAAAACGTTATGTGCCCGATTATGGTACCAATAAATACGTCAGCTCGTCCCGCAAAAAATAAGCCCACAGATAACTCTGTCGGCCGAAATATGGAAAAATTTTAGCTCTCAAAATACGGCGATGCAAAAATTTCTTACAAAAAATTATTCCAAAAAAAAGCATCTTTTAGAGTGTGACAGAAGCTAAACATGAAAAAAGGGTATAAATCTGGTATCGCTGTAATCGCACCGATCCGAGGAATAAAGTCGCCTAATCACAAATACCGCACGAGGAACGGCGTAAAAAAGAAAACAAATTCTTCACCTTTTGTAGATTTGTTCATTGTGCCTCCCAAAGATCGCAGTAAGGCGATCACAGTGGTTCCCCCCACATATGGGGTATCAGCGTACTCAGGACAAAATGCACAATAGCTTTTGGGGTCCTATTTCTCCTGTTACCCTTATAAAAATAAAAATTTGGGGGCAAAAAGATTATTTTTGTGGAAAAAAATATGATTTTTTTATTTTCACGGCTCTACGTTATAAACTTCTGTGAAGCACTTGGGGGTTCAAAGTGCTCACCACACATCTAGATAAGTTCCTTGGGGGGTCTAGTTTCCAAAATGGAGTCACTTGTGGGGGGTTTCTACTGTTTAGGGACATCAGGGGCTCTCCAAACGTGACATGACACCCGCAGACCATTCCATCAAAGTCTGCATTTGAAAAAGGCGCTCCTTCCCTTTCGAGCTCTGCCATGCGTCAAAATAGTGGTTTACCCCCACATATGGGGTATCAGCGTACTCAGGACAAATTGCACAATAACTTTTGGGGTCCTGTTACCCTTTGGAAAATAGCAATTTGGGGTGGAAAGATCATTTTTGTATAAAAGATATGATTTTTTAATTTTACTGCTCTACGTTATAACGTTCTGTGAAGCCCTTGGGGGTTCAAAGCTCTCATCACACATCTAGATAAGTTCCTTGGGGGGTCTAGTTTCCAAAATGGGGTCAGTTGTTGGGGGTTTCCACTGTTTAGGCACACAGGGGCTCTCCAAATACGACATGGCGTCCAATCTCAATTCCAGCCAAAAAGTCAAATGGCGCTGCTTCCCTTCCGAGCTCTGCCATGCGCCCAAATAGTGGTTTACCCCCACATATGGGGTATCAGCGTACTCAGGACTAATTGCACAATAACTTTTGGGGTCATTTTATCCTTTGGAAAATAAAAATTGGGATGAAAAGATCATTTTTGTGGAAAAAAATATGATTTTTTAATTTTATGGCTCTACGTTATAACCTTCTGTGAAGCCCTTGGGGGTTAAAAGCTCTCACAACACATTTAGATAAGTTCCTTGGGGGGTCCAGTTTCCAAAATGGGGTCACTTGTGTGGGGTTTCCACTGTTTAGGCACACAGGGACTCTCCAAATGCGACATGGGGTCCAATCTCAATTCCAGCCAAAAAAGTCAAATGGCGCTGCTTCCCTTCCGAGCTCTGCCATGCGCCCAAATAGTGGTTTACCCCCACACATGGGGTATTGGTGTACTCTGGAGAAATTGTACAATAAATATTGTGGTTCATTTTCTCCTGATACCCTTGACAAATTTTAAAAAAATTGTGTCGATAGAAAAATTTTGGGAAAAAAGTTAAATGTTCATTTTTTCCTTCCACATTGCTTCAATTCTTGTGAAGTACCTAAAGGGTTAATAAACTTCTTGAATGTGGCTTTGAACACGTTGAGGGGTGCAGTTTTTAGAATGGTGTCACTTTTGGGTATTTTCTGTCATATTGACCCCTCAAATTCACTTCAAATGTGAGGTGGCCCCTAAAAAAAATGGTTTTGTAAATTTTGTTGGAAAAATGAGAAATTGCTGGTCAACTTTTAACACTTATAACTTCCTAACAAAAAAAAATGTTGGTTCCAAAATTGTGCTGATGTAAAGTAGACATGTGGGAAATGTTATTTATTAACTAATTTTTGTGACATATTTCTCTGATTTAATGGCATAAAAATTAAAAGTTTGAAAATTGCAAAATTTTCAAAATTTTTGCCATATTTCCGTTTTTTTTCATAAATAAACGCAAGTTATATTGAAGAAATTTTACCACTATCATGAAGTACAATATGTCACGAGAAAACAATCTCAGAATCGCCAAGATCCGTAGAAGCGTTCCAGAGTTATAACCTCATAAAGAGACAGTGGTCAGAATTGTAAAAATTAGCCTGGTCTTTAAACTACAAAATGGCTTGGTCATTAAGGGGTTAAAGTAGCAAAAAAGCTTCTAAAACACTGTGTCGGAACATATCACAAGTGGTGAGGAACATTTTGGTCTGGGGTTAATTATTTAGCCTTATATACAGTCATGGCCAAAAGTTTTGAGAATGACACAAATATTATATTTTCACATGATCTGCTGCCCTCTGGTTTTTATGTGTGTTTGACAGATGTTTTTATCACAGACAGAAATATAATAATTGCAAACATATGAGTAACAAAAGCTTATATTGACAGTTATAATGAGTTAATGCAGCAAGTCAATATTTGCAGTGTTGACCCTTCTTCTTCAGGACCTCTGCAATTCTCCCTGGCATGCTCTCAATCAACTTCTGGACCAAATCCTGACTGATAGCAGTCAATTCTTGCACAATCAATGCTTTCATTTTGTCAGAATTTTTAGGTTTTTGTTTGTCCACCCGTCTCTTGATGATTGACCACAAGTTCTCAATGGGATTAAGATCTGGGGAGTTTCCAGGCCATGGACCCAAAATCTCTATGTTTTGTTCCCTGGGCCATTTAGTTATCACCTTTGCTTTATGGCAAGGTGCTCCATCATGCTGGAAAAGGCATTGTTGATCGCCAAACTGCTCTTGGAGGGTTGGGAGAAGTTGCTCTTGGAGGACACTCTGGTACCATTCTTTATTCATGGCTGTGTTTTTAGGCAAGACTATGAGAGAGCCGATTCCCTTGGCTGAGAAGCAACCCCACACATGAATGGTTTCAGGATGCTTAACAGTTGGCATGAGACAAGACTGGTGGTAGCGCTCACCTTGTCTTCTCCGAATGAGGCGTTTTCCTGATGTCCCAAACAATCGAAAAGGGGATTCATCAGAGAAAATAACTTTACCCCAGTCCTCAGCAGTCCACTGCCTGTACCTTTTGCAGAATATCAGTCTGTCCGAGATGTTTTTTCTTGAGAGAAGTGGCTTCTTTACTGCCCTCCTTGAGACCAGGCCTTGCTCCAAGAGTATCCGCCTCACAGTGCATGCAGATGCACTGACACCTGCCTGCTGCCATTCCTGAGCAAGCTCTGCACTGCTGGTAGCCCGATCCTGCAGCTGAAACACTTTTAAGAGACAGTCCTGGCGCTTGCTGGTCTTTCTTGGGCGCCCTGAAGCCTTTTTGGCAACAATGGAACCTCTCTTCTTGAAGTTCTTGATGATGTGATAGATTGTTGACTGAGGTGCAATCTTTCTAGCTGCGATACTCTTCCCAGTTAGGCCATTTTTGTGCATTGCAATGATGACTGCACGTGTTTCTTTAGAGATAACCATGGTTAACAGAAGAGAAACAATGATGCCAAGCACCAGCCTCCTTTTAAAGTGTCCAGTGGTGCCATTCTTACTTAATCATGACAGATTGATCTCCAGTCATGTCCTCATCAACACCCACACCTGTGTTAATGTAGCAATCACTGAAAAGAGGTTAGCTGGTCCTTTTAAGGCAGGGCTGCAATGATGTTGAAATGTGTTTTGGGGGATAAAGTTCATTTTCTAGCCAAATATTGACTTTGCAAGTAATTGCTGTTAAGCTGATCACTCTTTATAACATTCTGGAGTATATGCAAATTGCCATTAGAAAAAGTGAAGCAGTAGACTTTGTAAAAATTAATATTTGTGTCATTCTCAAAACTTTTGGCCATGACTGTACAAGTCATTAACATGGAAAGAATGTGCCTTAACATATTTCGCTGCAAAATCAGTTTCGTTTTGATATGTTTTTGGGTGCATCGGAAAAAACGGCATGAAACTCTGACAACATTGTTTACAACTGTGAACTAGGAGTCAGAAATGCTTCCATGGGCGATCCCCATGATGTCCCCGTGTCATTTGAGTAGTGTTTCCATCATTTTCAGACTTTTTAGACCTTTAAAGGACAACCGGGGAGGATCGCGGCAAAAATGCTAGGGTCTCCCATAGACTTACAGTGGGCTCATTGTTCTGTCCGAGTACCCGAGTTATCCAATCTGCTCGACCCGAACAACGAGCAACCGAGGATTTTAGTGCTCGCTAATCACTAGTCTTAGTCCTTCTACCTTATCGTCCTTATTTGTGACATTTTTTATAGGTTAGATTGGGGTTTTTTCTTGGTTTACTTAAGTGTATTGTGATTTTATTTTAGGATCGGTTTTAAAATTGTTTTGTCTTTTCAGACCGCATCATGGAGTATTTTATTCTATATATTGGAGTCGGTGGATTGCGGAGGGAAGATGATAATATAAAGTTATTTGGAATGTACATCCCTACACAATGTTATGAAGATGGACCACCTTTGTTTCTTTTAGGACTTTTTTATTATTTCCTTTGTTAGGCTTTTGTGTACAATTTTAGTATGGACTATAGTGTCCTTTTGTTTATTTGGAAAGAACAAACTATTTTTGGGCTGGACTGTTTAGTTATACTAATCCCGTTAAGTCTTTTGGAAATGTATACGTGTACATTATTGCTTATAAGGTTCTTATTATGTTTATACTATATCACTTTAATAGGTATTTATTACCTTTGTTATTATAGCATTTTATCAGCACTTTCAAATTTTATGACCAGTTAATAAATTTTTATATTCACTTGTTGCACTGCATCACTTTGTGGCTTTATCACTCTATTTAAAAGGGTTCACAATATTAAGGGTGAATATTTATACACGTATGTGCTAATTTTAGATTAGGACTTTATAAGGTTTATGGTTATGATTCATCATTTTCACTTTAGTTATTAATATATTCTGTATTAATATATATTTATATTGGTGGTATCTTGCACTTTGTCACGTTATTTGTATATCCTTGTATGAGGAACACGGTATATTTAGGGTATTATAGGCTATAATTTGTGTATTATACTGTTAATTGGTGATTACCAATATTAGCTGGTCTGTTATGTATAATTGGTGCTAATTTATTTTTTATTATTTATTGTGCACATTATACAATTATTTGGTGATCAGAAATATTAGTTAGTCCTGTGTGTAGGATTATACGGCTTTCTAATGCCATTTCTCCAATATGATATCTGTTATCCACCATTCTCAATTGGCTATTGGACGGTGCGCATGCGCCCGACCCCTCTCCTTACACTTCCGGAGGCGTCCACACACCGGATCGCTTGCGTTCCGGTGGGTGCATGTCTGGGAGTGACTTTATCTCCGGTGAGCGGGGAAGAGCTTCATGCGCCGCAGTTAGTCCGACAGACCAATTACTCCATTTGTTACGGCTATATCGCCCTCTAAAAAGTGCTTTCATTGGTGCCTGTGCATTATATAAACCCCTTACTTGCCCACCACGGACACGCCCCCGAAAGAAACTGGAAGCGAAATGCGCGTCGGGGTGAGGAGAGGCGCCAAGTTTTGTGTGCTACTGCTACCTTCACCGTGTGATTTGCTTTTCTGGTAATGTGCACTGTTTTTTTCAATATATCTTATTGTCTTGATAGGACATTATGATTCACTTATAAGTTATGAGTTATTGATTTGATTACCGGATATATCTATTATTGGTGTTTGTGTTGCTGGATACTATACACACACTTGATGTCTTCCCTAGTTTTGGGCGCTGTGATTATTTGTTCTCTTTTGGGATTTTAATGTGATTAATATTAATAGTATTAATAAAATATTGCTATTTTTTTAATGTTTATTTTCTGGATCTTTTCTTTCGGCAATCTGTGATACGTAAGTCTGATTTTTTTTATGTCATTGTTGTGAAGTGCCAGTCTCTTCCTTATTACTGGACATTTTTTTGAATGGTAGCCAATCAGGGAGCAGGAAACCTGAACATTGTCCTAACACAACCGCTTGTGTCATTGGCTGCTGAAATCACATGTCACTCTCCATATAAATTGTGGAAATCTTGTTTTAGCACTATTTTTCCACTGTAACAGTGCAGACAGGCTGCTCCTAATGCTGGCACTGATAGCAGCAAGATTTTAGCTATTTAGCTAGGCGTTTAAATATCAGTCAGAGAGTGTAACTAGCTATTTTCCAGTGTGGCTGTTAAAGTTACCTTCCAGCATTTTTGTTGCCATTATTGAGGTCCACAGAAAAAGCCAGCAGGGCACATGTCCTACAAGTGTGTTGTACACTGCTTCTATTGTGCTCCATGCATGAGTATAGCATTCTAAATAATATTTTTTCTCTAGCTAAATGAGAAACAGCCTGCTGTTTCCCATCTTGTCATTTAGTGCTGTGGTGATATGAAATGGTATGCAGACCTAATGCACATTAAAAAAAAATATTTTTTTCTTTTGGTAAATGTGAAACAGCCTGATGTATCCCATGTTGTCATTTTGTGGCGGTGATATGAACCTGACTGCAGACCTAACGTGCATTAAAAAAAAAAAATTCTGTTGATAAACGTGATACAGCCCATTATATCTAACCCTTTTTATTTAGTGGTGTTGAAATTGTTCTATGTGCAAAGCTGTTGCACATTAAAAATATTTTTTTATTTTTTTTTACAAATGTGATACAGCAGCCGAGATCTGAGTTTAAATTTGTTTTGAGCCTATCCTCTAGATTATGTGAATCTTTGACATCCAATTTCTCATGGGCATCTTTTATGCCTAGCTTGAGACATGCTTCTGTTACACCTATCTTCTGATGAGCATCAAATGCTCTCTGGTAATTGGTATTGGGTAAATAAGTAATCATTGTAGGCTGGATCCTGGAGCTTGTGCTTCCCATAGCCTGTTATTGATCCTGTTGTACGTTCCCATTCCCGCCGTCATCATGCCCCTTTTTCTGATCAGTTCATCTAATGACACGTCTGCCATATTTCTCCAGCAAACCTGGACCTTACCAGCAGCATTGTAGGAAAGAGGGCGTTCCAACGCCACGGACAATCTTCTGGATTATGCAGGTCTCATCCACACCATTTTTTTTTTATGTTTCTATCCGAATACAGAAGGGGAGATCTCAGTTTGAAATTGTTTTAAGCATCTAGTCAATGTTATACAGGCCTCATCGAGAGGCCCCCCAAAATTCTTCTGTTACTAGCGTAATACAGTAGGGGAAATCTAATTTAAAAATAGTTTGGAGCATATCTTCTTTGTCATCCAGCCCTCATATATACTTAAACAATTCTTTCTTCTGTTACTAATGTAATACAGTAGAGGACATCTCACTTAGAAATTATTTGTAGCATCTAGTTACTAACAGAATACATTAGGGGACATGTCACATTGAAATTGATTGGAGCATGTAGTCAATATTATACAGGCCTCATCCACACCAGAAAAGCAAAAAAAATTCTATTACTAATGTCATACAGTAGGGGATATCTCACGTTGAAATTTTTTGGGGCAGATCTGCTTTTTCATACAGGCCTCATAGACACTGAAAAAACATTGCTCATACATTTAAAAATATATATAAAAATATAAATACAGAGAATATGGCTTTATTTGAGACCATAGTTATAAAAAAGTAGTTAAATAAATGAAAACATTTTGCAAGCTGAGGGAGTACTTGAACCTGTGGTGTTAACCAATTCTTTCTTTGGCAAGACCCTGCTACTGCAATTTCAAACCACTGGGCTGTGGGTGGATTTGATTTGATCCTTTTATTTGGTGGTAGTTTCTCAAGAGTCTATGATATCAAAATGATTATAGTAGATAAAAGAAGCTCCAAAACTCTTAGACTAGTTTAATACTGAACATTCCTTCTTTTAAAAGGAATTGCAGTTACTGTGCTAGATGAAAAAAAAACCTATTCATAAAGGGGTGGATTTTTGTCAGATCTGTAACATTCATCATCACAAAATACAGAGGAAATTAAGGAGGTGGGTTGTACAGAGTAACAGAGCAGAATTCATAGATATATGTCTCAAATTAATGAACAACTCAGTTGTTTCGTTGAGTCCATGGGGATTTATAGTGTTCAGCTTGTGAATCCAGAAGATCTCTTTCCTGTTAAGAGTCTGGACTCGGTTGGGGGTATCATGGGGGACATGGTCAATAGGGATCAACCTGAAGGAGATCCTTTTGTTGTGATATATGGCATAATGCCTGGAAAGGCCATGCTGTAAAAATCCCTCTTTTATATTATGCCTGTGTGAGTTTATTCTTTTATGAAGCTGTTGCATTGTCTTGCCCACATATAATTTCGTATATTCGCATATAATGACATAAATGACAAAACAGGATTGGCAAGTCAAATGGTATTTGAAACTCATCTGAATTTTCACTGTCTGATGAAAAAGTTATTGCATTATGAATGATACTGGAGCAACATAGGCATCTCGAGATGCCACATCTATAGGAGCCTTGTCTGAGCTTTTTTATAGAGGTATTGAAATCCTCTTTTTCTTTAAGTTGGTGCCACCTTAGAGCCCATTGTGGTCCTGAGTATCTGATTGTATAGGGTATCTTGAAAGGAAAAAAAATTGTTATAGAGTATGAACTGCATGCTTTCATACAGAAAATCTTTTTGAGTGAGTGTTAACCTTGGATCAATGTCTATGAACATTTTAAAACACACCAGTCCCAAATCATGTGGGATGCTGGAATAGAGGGCGGATACATCCATGGAAATAAAAACAAATGTGTTCTTCCATGGAATGTCCTTCGTAAGTCAGATTAAGTGACTGGAGTCCCTCAAGTAACTGTGTAGTTGGTCTACATGTGTGTGCATCACTAACAGCAATTTCAAGAGAACTGGGACCCTCATAAGGACTGGCCTCCCTAAGAAATTCCTTCCCATCCACAAAGGTCAAACACCTACTTCTAGTCCATTGACAAACATGTTCCTATAATGACAAAATGAAACTGATATTATTGAGACAAGGGTGGATCTGATCATTACTGAATCACCTGAAATCAAGGAGGGTTGAACCAATTACAAAGAAACAAAAGGCCATTACAATCTCCACTGGGTCTGAACAGGTCCCAGAGATCAATCCAATCAATATTGAGCAGTGTAAACATGATAGAAATGGAACAAAAGGAAAAACCCCTTTTGACTTCCAAGTCCATTTGAGGGCCGTCATTGAATAGATAGGAAACTGGCCACATCCACGAAAATTTTGTCTGACAATGGTAGAATTGATCAGACAAAAACTTCACCTGATAAAGGGAAAACTGATCAGGTGGAGATCAATCTCCTTGATTTCAGTATACATGAGACAGAAGAGGGAGCATCCTCCCAAATAGTACTTTGTATCACAAATTAAATAGAAACTGATGAAAATAAAATTGTAATTGACAATGCTGATGTGGGAAGCTCTCTGGTGCCTTTTTTAACCAGGGCTTCCTTCCAGAACAATGCCATCACAAAGTACCTCAGTAAAATCAGTAAAACAGAAAAACCTCTAGAGAGAAAAGAGGGGGTGGAAAACACAAAACAAAAAAAGGAGGCCATCCCTGTTGTAAAAGAAATACTAACAAATGGAAATGACATGGACACAGTTCCCAATGATTCTACCACTAAAAGTAACATTTTCAATTTATCCAGTTTTAACCTTTTGTCTACAGAGACCTCTCTCCTACTGAAAGTTCATTCTTTTTGCCCTACCCATAACACTAGAGACATTGATCTATTTATGGAATTCCAGTCCTTTATAAGAAAGCTAACACTTAAGCGGCATTTCTTCAAAGAAAACCCCTCCAGAGCACTAAAATAAGAGGATCCCATCTATCACACAGGATTAAAAGGAACGTCTAATTTTTACCCCATACAAAGTCAAGGCCACCATCTGAAAATCTTCTCTGATCTTGTTTCAAATGACCTGGACAAAATCAATTTGACACATAGCAAGAGGGAATCTAATCTTACCCCAAAAGAAAAAGAGGCATTAAAATCCCTTAAGAGCAATCCAGACCTTGTCATCCATATGGCAGACAAAAGGGGGGGGGGGGCATTAGTGGTGCAGGAATGGGGGGAATGCCTGGCAGAAGCATCAAGACTATTTTCCCCAGGACGTCCCTCATGACAGCACGGCAGGAGGATCGTCCCATATATCCTCTAGGGACAGGAAGCACACAAGAGGTTAAAAGCCCCCCCTTTCGGCTCAAACCCAATGTTTTTCCTGTCCCTAGCAGGACAGGGCACGCAAGAGGATCGCAGGCGTGATACTTACCAGAGCTCAGCGGGATCGGAGAGGACCGAATCTCTTCCCTTCCCACTGTCAAGAATCTCCGTCGCTGAAACCTCACTGGGTGGGGGTCCCTCAGCGTGTCGGTGGAGCTTCCAAGGTGGCCACATCCTTCTCCGGAGGGATTGCAGCTCCACGCCGCTGACACTTACTTCCCTTCACATGGAGATCATGCATTCTGGCGGGGAACATGTTTACGGCCGGACGCCTTTCGAGGATGCACACTTCCGGGTTAGAGGGACACTTCTGATTGGGATGGCGCTGAGTGGGGTTCCATTCTGGAACACATGAGAAAGCTATGGGGGTAATGTGGAGGCCATCTGGACAAGTTAAGACCATTTAAAAGAGGGTAATCACAGAACAAGTGGTGTGCATAATCAAAACCATGGAACTGAATCCATCCCACTCAGAAGCACCAGCCAAGCAGTCCCTAGCCTGCATAAGTGGCCCCATAGCACTTGCTGTTCCTCATGTTAGTAGTCACTTGTAAATGGGAAACGTTCCTTTTTTTGTGTTAGGATAAAGGCACCCCTGTGAGATCCAGTTTCTCTTCCCGGAAAAATCTGCAGAGAAGCCTGTCATGCCAAATCAAATTAGCGGACTCATACAAAAAGCAATTATGGCCAGAATGTGTGACGAAGGTCCTAAGGCAGAAACAGAAGTCCTTCCTAACGGATTTGCGGACTATTATCGGGAAAGAGGTCCAGAGCACCGTGGCGAACCTCGTTCCACAGCAGCCAGACCTAAGCACCTCCCCTCACAAGAGAACCGATTGGAGATGAAGGAATCCTCAGAGGAAGAGTACCCTTACTCGTATTACTCAGAGGAGGAGGCGGAAGGCGAGGAAGAAGGTTTTTCCCAGAGGCCATCTGAGGAAAGGAAAAAGTACTTTTTTTCAGCTGAAAATACGGATGACTTATTGAAAGCGGTGAGAGCAACCATGAAGATTGAAGAGACAGAGGTCCCTCGCACAATCCAAGATGACATTTTCAGAACGCAAAGGAATAGGGTGTTCCCAGCCAACCAGCACATTATAGCCATGATCCTGGAGGAAAGGGAAGATACCGAAATTGCCTGGTCATCCCTCGATACTTTAAAAACCTGTCTTCCTTTTGAGCGTCAGAAATCAAGCAATGGGAGGAAATCCCTAAGGTCGACATTCCTATCGCCAGGATGTCAAAAAAGACCGCTATACCCTTCGAGGACTCTTCCTGCCTGTGAGATGCCACGGGCAGGAAGGCAGAGGGTCTGTTGAGAAGAAGCTGGGAGTCTACGGCGGCGATTATTAACACCAATATCGCAGCCACCTCGGTGGTGAGGCCCATGGATAGACGAACTGTCCAACCAGATAAAAACCAATACCCCTAGGGAGGTTATATCAGAATCTATCGCTATGTTAAAAATGGCAACGCAATTTATGGCGGTTGCTTCAGCCAAGTCTGTAAGAGTCACGGCTAGAAGTAACGTACTTTCTAACTCGGTACGGCGGGCTATATGGCTTAAGACATGGTCAGGGGATAGCCAATCCAAAAGCAAACTCTCCTCCATCCCATTTTCAGGTACACTTCTCTTCGGTCCGGTACTTGATGACATTTAAGAGAAAGCCGCCGGTGACAAAAAGGGGTTTCCGGAAGAGAAAAGCAAAAAATTTCAGCCCTTTCGTAAGTCCTGTCAGTCATTTAGATAGGACTATAAGGGAAAGGCAGGCAAGTGGAGTTACCCCAAGGGAGGTAAAGGTAGTTCCACCCGATCTTCCTCCGCTACACATAGATGGTCTTGACGCCAGGAAAATAGGAGGGAGACTGCAGTTTTTTCAGAGGGAGTGGGAGGCCATATTGAGCAACAAATGGGTCCGGCGAACCATAGGGAAAGGTTGCAGGATAGATTTTTACTATTCTCCTCCCATTCGATTTTGCATCTCCAATCCCCATTCCCTTTCTGCGCCAAACAGGCTGTGGACAGAGGTAAAAAAACCTCTTAAAGTTGGGGACGATCGATCCGGTTCCTTTCAGGAAAATAGACCAAGGCCACTACTCCTCCCTGTTCTCTATAAAAAAAAAAGCCTTCAGGCAAGTATCGGACCATCATAAATCTAAAACCCCTGAATCAGTGGGTAAGATACAAAAAGTTCAAAATGGAGATAATCAAGTCGGCCATCCAGCTAATAGCGAGAGACAACTCCATGTGCACCCTATACCTAAGAGATGCATATTATCATGTGCCGATTCACCCAGACCATCACCAATATCTGAGGTTCACTGGGCTATAGAAAAAATAAGGAAATACATGGATTTGAATGTTATCTCTCAGAAGAAAGCAGAAAGGTTGCTCCCGGAGTTCCCCACCAGACCACATTGGTACCACATTCCAAAAATACACAAGTCTATCACTTCTCCCCAGGGGGCCCCATAGTATCAGGGATAGGGTCTATTACGGAACCCCTGTCCCAGTATATTGATTGATTGTTGCGTCTGTTATTAAAAGATATTCCATCTTACATAAAGGACACTAATGCTTTTTTGAACATAATACAGGGCTTTACATGGCAACCAAGTTTTTCATTAGTGTCAATTGATGTAGAAAACATCTATACGAAAATCCCCCAAACAACAGGGGTTGAAGCCGTTAGAGAGATTTTGAAGACTATTGATAAATAACAGATTTTGATTGATTTTGTATGTGAGGGGGTTAAGTTTGTGCTCACACACAATGCGTTTATGTTCATGGATAAGTGGTATCTGCAAAACGTTGGGACTGCAATGGGGACTCCTGCAGCATGTACCTTTGCTAATTTATTTCTTGGTATATTTGAGGAGAAATTTGTCTACTCAGTCTTACTCAAACATATCAGATTATATCTTAGATATGTTGATGATATATTTATGGTGTGGAATGTTCTAGGGACACTTTTTAGCCATTTGTGTCCCAACTTAATCATAACACCATGAATATGTTGTTCACGTCTGTTTTTGGTGGCTCACAATTGGAATTTCTTGATGTTTCAGTGAAGATCATAAATGGAGCTGTATGTACATCTTTATTCAGGAAACCCACAGCAACAAATTCCATGATGCATTATAAGAGTTTTCATCCACCCCACATGAAAAAATCTCTGCCATATAGTCAACTTCTGAGGGTGCGATGGGCCAATAACACCGATGAAGGTTATAACACCCAATCCATGGAGTTGTGTTGTAGGTTTAGACAGAGGGGGTACCAGAAACATTATTGAGAACTGCTCTGGATAGAGTAGAGAGAGAGAGTAATTGAGGAGATAGGTCTTGAGAGCAATAATGTTATAAAGAAAAAGGATAAAGGGCTCACATTTTGTTTCCAATATGGCCCTATGGATCGCCAAATTCGTGCCTCTATAAGGAAAAATTGGCATATCCTGGAAAGGGACAAAGAATTAGCAGAGATTGTAGCTAGAGGACCTCTGATTTTGTGTAAACGTAGCACCAGATTGAGGGACATTTTGGTCCACAATCGTATTAGGAAAGATGACAGCAACAGGTTGAGTGCAGGAATCCCCAAGGGTAACTGTTGTGAATGGACTTGAGATGAGTTCTGAGCAGAGGCTCCCTCTGGTGGTTACAAGCGGTACTGGACTGTCCAGTGAAGATTGTGAGGATTGGGAATCAGGTGTTACTGACTGGTCTTATATAAGGGAGTCACCTTCCCATCAGGGTTGCCGGTGATCAATTGTTCTGGTCTCAATCCTTGATTCCTGTTTCCTTTGTAGCCTGCTGTGTCGTGTCTGCATCTCCTGCTAACAGATAAGACATTTTCTTCTTTTTGCTTTTGTGCTTGATTTTTGCATTTTGTCCTGCACTTCTGTGGGGGCCTTCAGGGTCCCCTTGGGGGGCTTTTGCCCTCTCAGTTTTGTTCAGCCACTGATGTTTGTACATTTGCTTTTTCCAGTTTTTTCAGTGGCTGCTGTTTTGATTTTGTTACACCAGAGAACTAATTTAGGTGGTAGAGGTCGTGTGATCTCAGGTGTTTTTGAAATTAGTAAAGTTGGTGCTTTTCAGGGTTTTTTGGGATTGCAGTAAGTGCCCTTCCTATCCTTTTCTATTTAGATAGTTTGGGCCCCAACGTTTGCTCATACTATTTTCTGTCTGTGTCAGTATTTCTTCTTGTCTAACCGCCATTACATGTTTGGGGGCTTTCTATGTTCTTTGGGGATCTGCTACGGGGCAGATAGCTTTCATCTTTCTATCTTTAGGTATAGTTAGTTTCTCAGGCTGCGACGAGGCGTCTAGGACCAACGTAGGAACGCTCCACGGCTGCCTCTAGTTGTGGTGGTTAGTCAGGGTACTGCAATCTCATAGATTCCAACTGCTCTGGTGTATTGCCTTTTTTTTTACCGGCACTCCTCAGCTACCAAATCATAACAGTATCACCAGCCAAAACTGAAATTTATATGGTACTCACAGAAGGGAAAAAATATTTTGAAAGAAAAAAAAAAGGTTGTCAGAGTTGTCAGAGATATTTTCTGTTTGTTGCAATTTTCTTTTTCCCTCTGTATCTCTGGGTGCTGGGGAGGATTTTTTCTCTCAATGGAGTTTGCACGGTTGTCTGGCCGTGTGGATCAGCTTGCCACTGAGGTTCAGAGTATTGCTACCTATCTTGCTAGGTTGCCTGTTGTGGAACCTAGGATTCCCATGCCAGATTTGTTTTTGGGGGATCGATCCAAGTTTCTGAATTTCAAAAATAATTGTAAATTGTTTTTTGCCTTAAAATCTAAGTCCTCAGGGAACGCAGCGCAGCAGGTTCAAATTGTCATCTCTCTCCTGCGCGGCGATCCTCAGGATTGGGTTTTTCCCTGACACCTGGGGATCCTGTTTTGAGTGATGTTGATACATTTTTTCAGGCCTTGGGGTTATTGTACAATGAGCCTAATGTCACTGATCAAGTTGAAAAAGCCTTGTTGGCATTAAATCAGGGGCTTGATGACGCTGAGTTATACTGTCAGAGATTCCGTAGGTGGGCAGTCCTGACCAAATAGAATGACGACGCTTTGGCAGCCCTTTTTCGGAAGGGTCTGTCAGATAATGTAAAGGATGTTATGGTGGGATTCCCTGTCCCCTCTGGTCTCAATGATTCTATGTCATTAGCGATTCAAATTGACAGACGTTTGCGTGAGCGGAGAAGTATGCGTGGAATAGTGTTGCCTTGTGAACCTGCTTCTGAACCCATGCAGTGTGATGGAGTGGTTTCTGGGGCACAGCGTCATGAGTTTCGAAAGCGCAATGGGTTATGTTTCTACTGTGTTGATGCTTCTCATGCTATCTCAGTTTGCCCTAAGCGGGGAAGACGTTTTGCACGCTCAGTTGTCTTGGGTAGTGTTCAGACTAAGTTTTTATTAACTGTTACTCTTATATGCTCTCTGTCCTCATTTTCTGCTCAGGCTTTCGTTGATTCGGGAGCAGCTATTAACCTGATGGAGTTTGATTTCGCTAAACGTTGTTGGTTTCCCTTGATACCCCTACAGAAGTCTATTCCCCTACTGGGGATCGATTCTACCCTTTGGCTGAGAATAAACCTCAGTTCTCTACTCAGGTGATAATGAGGGTTGAACCTAATCATCAGGAGAGCTGCAAATTTTTGGTTCTGTATAATCTGCATGACATTATCGTGCTGGGTTTCCCTTGGTTACAGTCTCATAATCCTGTTTTGGAATGGAAATCTGTGTCTGTAACCAGTTGGGGCTGCCAATGTGTTAATACCAACACTCCTGTTTTTTCTGCCTCCCCCAGGCTCAGGATGTTCCTGACTTTTTGATTGATTTTTCTGATGTGTTTAGCGAAAGTAAATCTGCATCCTTGCCTCCCCATAGGAGCTATGACTGCGCTATTGAATTAGTGCCTGGTAGTAAATTCCCTAAAGGTCGCCTTTTTAACTTGTCTGTACCTGAACATGGCGCTATGCGGTTTTATATCAAGGAGTCTTTGGAGAAAGGTCATATCAGACCATCCTCTTCACCCTTAGGTGCCGGTTTTTTCTTTGTGGCCAAAAAGGATGGTTCATTAAGGCTGTGTATTGATTATCGTCTTTTGAACAATATTACTGTGAAATATCAATACCCGTTACCCTTGATTTCTGACCTGTTTTCCAGGGTGAAAAACGCTACTTGGTTTACCAAGCTTGACCTCAGGGGGGCATATAACCTTATTCGCATTAAGCACGGGGATGAATGGAAGACGGCATTTAACACCCCTGAGCGGCATTTTGAGTACCTTGTGATGCCCTTTGGGCTCACTAATGCTCCTTCTGTCTTCCAGTCCTTCATGAATGACATTTTCAGGGATTTTGTGGATAAATTTCTGATTGTTTATTTGGATGATATCTTGATTTTTTCCAATGACTGGGACTCTCATATGAAACATGTTCGAACTGTATTCCAGATTTTGAGAGAGAATGCTCTGTATGTGAAGGGATCAAAGTGTCTTTTTGGCGTACAGAAGATCTCATTTTTGGGATTTATTTTGTCCCCATCTGTTATTGAAATGGACCCGGTCAAGGTTCAGGCCATCTGTGATTGGGTCCAACCTACTTCATTAAAGGCTCTTCAAAGATTTTTGGGTTTTGCCAATTTTTATCGTAAATTTATTGGTAATTTCTCTGTTATTGTTAAACCATTAACTGATTTGACCAAAAAGGGTTCTGATGTGGTGAATTGGCCTCCTGAGGCAGTCTCTGCATTTCAGGAACTTAAGCAGAGATTCACTTCTGCTCCTGTTCTACGGCAGCCTGATGTTTCTCTGCCATTTCAAGTGGAGGTTGATGCCTCTGAAATTGGGGCAGGTGCCGTTTTGTCCCAAAGAGATCCAGAGACCTCTAAAAGTAACCCTTGTGCCTTTTTCTCTCGAAAATTTTCTCCTACTGAACGTAATTATGACGTGGGTAATCGGGAGTTATTGGCCATGAAGTGGGCTTTTGAAGAGTGGAGACATTGGCTGGAGGGAGCCAAACATCAGGTGGTGGTCCTTACTGACCATAAGAATCTGGTTTATCTGGAATCTGCCAAGCGACTTAATCCTAGACAGGCCAGGTGGGCCTTGTTTTTCACACGTTTTAATTTTGTGGTTTCCTTTCTTCCTGGCACTAAGAATGTTAAGGCGGATGCCCTCTCGAGGAGTTTCCTTGCGGACTCTCCTGAGGTATCTGATCCCTCTGTTATTTTGAAGGAGGGTGTAGTTCTTTCCGCCATCTCGCCCAATTTGAGACTTGCTCTGGAGGGGTGTCAGGAGGATAGGCCCGAGCGCTGCCCTGTTGGAAAATTGTTTGTCCCGGACCAATGGAAAAAGAGTGTGATGTCTGAGATTCATTGTTCCGCATTGGCTGGGCATCCCGGAATTTTTGGTACCAGAGACTTGGTTAGTCGGTCCTTTTGGTGGCCTACCTTGTCTCGCGATGTCAGGGAATTTGTGCAGTCCTGCGGGACTTGCTCTCGCTCCAAGCCTTGCTCTCGCTCTAGTGGTTTGTTGATGCCATTGCCTGTGCCCAAGAGACCATGGACCCATATCTCTATGGATTTCATTTCCGACCTCCCTGTTTCTCAGAGAATGACCGTCATCTGGGTGATTTGTGATAGGTTTTCCAAGATGATACATCTTGTGCCATTACCTAAGTTGCCTTCCTCCTCTGAATTGGTGCCGTTGTTCCTTCAGCACGTGGTTCGTTTACACGGCATTCCTGAGAACATTGTGTCTGACAGAGGAGTCCAGTTTGTTTCCAGATTTTGGAGGAATTTTTGTTCTAAACTGGGTGTTCAATTGTCTTTCTCCTTGGCATTTCATCCTCAGACCAATGGTCAAACTGAGAGAACAAACCAGACATTGGAGACTTATCTAAGATGCTTTGTGTCTGCTGATCAGGATGACTGGGTCTCTTTTTTGCCTTTGGGTTTCACCCTCGATTTTCTTCAGGACAGACGGAGGCTTCTGTCTGTCCAGGTGTTGACTCTGTTGTTGAGCGTATGCAGCAGATTTGGGACCAGGTAGTGGAGAGGTTGTCCCTCTCTCAGGAGAAGGCCCAGCGGTTTGCTAACCGGCATAGGACTGATGGTCCTCGGTTTAAAGTGGGGGACTTGGTCTGGTTGTCCTCAAAGAATATTCCTATGAGAGTAGCATCTCCTAAATTTAAGCCTAGGTTCATTGGACCTTATAAGATCATGGAGATTATTAATCCTGTTTCTTTTCGTTTGCTTCTTCCAGGGACATTTAAGATCCATAACGTGTTCCACAAGTCCTTGTTGAAGAGGTTTGTTGAGCCAGTGGTTCCTGCTGCTGTGCCTCCTGACCCTGTTTTGGTTGAGGGCAATCTGGAGTATGTGGTTGAGAAAATATTGGATTCTCGTTTTTCTAGACGAAGACTCCAGTATTTGGTTAAATGGAGAGGTTATGGTCAGGAAGATAATTCTTGGGTGTTTGCTTCGGACATCCATGCTAGGAGACTTATCCGTGCGTATCATAGAACTCATCCTGACCGACCTGGTTGCTCAAATGAGGGTTCGGTGACCCCTCCTCAAGGGGGGGGTACTGTTGTGAATGGGTTTGAGATGAGTTCTGAGCAGAGGCTCCCTCTGGTGGTTACAAGCGGTACTAGTGAGGATTGTGAGGACTGGGAATCAGGTGTTACTGATTGGTCTTATTTAAGGGAATCATTTTCCATCAGGGTTGCCGGTGATCAATTGTTCTGGTCTGAATCCTTCTTTCCAGTTTCCTTGTAGCCTGCTGTGTCGTGTCTGCATCTCCTGCTATCAGATAAGACAATTTCTTATTTTGTGTTTTTGCTATATTTTTGCATTTGGTCCTGCACTTCTGTGGGGGCCTTCTGGGTCCCCTCCGGGGGCTTTTGCCCTCTCAGTTTGTTCAGCCACTGTGTTTTGTACTTTTGCTTTTTCCAGTTTTTTTCAGTGGCTGCTGTTTTTTTTTACACCAGAGAACTAATTTAGGTGGTAGAGGTCGTGTGATCTCAGGTGATTTTGAAATTAGTAGAGTTGGTGTTTTTCAGGGTTTTCTGGGATTGCAGTAAGTACCCTTCCTATCCTTTTCTATTTAGATAGTTGGGCCCCAGCGTTTGCTCATACTATTTTCTTTCTGTGTCAGTATTTCCTCTTGTCTAACCGCCATTACATGTTTGGGGGCTTTCTATTATCTTTGGGGTTCTGCTCCGGGGCAGATAGCTTTCCTATTTCTATCTTTAGGTGTAGTTAGTTTCTCAGGCTGTGACGAGGCGTCTAGGACCAACGTAGGAACGCTCCACGGCTGCCTCTAGTTGCGGTGGTTAGTCAGGGTACTGCAATCCCATAGATTCCAACTTCTCTGGTGTATTTCCTTTTTTGCCTGCACTCCTCAGCTACCGTAACATAACAGGTTTCTGTTTCTGAAGTTTCTATCAAACAGTCCTTGAAAAACACACAGCACACAGATGGAATAGGAGTGAAGTCTGATTTTTTTCTCATAGTCCCAGACTTTCATGGGCTAGTTTTATCGGACATTCAGATCAATATCTGGCAAGTCTCTGTGCTTTTGTGCTGATCACTTGGTTCGAGGACAAAATTGGACATGTGAACAATCATAGGTATGAGAGCTATCTGATAAAAACACAAATAGGACTCATATGAGAAAAACTTATGTCTGAATGAGCCATTTAAGTGAGAAGTAGTGAACACATTCGTCTGACTGCAAGAAGAAGCTTTAGGCAATAGGCAAGCTACAGGAGATACCACAGAAGCACTATTTAAGTTACCCATTTATAGGAAAACTATTTCCCTGCAGATGTTATAAAACAAATTCTGTTCCTGACAATTTAGGATCATTACACACTTTTGTCTCCATTCCTTTGATAAGTTGACATAACTATAAAAAGTTGCCCATGGATTGCTTTTTTACAAGTCTAAATAAACTGCATTTTGCCAAAAGTTACTGCACACAAAGTTCTTATGGCAGCATGGCCAGTAATTTATATAGGAGTCACATATTGTAAAATGCATTGCTGTAGTCCCAGTGTTACACAGAGGTCATTTACCAGCTAAAACTCTGCTCACACTTCCATTTTGACTTTATGTTTGTCTGTTCTGTTTAAAGTAACTAATTTAGTAGTGTCAGAAACAGATCCATTGTACAAACAGTGCACATGGAAGCATAGGGTACCCATTGATTTTTTGAATGGGGATGATTTTGGTTCCATTTTGTGTCAACACTTAAAGCGGAAAAATAAAGTTCTGCATGCTTCACTTATTCTCCTGTTCTATAAACATCCACAAAATGAAAATCAGACTGAACTCATAATTAGCAACGGGGACCGTTTGCTTCCTTTTGCATCAGCTATGTGATGGTTCTGTTTTTGACAATTTTTGCTCCTCTATTCCTCAAACTGAAACAAACAAATGGAATGTCAAAATAGAAGTCTGAACATAGCTTAAAAAGCAGTGTACCACTAAAAATAATCTAGAACTGTAATCGGAAAAAAAAAACAATCTACAGAATGAGGAAAAGTTATAGTTTTAGAAAAAAAATCACAGCAATAGCCTGTTTTTGAAAAAAGTATAGTACAGCTGAAAGGAATTCCATTCACAGTAAATTGGCTCCCTCTAGAGTATTTCACAGGAATTGCGATGCAGGTTTGCCAATGAAATGGACATTTTACTCCCGTCACTTATTCACCCACGCTGCTTGTCCATAAATATATGAATGTATACCGGTAGTAAATATTTACTGAGATTTTAATGTGCTTAATAGTATTATAGTTCAGGCAGTAAATGTAGGGATCAATTTCATCAATTACGTGAGCTCTATAAAAATAAACTACATTATAATTTAGAAAATAAAAAAGAAAATATTATGTGTGCATCTATCTATCACTTCTATCTATCTATCTATCTATCTATCTATCTATCTATCTATCTTCTATCTATCTATCTATCTATCTATATCTATCTATGTATACATTTAGCCATGTATTTATATCATTACTTGTCAGGTGAGTTTTAATGGTGGTAAAAAGTCAATAAATATATTGCAGGTCTTATTCTTGTTCTAAAAGTTAACAGTTAACAAACAAATGATTAATTATTGCTTATACCCGGTGCACACATCAATAAATGCCACTGTTGCTAGTAATAATTTTCTAAATATCAAAATATCTTACCTGTGCCTTTACAAGGTATTCTTTGAAAGCAACCACCATCCCCAACATTAAGTAGCTCCAATATGTAGCCATCTGCTGGATTTACAGACACCTCAGATTGCTCACGATTAATCACAATATAACACGCGAGTTAACATTCCATACTTGGGAAATGTCACGCTCTCTTTGTAGACCCATGAAGCCAATTCCCAATCAGAATCCTTAAGAAGAGATTGCCTCCCAACTTTGTCTGACGTGGATGAAACCATGTAGCAGCTGAGTCCTGGTGCCCTCCTCTTTGCTGACAGCCATGCCTTTCATATCCTCCCTGGGCATGCTTTAGCTGTTATAATGGGTAATGCATCTGCATACAGCAGCAGAATCAGAAGAGCTGCATAACTGAGAAAGAAATGGTAATTCAGCTGTTCCTTTGCCGGCAGCTTAACAAATACCATGGAAGTTGAGCTGCAGCCCTGTTCTACACAAGGCGAGAGCCGCCTCTGCAGTAGAATCTCCGCTGTAAGCTCAGTGCATGACAACCTGCATGATTCCCTATGTGATCCTATGCAGCCGTCATCTGATGTCCTCATTATTCTGTGAATTTCTCAGAGCTAGCTGTGAATCAATATAACAAGTGTGCCAGGTGCCAGCTTAAGACCTATTGAATTAACCTATTTCAATTTTGCTTTTATTCAGAGTTTAAAGGAATAAATTAATTTAATTATAGATTTAAAGTATCATCACTGATTGAGGGACGTGAATTGAATTCTTCTTCATAATAAGAATTTTTATTACCATACCGGTCATGTTGCCATCTTATGTCACACAAAGTTCCAATAACATTTCAGATGAGATCAATCACTATAGTATCCTCAGGAGCTAAACAAGCCTCACAAGGCAGCGTGAGAAAGGCCTGAACTACAGCCTGAATGTCGCTCATCTCATGCTTGTAAGGAAAATTAAAAAGAACCATTAAGATGAAACATGACAGAGCAATCTTCTAATAGCATGGGATGAATGCTTGGCCGAATTCAGCCCAGAGAAATCTCACAATATGTATTATCTGTGTATGAAATATCATGTGTCAATTCATGATGAGAATTACTGAGCAGCCTAAGTCATTTTACTGCAATTGCTCTCCTTAAATCCAAGATGCCCAAATGCTACCACCATGCTTCCGATAAGCAGGTGCTTTTGGTGTCCTTAGATGTAGAACCATGCATGTATATGAATGACTACCTTACAGTAAGACACTGATGGTGTATACACAGGATTGAAACCTGGAAGGAGAGTGGTAAAATAGTGGTGAGCAACATGTGCCATAAAGAATGTAGCTTTATTTGTTCAAGATTCTTGCCACTTTCTTAAGTATGTGAAATTTTCCATGAACACAAAAAGCAGATTAAGCCCACGTTCACATGTCGAGTATTTGGTCAGTATTTTACCTCAGCAATTTGTAAGACAAGAGCAGTCAGAGGAAAAGTATAATAGAAACACGTCACCACTTCTGCATTTTTTACCCACATCTGGTTTTCGTTTGCAAATACTGAGGTAAAAACTCCCCAAATGCTCAATGTGTGCACGTGGCCTTAGAGTGGTGCATAGACACTGGTGATCACATGGTCAAACACATCCCTGCATTTTTCAGTGAGAAACAAATGTATGTTATCAATGCACAAGCACAAATATCAATAATACCCTTTAGAGTTACCTTCCAGTAGTCAGATACCAGTTCTATCAGGCCGTCTGCAGAGTTTTATCTTATAAGGAGAATTTTATAGAGATTAAAGAGATTACTGCAAATATGGAGAAAATGCAAAAATCTTGAAAAAACACTGCCTTTAAAACAATTGTTAGTCTCAGAAATAATGTGATTTGACCAATTTTTATACTGTTTTTAGAGCCAAAATCAATAAGTAGATTCAAGAGATAAAGTCTCAGTTGTTTCATGCAAGTGTCTTCTGTTTATGACCCATTCCTGGCTTTGACTGCAAAAAAGATTTGACTCAAGGCCTCTTTCACACATCCTGATATTTCCAGTAGCGGAAAAACTGGTACAAGAGATATCAGTGTCCTTAGTCCATGTGTCTGTGTGTGTACTACGTGCAGCACATGTGTGGCAACCGTGTGCCACCCGTGTGCAGCATCAGTACCACACGGACATACGGAAGGCCACTGAGGAAGTAGCGCTACTGTAAGCCGCTGTCCCCCTGCGGCTGGTGCTGAAGCCGGCTGTCATTCTCCCTGCTCTGCCTGCGAGAAGAGGAGAACGATGAGCAGTATAATAATATACCGCTCATCGTTCTCCTCTGCCAAACCTCATGGTTCAACTTTTTATCAAAAGCAACCCGGAGCTGTAGGATCTGCTGTTGAAAGTACGCCGTATGTCTGTCCATTTTCGAAAGTCAGCAACAGCTTCAACCACCCTTGCTGTGCTTCAACAGCGTTTGCAGCTTCCGACTCACTGACTGGTGTGTGTTGTCCCCACGCATTGGAACTCTACACTGCATATGTTGGTAAGGATTTGTGAGCAGAAAATGGCAGTTGTTGAGTACCAGCTTCAACAAGGCTGTCGATATTCAGGTCAGACTCCACATATAAGGCCTCAGAAGTGGACATCGATGTCAGAGATATGTACCATTCTGCAGAACTTTGGGGAGTGCACCAAGATGGTGAGCGGCGATGATGCCTTAATTAGTGTCACCATCCCGCTTCTCAGCATTAATAAGCGCATCTGCCTGTCAACTGACAATGCTGACAGTCTGACTCTTATCAAAATGAACAAGGGCTAGATTGGCCAAGACTTCTGTACACCTCCAAATGAAAACACCGAAATAGACCCTTAATTGAATGCTCTTTTTTGGGGAGGTGTATTCTCAGGCACTTCTTCACAACGACACATGGGTATCCGCTTCCTGAGTTGGTCTGTTTGCTGTTAGCCTCCTCCTTATCATCATCATCATCCACAACCAGTAGAACAATAGGCGGAAGGGATTGTGTGATGCAAAAGTCACTCTATTTTTGGCAATGGTATTATATAATATTTCTATTTATATCACTGACTCTGAGCTGTTGATAGGATCAAACATATCTCATCAAACACATTGCGACTTCATATCTATGAACCTGTGTTCGCCCCTCCATTTAGTTATTTTCTTTCATACTGGCTTCACATTTGTAATTTAGTTGATTAATTTAACTATGATTTCTCATTGTGTCTCCTCATTGTCCACGGCTACATAACCAGGGTGAACGTGTTTTGTATCATTATAGGCTGTAGAATTTTGGCCAAGGGGGCTGTGATTGCAATACTTTATTTATTTGAAAAGGTACCTCCCATTGGTGAAACACTTGTCAGCCTATGTACTCCATTACAAGTCTCAGAGACCGACCAGCTATACATTTGGGCCTACTTCTTAACTCGGTTTCCTGCAATGTCTCTTCGTTACCTGCCACTAGATGATAAGGGTAAATGTGTTCTGTACCATTATGGCCATTGATTTTTGGCTAAGGGGGGCTGTGATGGCAATACTTTATTTATTTAAAAAGGTACCCCCCATTACTGAAATGCTTGTCAGCCTATGCACTCCATTACAAGTCTCAGAGACCCACACCCCTACATTGGGCCTACTTCTTAACTCTATCTCCTGCAATGTCTCTTCCTTACCTGCCATTAGATGACCAGGGTAAATGTGTTCAGTACCATTATGGGCATTGATTTTTGACCAAGGGGGCTGTGATAGCAATACTTTATTTAAAAAGGTACCCCCCATTACTGAAATGCTTGTCAGCCTATGCCCTCCAATGTTTTGGAAATGAATTCTGAGCAGAAGTTCCCTCTGGTGGTTACAAACAGTACTGAACCATTCAAAGAGGATTGGCAATCAGGAGACACAGACTGGCTTGATATAAGGGAGGTTCCCTCCCATCATGGTTGCCGGTGATCAATTGTTCTTGTCTCAACGTTGTTTCCTGGTTCACTTGGAAGCTTGCTGAGTTTTGCCTCTTCTTCTGCTTTCAGATAATATATTTTCTGTTTTTGTTTTTGTGCTTACCATTTGCATATTTCTCTGTATTTCTGTGAGGTTAGCCAGGTCCCCTCCCGGGGGGCTTGGGCTCTCTCAGTTCCGCTGGAGCCACTGTTATTTGTTCATTTGCCTTTTCCAGTTTTTTCAGTGGCTGCAGCTTAGTTTTGTTACACCAGAGAACTGATTTAGGTGGTAGAGGTCGTGTGATCTCAGGTGTTTTTGCAATCAGTAGCGTTGGCATTTTTTAGGGTTTTTCTGGATTGCAGTGAGTATCCTTTCTATCCTTTTCTGTCTAGGCAGATTGGGCCCCAGTGTTTGCTCATACTATTTTCTGATGATGAAAACACTTCATAGAACACATGCCCACATAAAAGGTGTAAACTTAGTATAGAAAGAAAAAATACTTAATGAAAAGATAATAGATGTGGGCAATATGGAAATCCATGGGATAAATCGCTGCAATATATGAAAACCTGAGAATAGGTTTTCATACTATTTTCTGTCTGTGTCTGTATTTCCTCTTGTCTAACCGCCATTACATGTTTGGGGGCTTCCTATGTTCTTTGGGGATCTGCAGATAGCTTTCCTCTTTCTATCTTTAGGTGTAGTTAATCTCTCAGGCTGTGAAGAGGCGTCTAGGACCAACGTAGGAACGCTCCACGGCTGCCTTTAGTTGTGGTGGTTAGTCAGGGTACTGCTCTCCTCAGCTACCAAAACATAACAGTATCACCGCCAAAACTGAAAATTGTATGGTACTCACAGAAGGGAAAAATAGTGTGGAAAGAAAAAAGTTGTCAGAGATTTTTTTTTTTTTCTGTTTCTTGCATTTTTTCCCTCTTATTCTCTGGGTGCTGAGGAGGATTTTTTTTCTCTCAATGGAGCTTGCACAGCTGTCTGGCCGTGTGGATCAGTTTGCCACTGAGGTTCGGAGTATTGCTGTCTATCTTGCTGGGTTGCCGGTTGTGGAACCTAGGATTCCCATGCCAGATTTGTTTTTGGGAGATCGGGCCAAATTTCTGAATTTCAAAAATAACTGTAAGTTGTTTTTTGCCTTAAAACCTAAGTCCTCAGGGAACGCAGCACAGCAGGTTAAATTGTCATCTCTCTCCTGCGTGGCGATCCTCAGGATTGGGCTTTTTCCCTGACACCTGGGGACCCTGTTTTGAGTGATGTTGATGCATTTTTTCTGGCTCTGGGGTTATTGTACGATGAGCCTAATGTCACTGATCAAACTGAAAGAACCTTGTTGGCATTAAATCAGGGGCTTGAGGACGCTGAGTTGTACTGTCAGAAATTCCGAAAATGGGCAGTCCTAACCAAACGGAATGATGATGCTTTGGCAGCCCTTTTTCGGAAGGGGCTGTCAGAGAATGTAAAAGATGTTATGGTGGGTTTCCCTGCTCCTCTGGTCTCAATGATTCTATGTCATTAGCGATTCAAATTGACAGACGTTTGCGTGAGCGTAGAGGTATGCGTGGAATAGTGTTGCCTTGTGAGCCAGCTTCTTAACCCATGCAGTGTGATAGAGTGGCTTCTGGGGCACAGCGTCATGAGTTTCGAAAACGCAATGGGTTATGTTTCTATTGTGGTGACGCCTCTCATGCTATTTCTGTCTGCCCTAAGGGGGAAGACGTTTTGCACGCTCAGTTGTCTTCGGTAGTGTTCAGACTAAATTTCTGTTGACTGTTACCCTGATTTGCTCCTTGTTTCTCAGAGAATGACCAGTATCTGGGTGATTTGTGATAGGTTTTCCAAGATGATACATCTTGTGCCATTACCTAAGTTGCCTTCCTTCTCCGAATTGGTGCCTTTGTTCCTTCAGCACGTGGTTCAGTTACACGGCATTCCTGAGAATATTGTGTCTGACAGAGGAGTCCAGTTTGTTTCCAGATTTTGGAGGACTTTTTGTTCTAAACTTGGTGTTCAATTGTCTTTCTCCTCTGCTTTTCATTCTCAGACCAATGGACAAACTGAGAGAACAAACCAGACATTGGAGACTTATCTGAGATGCTTTGTGTCTGCTGATCAAGATGACTGGGTCTCTTTTTTGCCTTTGGCTGAGTTTGCTCTTAATAATAGGGCTAGCTCTGCCACTTTGATGTCTCCATTTTTCTGCAATTTTGGGTTTCACCCTCGATTTTCTTCGGGACAGACGAGGCTTCTGTCTGTCCGGGTGTTGACTCTGTTGTGGACATATGCAGCAGATTTGGGAACAGGTAGTGGAGAGGTTGTCCCTCTCTCAGGAGAAGGCCCAGCGGTTTGCCAACCGGCATAGGACTGATGGTCCTCGGTTTAAAGTGGGGGACTTGGTCTGGTTGTCCTCAAAAATATCCCTATGAGAGTTGCATCTCCTAAGTTTAAGCCTAGGTTCATTGGACCTTATAAGATCATGGAGATTCTTAATCCTGTTTCCTTTTGTTTACTTCTTCCAGGGACATTTAAGATCCATAACGTGTTCCACAAGTCCTTGTTGAAGAGGTTTGTTGAGCCAGTGGTTCCTACTGCTTTGCCTCCTGACCCTGTTCTGGTTGAGGGCAATATGGAGTTTGAGGTTGAGAAAATTTTGAATTCTCGTTTTTCTAGACGGAAACTCCAGTATTTGGTTAAGTGGAGAGGTTATGGTCAGGAGGACAATTCTTGGGTGTTTGCTTCGGACATCCATGCTAGGAGACTGATCCGAGCGTATCACCTAGCTCATCCTGACCGACCTGGTTGCACAAATGAGGGTTCGGTGACCCCTCCGCAAGGGGGGTACTGTTGTGAATGTTTTGGAAATGAATTCTGAGCAGAAGCTCCCTCTGGTGGTTACAAACAGTACTGAACCATTCAATGAGGATTGGCAATCAGGGGCACAGACTGGCTTGATATAAGGGAGGTTACCTCCCATCATGGTTGCCGGTGATCAATTGTTCTTGTCTCAACTGTGGTTACTGGTTCACTTGGAAGCTTGCTGAGTCTTGCCTCTTCGTCTGCTTTCAGATAAGATGTTTTCTGTTTATGTTTTTGTGCTTACCATTTGCATATTTCTCTGCATTTCTGTGAGGTTAGCCAGGTCCCCCCCCGGGGGGCTTGGGCTCTCTCAGTTCCGCAGGAGCCACTGTTATTTGTTCATTTGCCTTTTCCAGTTTTTTCAGTGGCTGCGGCTTAGTTTTGTTACACCAGAGAACTGATTTAGGTGGTAGAGGTCATGTGATCTCAGGTGTTTTTGCAATCAGTAGCATTGGCATTTTTTAGGGTTTTTTTGGATTGCAGTGAGTATCCTTTCTATCCTTTTCTGTCTAGGCAGATTGGGCCCCAGCGTTTGCTCATACTATTTTCTGTCTGTGTCTGTATTTCCTCTTGTCTAACCGCCATTACATGTTTGGGGGCTTCCTATGTTCTTTGGGGATCTGCTCCGGGCCAGATAGCTTTCTTCTTTCTATCTTTAGGTGTAGTTAATCTCTCAGGCTGTGAAGAGGCGTCTAGGACCAACATAGGAACGCTCCACGGCTGCCTTTAGTTGTGGTGGTTAGTCAGGGTACTGCAATCCAATAGATTCCAACCTCTCTGGTATATTGCCGTTTTTGCCTGCTCTCCTCAGCTACCAAAACATAACACACACGCCTACATTTGGGCCTACTTGTTCACTCCGTTTACTGCAATGTTTCTTCCTTATCTAAGACTTCATAACCTGGGTGAATGTGTTCGGTAACATTATAGGCCGTTGATTTTTGGCCAAGGGGAGCTGTGATGGCAATACTTTATTTAAAAAGGTACCCCCCATTACGGAAATGCTTGTCAGCCTATGCACTCCACTACAAGTCTCAGTGACCCACACTCTTGCACATTGGCCTACTTCTTAAATCCATTTCCTGCAATGTTTCTTCCTTATCTCAGACTACATCTCCTGGGTGAACATGTTCTGTACCATTATACACCGCTGAATTTTGGCCCATGGGGGTCTGAGATGGCAATATATTATTTCAAAAGGTACCCCCCATTACTGAAATGATTGTCAGCCTATGCACTCCATGACCATTCTGAGACACACACCACAACATTGAACCAACTTCTTAACTCTATTTCCTGCTATGTCTCTTCCTTACCTACCGCTAGATGACCAGGGTGAATGTGTTCTGCACCATTAAGGCCGTTGATTTTTGACCAAGTTGGGCTGTGATGGCAATACGTTATTTATTTCAAAAGGTACCCCCCATTACTGAAATGCTTGTCAGCCTATGCACTTCCATTACAAGTCTCAGAGACACACACCCCTACATTGGGCCTACTTTTTAACTCGGTTTCCAGCAATGTTTTTTCCTTATCTCACACTACATGACCAGGGTGAACGTGTTTTGTAGCATTATAGGCCGTTGTTTTTTGGCCAAAGTGGGGCTGTGATGGCCCTTGTTTAGTTATTCAAAAAGGTACCCCCATTACTGAAATGCTTGTCAACCTATGTACTCCATTACAAGTCTCAGAGACCCACACCCCTACATTTGGGCCTACTTCTTAACTCTAACTCCTGCAATGTCTCTTCTTTACCTGCCACTAGATGACCTGTGTGAACGTGTTTTGTAGCATTATAGGCCGTTGTTTTTTGGCCAAAATGGGGCTGTGATGGCCCTTGTTTAGTTATTCAAAAAGGTACCCCCATTACTAAAATGCTTGTCAGCCTATGCACTCCATTACAAGTCTCAGAGACCCACACCCCAACATTTTGGCCTACTTTTAAACTCGGTTTCCTGCAATGTCTCTTCCTTATTTCAGATTACATGACCAGGGTGAACGTGTTATGCACTATTATAGACCGTTGAATTTTTACCAAGGGGGCTGTGATGGCAAAACTTTATTTCTTTAAAAAGGCACCCCCCATTGGGGAATCCACATCCTTCTTAAAAAAAGACTTGATAACATTTATGAGATTTATATTTTAATATGTTTTGTGAACAATACAAACATTAACCAATGGAAAAATATGAAAACTATCTTTACAAATGTTTAATATGTCTGTGTTAAAAAAAAATTTAGATTTTTAAAACTGTAGGCATAAATGTTCTTGAAAACATGAACAAAGTTTGCTATATACCTAGTGTAAAACCTTAAGAATTGTGTTAGAAACCTATTGCCATGTTGCTTTTAGAAAGTATAAGGGTTACTGTACGATGGGCCATACAAGGTCGAAGGATCAAAAATGGCAGCTGGATCATTGCCAAAAGAAACAGGAGCCTGAAAAGTGGGTGCCATTGGACATGATGGCCAAACAGAGGGTGCTCCTGGTATGTGGTTTGGCTGGTTAGTTCGGGGCGTAGACTAAAAATTATTGTTGTTTTGGTCAGAAATTTTCTGCAGGTTATTTTACATATAAGTCAGAATATTTATCAGCTCTGCAATGCCCACTTCTCCCACACCAGATATCTCCTTCCCTAAAGGTGGGTGTCCTTGTTCCCCCATCAAATTCTCCTCCCTTTTGACATCTTCAAATATAGATGTGAATATGTCATGAGGAATATCCTGATCTTCTCTCTACACATAGAAATGACCGGAGCGAGCCTCCCCCATCCCTCCCGAGGCATGGGCGGAGGCCATCATGACTGGGGTTTGGAAGGGTAGGTAGGGGGTGGGGGTTACTCACATTTAGGGGGCGTCGGTGGGTTTATAGGGTGAGGTCGGGGGAGGTTCCCCATCAGTTCCTACTCTTTAACCCCAAAGCTGTCCCGCCCTCCCTCACTGTAGTTTGCTGGAAGTTGTTTATTTTATCCTAATCTTCGGGTCATGGCGGTTCGGGGGGGGAGTCCTTGAAGTTGGTTGGAAATTGTTTGTTGAGGACTCAGTGTATAGGGTCTCCTCAGCCTGAATTTATGTGTGGTGATCTGGTGTAAGTGGATGGGGAGTTTCCGACAAGAGTGGGGGGATCCCCAAGTTACTTTGGTGAACAGTATATTTCGGTGTTTTGGTGTTCCCGAGCCTGTGGGGTAACGGCTGGGAGTAAGTTGATGGGTTTTTGTTCATGGCATTTCGGGTGATTCACCAAGATCTTGTGGCTTCAAGGACTCCTCCTCAGGGTGTAAGATGTTAATACAATGTAATTCCAATGTTATTAATGGTACAATGTTTAATGTTGTTGTGTGTTTAATAAAGGCTGCTGTGGCCATATAAATTCCAAAGAAACCATCGGTCTCTGTGTCTTGGTGAGCGGCGTCACTGGTTTATTACAGTGAGGGGTGGGTGGTATTAGGGTCAGGCTGATCACTTTCTCCCCCTCAGGTATAACAACTTGACAATACCAACGTCATACTTCTACAGTATAAATGCTGATGTCACAAATGCATCATCCATCCATCACATGTCAGGGATTTTTCTTCTATGCTAAGAACATTCTCAGCTTCATCAGTGTATTTGATCACTGTCATCAAACTTTGGTCAGTGTCAGTTTTTGTCTTCAGTTTGGTCAAAGTTTCATCAGTTGTTTTCACTTAAAAATGTTTCTGTTTCTGAAGTTTCTATCAAACAGTCCTTGAAAAACACACAGCACACAGATGGAATAGGAGTGAAGTCTGATTTTTTTCTCATAGTCCCAGACTTTCATGGGCTAGTTTTATCGGACATTCAGATCAATATCTGGCAAGTCTCTGTGCTTTTGTGCTGATCACTTGGTTCGAGGACAAAATTGGACATGTGAACAATCATAGGTATGAGAGCTATCTGATAAAAACACAAATAGGACTCATATGAGAAAAACTTATGTCTGAATGAGCCCTTTAAGTGAGAAGTAGTGAACACATTCGTCTGACTGCAAGAAGAAGCATTAGGCAATAGGCAAGCTACAGGAGATACCACAGAAGAACTATTTAAGTTACCCATTTATAGGAAAACTATTTCCCTGCAGATGTTATAAAACAAATTCTGTTCCTGACAATTTAGGATCATTACACACTTTTGTCTCCATTCCTTTGATAAGTTGACATAACTATAAAAAGTTGCCCATGGATTGCTTTTTTACAAGTCTAAATAAACTGCATTTTGCCAAAAGTTACTGCACACAAAGTTCTTATGGCAGCATGGCCAGTAATTTATATAGGAGTCACATATTGTAAAATGCATTGCTGTAGTCCCAGTGTTACACAGAGGTCATTTACCAGCTAAAACTCTGCTCACACTTCCATTTTGACTTTATGTTTGTCTGTTCTGTTTAAAGTAACTAATTTAGTAGTGTCAGAAACAGATCCATTGTACAAACAGTGCACATGGAAGCATAGGGTACCCATTGATTTTTTGAATGGGGATGATTTTGGTTCCATTTTGTGTCAACACTTAAAGCGGAAAAGTAAAGTTCTGCATGCTTCACTTATTCTCCTGTTCTATAAACATCCACAAAATGAAAATCAGACTGAACTCATAATTAGCAACGGGGACCGTTTGCTTCCTTTTGCATCAGCTATGTGATGGTTCTGTTTTTGACATTTTTTTGCTCCTCTATTCCTCAAACTGAAACAAACAAATGGAATGTCAAAATAGAAGTCTGAACATAGCTTAAAAAGCAGTGTACCACTAAAAATAATCTAGAACTGTAATCGGAAAAAAAAACAATCTACAGAATGAGGAAAAGTTATAGTTTTAGAAAAAAAATCACAGCAATAGCCTGTTTTTGAAAAAAGTATAGTACAGCTGAAAGGAATTCCATTCACAGCAAATTGGCTCCCTCTAGAGTATTTCACAGGAATTGCGATGCAGGTTTGCCAATGAAATAGGACATTTTACTCCCGTCACTTATTCACCCACGCTGCTTGTCCATAAATATATGAATGTATACCGGTAGTAAATATTTACTGAGATTTTAATGTGCTTAATAGTATTATAGTTCAGGCTGTAAATGTAGAGATCAATTTCATCAATTAAGTGAACTTTATAAAAATAAACTACATTATAATTTAGAAAATAAAAAAGAAAATATTATGTGTGCTCTATCTATCTATCTATCTATCTATTATCTATCTATCTATCTATCTATCTATCTATCTATCTATCCTTTTTATATCATATCTATTATCATTATCTATCTATCTATCTTATTCTTTTCTATTACTATCACATTTACATTATTTTTAACTATCATATACTTGCATGTTGCAGTTATTTCTATCAATATCTATGTGCTAGGTATCTAAACAATCAATAAAAGTCACATAAATATATTGCAGGTCTTATTCTTGTTCTAAAAGTTAACAGTAGTGACAAACAAATGATTAATTATTGCTTATACCGGTGCACACATCAATAAATGCCACTGTTGCTAGTAATAATTTTCTAAAAATCAAAATATCTTACCTGTGCCTTTACAAGGTATTCTTTGAAAGCAACCACCATCCCCAATATTAAGTAGCTCCAATATGTAGCCATCTGCTGGATTTACAGACACCTCAGATTGCTCACGATTAATCACAATATGGGGTGATGCCTAGCTCAGCAGGATGGCGGTCGTGTGAGTGGAGAGCTCCTGTGAGGCCAAAATAATAAGCGACGATATTTATCAGAATACTAAAGAATTTTTACCAAAACACCTCTTAAAAGACTCACAACTACTGTGAGAGTATGAAATGACCTTTATTTCAAGCTCTTTATTTTAAATTTGCCTGCCATTTCTGACTGACAGAGAGATAACAAGAAACGGCAACAGCGGTGAGGAACCAGTTTTATTAATATATCAGCTTCTTTGATAAAATATCCCTCTTTTGGTCGTGACAACTATTAGTGGTGCAGTTTTACAGTGACTTGCCTCCATCACGTCTGCCATCTTGATTGCGCATCTCTCCTGTGAGGTAATTAAATCTGTGACGCGACGCCATTATTCTGTGCCTGGGAAATCCCCTTTCCAGTCAGTGAGGCGGTATATTGAGGTGTCGGAAGAGGAGGCGGCTGATGCTGACTCATACCTGAGAGTCCCTGCTCGTCTGTGATGTCGGGCGGTTAATCTCTGAAACCGGAAGTGGAGCCGACGCCATTACAGGACTGAACAACAACGCCGGAAGAAGAAGGAGAAAAGAGCGGGAAAAGAAGAAGCGATCGAGCTGGACCAAGAGCACAGCTGCAAGACCATCCAGGGGATACAGAAGAAGAAAGAAGATAGAAGAGGATTTAAGGACGATAAGGAAGAAGAAAAGGGAAGAAAAAGAAGAAAAGAAGGACACTGAAGTTGCAGCAAGATATTTATTTGAAGACTGGACAGCAAAAGCTGCTATACTCCCTGCAGAACAGCCCATCGGTGGCTAGTATATGCAGAAAGCTGCTATACTCCCTGCAGAACAGCCCATCGGTGGCTAGTATATGCAGAAAGCTGCTATACTCCCTGCAGAACAGCCCGTCGGTGGCTA
Source organism: Oophaga sylvatica (assembly GCA_033576555.1). Lineage (NCBI taxonomy): Eukaryota > Metazoa > Chordata > Amphibia > Anura > Dendrobatidae > Oophaga > Oophaga sylvatica. The sequence goes on from JARQOD010000007.1 coordinate 1,422,193, forward strand.
GTATATGCATAAAGCTGCTATACTCCCTGCAGAAACAGCCATCGGTGGCTAGTATATGCAGAAAGCTGCTATACTCCCTGCAGAACAGCCCGTCGGTGGCTAGTATATGCAGAAAGCTGCTATACTCCCTGCAGAACAGCCCGTCGGTGGCTAGTATATGCATAAAGCTGCTATACTCCCTGCAGAACAGCCCATCGGTGGCTAGTATATGCATAAAGCTGCTATACTCCCTGCAGAACAGCCCATCGGTGGCTAGTATATGCAGAAAGCTGCTATACTCCCTGCAGAACAGCCCATCGGTGGCTAGTATATGCAGAAAGCTGCTATACTCCCTGCAGAACAGCCCGTTGGTGGCTAGTATATGCATAAAGCTGCTATACTCCCTGCAGAACAGCCCATCGGTGGCTAGTATATGCAGAAAGCTGCTATACTCCCTGCAGAACAGCCCATCGGTGGCTAGTATATGCAGAAAGCTGCTATACTCCCTGCAGAACAGCCCATCGGTGGCTAGTATATGCATAAAGCTGCTATACTCCCTGCAGAACAGCCCATCGGTGGCTAGTATATGCAGAAAGCTGCTATACTCCCTGCAGAACAGCCCATCGGTGGCTAGTATATGCAGAAAGCTGCTATACTCCCTGCAGAACAGCCCGTCGGTGGCTAGTATATGCAGAAAGCTGAACCTACTTCAGGAGCTACTTGTTAGGTATATGGTTTTTTTTTTCCTTTTTTCTTCCGTTATTTAGTAGATTGATAAGTCTGCATACCTGGCCAGTATTTTGCTTATTAAGACTTAAGGGGCAGATCATCTTTTGGACGATATTATCTGCCTAAGTTTGAGGATCTGACTTATACATTATTATATTGTTTTCTAGTATTATTGAGTTGGCGCAAATTATTCTCCTGGTAGAAGACCATATAGATTATTTACATTTGCATTTATAGATTGCGTAATATTTTCAATTTTTTTTAATTGCCGCCAGCGGGTTTTTATATTATACAAACTGTTGATACAGACATAACATTGCAGTTTTATTATTCTGCTTTGTTATTTAGCTATCTTTTAATTTCTGCATCTGTTTAACATACCTACTGCTGACGGTCATTGTAAGGAAAAGGTTGTCGCCATTTTGTATAGGGCCTGTACCAGCCTCCATTTTGTCAGTTCACACAGCCACAGACTTTTAGCTACACATTGCCTATTAGCATATCCAGTACGACAGGTTTTGATGTCCACTAGGAATCAATAGGCCTTTACATGCTAATTAGTCTAGGCCAGTGACTGAATGAGATGGTCAGTCGTATGGTAAATAGCCCAAGCTCAGGCATTGTTTCCTGTTCCATATGAATTGCAGGCCAATTAATATGCGTGCTTCAAAGCAATGGGGATGGGCCTAGCAGGTTCAAGTACTAGCCATGACCAGGCTGCTGGTCTCATTCCATGTCACACACAGAAGCCAAGAAGATGGTCTAGGAAAGACCAAGGGACTATTCAGGAACTGAAGACTGTACCTGGGAATGGCAGAGCCAAGGCCTTCCCATGACCATAATACCCGGTAATATTGATCCATAGCTTATACCTTTTAGCCTTGTACATTATTGTTGTATTTTTACTCTGACTGCCATTCCATTGTAGTTACGTTGTATAGCTTTACTGTATATTTCTGTAATTATCTAGTGCGCCCTTAAGGCAAATTAAACCATAAAATTAATCTTGGGCTGATGCTTTTACTCTGATCACGAATCTTAGAATACCCAGTGGGTAGCAGGACACCTTCCCCGGCGGCCATTTGCTCTAGGTGCAGTTCTCTTACTGACCTGAGAGACAAAGGGGGGCGCCGGAAAGCTGTACCTGTGGAGTTACGTCCCATTGGTGACGTGGGAGGAAAGGGATCGTCCGTCACATTTGGTAGCGGCGGTGGTATCAGAAGCTGTGATACCCGGGCTACCGTGTGGCGGCCGGCTGAGTTCCTCACAAATTGGTGGCAGCAGTGGGATCAGAGTAATAGTGTGCGTGGGACCCCTACTCCCAGACACTAGAGACTACCAGCAGTACTTTCACTGCTGGGGTCTTAAGGTCAGCCCAGCACTAGACGGTCAGAGTGTAAATATAACAAGTTGTGTGCAAGGTCAGGGTTGCAGCTGTGTTTCAGTAACCAAAGGTTCCCAAGATGGCGGAAGGCACCAGGAGTAGGGCAAAGGGGGAGGCCAATGCTGTGGCCTATGAGGGGTTAGATACCGATGAGGGGGAGCTCAGCCAGGGCTCCCCAAGGAGCCCGACCCCCGTGCTCAGTCTCACAGTGGACTGTCCACCCCCTGCCCGTCCCAGCCTGTCCAGATCGGAGGCCATTTTCCAAGCGGCTATGGCACAGCTCGAGGCTGGTAATGACGCCGCCTATGACAGACTCCTGGTGGCGGCAGAGAAAGCAGCAGAGCGTGAGCAAGCAGCGGCAGAGAGAGCAGAACGCCGTGAAGCTGCGGAGCAGTGAGCAAGCAGCGGCAGAGAGAGCAGCGGAGCGGGAGCATGCAGCGGCAGAGAGAGCAGCGGAGCGCCGGCACCGACTGGAGATGGCTCAGCACGGGCCCCCGCTGGACGCACCAGGCCCACTGGAGACAAGGGCTCCAAGGTCCGGGCGGAGGACTTTCCCTTACTTGAAAAGGATGGAGACCTGGATTCCTTTCTGCTTGCTTTTGAGAGGACATGCCTCCAACATCATCTGGCCCCGGATCAGTGGGCAAGGTACCTGACCCCCCGTTTGAGGGGTAAGTCCCTGGAAGTTTTGGGGGACTTACCTGCCGGGGAGGAGCAGGACTACAACAGCATCAAGCGGGCCCTGATCCAGCACTACAACCTCACCCCGGAGTCGTACCGCAGGAAGTTCAGGAGCCTGCAGCGGGGTTCAAAGGACACCTGGACCGACCACATGCGGGCCCTGTTGAGAGCTGCAGAGCACTGGACCTCGGGTCTAGAGCTCGCTACCCGCCAGGAGGTCCAGGAACTGTTTGTCGTGGAGCAATTTTTGTGGAACTGCCCAGAAGACCTCCAGCAGTTCCTCCGTGACCGGAAACCAAAGGGGGCTTCTGCTACAGCCGCCCTGGCAGACGAGTATGCCAACAACAGGGCGCCGGAGCCAAAGAAGCCTGCCAGCAGCACCTGGAGAGGGGGTAAGCCCAATCCTGCCCCAGCCCCATATCCAGCCCCCAGAGTGCAAGGGGTGTACCACCCCTGCTGCCCTCTCCAGGCCAGGAACAGAACCCAGACGTTGCCATAATTGCAATCAGCCAGGACACTTTAAGGCTGCATGTCCCCAGAGCCAGAAGGCCCCATCCCTGTCCCAGAAACCGTCCACTGTTTTGTGTGTGGGAGGGGGTGGTGGGAGGTCCCTAGACAATTACCAACCCGTCACCATCGGCCGCTCAGCGGTCATGGGACTGCGGGACACAGGCGCTGAACGAACCCTGGTACGCCCTGAGGTGGTGTCCCCTCAAGACTTGGTACCTGGGAAAACCCTTTCCGTCTCCGGAATTGGAGGCGTTGAACCGGCGCTGCCCGTTGCCAAGGTGTATTTGGATTGGGGTGCCGGGAGGGGGATGCGGGAGGTGGGAGTAACGCCGAATATTCCTGCAAATGTGTTGCTTGGGACCGATTTGGGGCGGCTAGTGTCCCAGTATGTGGCCACTGAACCCCCAAGTCCGGCTCCCCAAGAATGTCATGACTCTACTGTGAATGCTAATGTTAATGTATTGAATGTGCCTCCAACAGTGGAGGAGGGAGTGAAACCTGATGGTAAGCCATGCACTGACACTACACACACAGGGCTCACAGTGAGGACAGGTGAGGAGTAGTGTTGAGCATTCCGATACCGCAAGTATCGGGTATCGGCCGATATTCGCGTTATCGGAATTCCGATACTTAATTCCGATACTTTTTCTATATCGTATACCGGAATCGGAAGTTCCCATAATTCTTTGAGAGGCAATGTGATTTTAGTCAGCCAATGAGGAATCCTACGAAGTGTGGGCACATCCTGTAATGCTGCGGTCATCTTAACTAATGGCATGGCTGTGATTGGCTGCTGAAATGATGTCAGAATGCACTATAAAAGGCGCCGCAGCCATTCTAGCGTCACTGTGCTGTGAACTCAGTAAGGGACAGAACGCTGCTGTGCTGACTCTGAGGGACAGTTAGATATTGCGATTTTGTGTACTACTGTGCTTGAGGCAGGCTAGTTTACCAACCGCTGTGTAAAGCTTCATTTTGCCAGTGTTGTTTTAACAGCTCTGTGCAAGGTGTGTGTGTGACAGTGCAGGTGACGCTGCAGTTTGCTCTGCATCCACCGCTGTTTGTAGGCATCTGCACGTGTCACTGACTCTTTTTTTTTTTTATTTTATTTAGTGGAATTGGTGCAGCTCCATTATATTAGAAAAAAATCAAATCTATTAGTGTGACGTGCTTCCATCCGTATACAATACATTGGTTGCAAACACTATAGAAGTACAGAAAGGAGCTTTTCACAGATAGTGAATAGTTGTGTTTCAGTGTTCACTGCAGTCTGTGACGTTTTGATTTTTTGAGTGCAGATCACGCTCCAGTTAGTTCTTCAACCACTGCTGGTTGTAGTCTGCTGAGCGTGTGTCACTGCCTCATCCTTCACATTTTTCTCTAATTGGTGCTGCTCCATTTTAGTGGAAAAAAATCTAATCTATTAGTGTGACGCGCTTCCATCCGTATACAATACATTGTTGCAAACACTATAGAAGTACACAAAGGAGTAGCCTTTCACAGATTGTGGACAGTTGTGTTTCAGTGTTCACTTCAGTCTGTGTTTTTTACTTTTTTGAGTGCACATCACGCTCCAGTTACTTGTTCAAGCACTGCTGCTTGTACTCTGCTGAGCGTGTCTCAGTGGCTCATCCTTTTCATTTATCTCCAATTGGTTCTGCTACATTCCATTTAAAATAAATCTAATCTATTAGTGTGACGCGCTTCCATCCGTATACAATACATTGGTTGCAAACACTATAGAAGTAGACAAAGGAGTAGCCTTTCACAGATTGTGAATAGTTGTGTTTCAGTGTTCACTGCAGTCTGTGAGGTATTTTTATTTTTTTTTTTTTTTTAAAATGCAGATCACGCTCCATTTACTTCTTCAACCACCGCTGCGTGTACTCTGCTGAGTGTCTGTCACTGGCTCATCCTTGTCATTTTTCTAAAATTGGTGCTGCTTTATTCTATTTAAAATAATTCAAATCTATTACAGTGACGTGCTTCCATCCGTATACAATACATTGGTTGCAAACACTATAGAAGTAGACAAAGGAGTAGCCTTTCACAGATTGTGAATAGTTGTGTTTCAGTGTTCACTGCAGTCTGTGAGGTATTTTTATTTTTTTTTTTTTTAAAATGCAGATCACGCTCCATTTACTTCTTCAACCACCGCTGCGTGTACTCTGCTGAGTGTCTGTCACTGGCTCATCCTTGTCATTTTTCTAAAATTGGTGCTGTTTTATTCTATTTAAAATAATTCAAATCTATTACAGTGACGTGCTTCCATCCGTATACAATACATTGGTTGCAAACAATATAGAAGTACACAAACGGGCCTTTCACAGCTACTGAACATGGGTTTTTAATTTTTAACTAAAATATGTATTTTTTCAAATGACACAAATATAAGTAATGTTGAAGAGGAATAGTCCTACATCCATTGTTTGCACAATATTACAGGTGTACATCATGTCCCTTAATCAACAATGTATTATTATATTTACTTGTATGCTTTTATTTAAAAGCCAAGAACACAGAAGGATAACCTTCGCACTGCAGCTGTTGTCAAAGTTCAACCCACATTATGCACTTCCAACATTGCAGCATTTGAGGCATGATGTGAGTTGGATTGGTCAAAGTTATGGAGTGAGAAGGTTCACCATCAGTACCCTATAGCATAAGTATGCTTTTGTGTTAGCATTTGTGTTAGACATGTGGATATCTGCCATAATATGTCACAATTATTTAGTTACAGATTTGTTACCAACACTAATCATTGAATGGTTTTAAATTTGACGTTTCACTTGTTTACAGCTTAGAAATAAGGGTGTAGCCTGATATCTATGTGTAGCACTAGCCACTTTAACATGTCATGTTTTTTTCAACATGTGTAGCTAGGTAGCAGTAATTTTTGCCGGACACACAGCAGGGGAACAGCAGGCGTTACTGAACCCCACTATCACTATAGCTTGTGTATTGGTCTGTGGACACGACACTTCTGAGCAGCAACTGGCAGTGTTGTAGCCCAGGGAGTATAGCTCAGGTGGTAGAAAGATGAACATAACAGGAGACATGGAAAACGTTGCCAACCAGTTAGTTAATCTGAAACCGGACAGGCAAATTCAGGCGAGATCCATGCCTAGTTCATTTTCAGAAAAGTAAGCCGTTCTACATTATCGTAGGATAGTCGCATGCAACGGTCTGTTAGTACACCACCTGCAGCAGTAAAGACGCGCTCCGATAATACACTGGCAGCAGATCAAGCCAGCACCTCCAATGCATACTGGCTAAGCTCTGGCCATGTATCCAGCTTAGAGACACAAAACTTGAATGGGGAAGAGCCATCTGGGAGTACACTGAGAGGGCAAGACATGTAGTCTGTCACCATCTTACGGAAATGTTGCCTCCTGCTGACTGGAGCCGTCTCGGATGGTGTAGACATTGGTGGCGCTGCCACAAAACTTCGACACATTTGGAACATACTGTTCTTGCCCTGTGCAGAGGCGCTGCTTGTGCTCCCTCTTGTTGCAGAGCTGTCTCCACTGCCTCGACGCACAGAGCTGCTTTGTAAATCAGTAGCAGCAGCAGTGCTCTCGGCTGGAATGGAGAACATTATGGATTGCACCAGTGTGTCTTGGTACTTCCGCATTTTACGCTCCCGGTTCAACGGTGTGATGAGGCTTTGTAAGTTGTCCCGGTAGCGAGGGTCTAGGATGGTGTACACCCAATAATCAGACGTGGTGTGAATGTGTTCGATGCGGCGGTCGTTTCTCAGCCACTGCAGCATGAAATCAACCATGTGCTGCAGACTCCCAACTGGCCAAGAAACGTTGTCCCCTGCAAGAGGCGTCATCTCCGCCTGCTGTGCATCACCCCACCCTTGGTCTACATACTGACTAGAGCATTGTCTACCTCCCTCTGGAGCGATGTCTTCCTCCTCCATTGACTCCTCCTCATCCTCCTCACAAAGTCCTTCAAATACATATAAATTTACAAAATTTAAAACTCAAAATTTAAAAACTTTGTATCATAATTCTGTAACATCAGTTTATGGAAACACAATAGCATTACAAAAGGATAGACAAAAAATGTACATTATGTGCTTTGTAAATACATTAAAAGTTTGTAATGGTTATGAAAATATAGACAGCGACTCTGGAGGTTCAATTGTTGATACAGCATGGTACTTTGAAAGTCCTCCAGCCCTTTGTGAGGAACCACGTTGCGCTGACTGTCCAGAAGGTGATGGAATTTGTGACTCCTCATCCTCCACCTCTTCCAAAACCTCATGCCTTAGTGCTTGCAGTGTTTTTGAAGCAGGCAGATAAGGGGGACAGTCAGGCTGACTAGTGCATCATCTGCACTCGCCATCCGCGTTGACTCATCAAACGCACGCAAAACGTGGTAGATATCCTTCATAGAGTTATTCGCCACTCATTACACTGGCAGTGGCTGCCCATTCATTATAGGATCCAATTCTAATTACTGGTTCTCACCAACAAAGCTCTCCACAGCGCAGCACCCCCCTACATCTCCTCCCTTATTTATATTTATCGGCCTAACCGACTGCTGCACTCTGCAAACGACCTTCGACTAACCTCTGCACTAATCCGTACCTCCCACTCCCAACTCCAAGACTTCACCCGCGCTGCGCCAATCCTCTGGAATGCTCTACCCCAAGAAATTAGGACTATCCGCAATTTGGATGGTTTCAGGCGCTCCCTCAAAACACATTTGTTCACAGTGGCCTATCACATTCACTAATCAAAGTCATTCTATGTGTAATTCTGTGTGTGTAGCCCATTCACTATCTCCATGCATCCCTCACTCCCTTAAAATGGCTGGACCATCATTGTAAAAACACCATTGTATATAAACACCTGTACTTTGTATCTCCCCCACCTCATTGTAGATTGTAAGCTTTCACCAGCAGGGGCGGCTGATTTTGCTTTAATTATTGTATTGTTAACGTTGTTACTTATGACTTGTGTTTTGAAACTGTTAAACTGTAAAGCACTGCGGAATATTATGGCGCTATATAAATAAATAATATTATTATTCTTATTATAGAGGCCCACTCAGTAGTGGTGAAGTGTGAACGGCGCAAATTGCGAGTTGACTGCGCCTGATGCAGCTGATACTCCATTACTGTTGGCTGCTGCTCACACAACCGCTCCAACATATGTAACGAGGAATTCCACCTGGTGGGTACGTCACATATGATGCGATGTTCATGAAGGTGAAATCTGCGTTGCAGAGTTGCAATCAGCGATCTGGCCATGCTGGAACGTCGCAAGTGAGCGCACTCTAGGCGGACCTTGTGCAGCAGTGCATCAAGATCCGGATAGTCCCTCAAAAAACTCTGCACGACCAAGTTGAGCACATATGACAGACATGGTATGTGAGTGAGGTTGCCAAGGCCCAGAGCTGACACCAGATTTCGGCCATTGTCACACACTACCAAGCCTGCCTGTAGATTCTCTTCCAAAAACCACACGTCGCTCTCCTGCTTTATGGCATTACAGAGCTCCTGCGCTGTGTGGCTAAGATTCCCCATGGAAATTAATTTCAGGATGGCCTGTTGACATTTGGACACGGCTGTGCTCATATCGGTCGCAACAGGTAAACGTTCACGGGTCCATGTGGAGGTAGACCGTGACGGCTCCTGCAGCGATGATTCTGAGGAACTGGAATAGGAGGAGGAATCAATGTGTACAGACTTGATTCCTGCAATCCTTGGAGTTGGCAGAACACGTACAGCGCCACTCGCAAGATCAGTACCCGGCTGCACAACATTGACCCAATGGGCAGTGAGGGAAAGGTATTGTCCCTGGCCATGGGTGTTAGAACCCTCTTGTTAGGTTTTGTTTCAGTTTGCTGGTCACATGACCTTTTTTCCCTATTTAGTCTGGCTCCGCCCTTCTGGCTTTGCTTGACTTCATTGTATTATCTACTGTTAAGCTAGCCGGGTGCTTAGGTGCCTTAATCTGTCAGTTTTGCTTGATGTTAGGATCACAAAGTATTTATTTTTCTGTTTAATTATCCATGCTACAATTTATGTTAGGAGGTGTCCACCTTTTCTCACAGTCCCTAGATCTTGTAGGGATTACTCCCTCGCAACTATAGGTCTTCGTTCACACTAGATGAGGACTTTAGCGGGTCTGGTCGCAGGATCAGGTTCCCCGTTACATCGTAGGGATTCAGCTTAGTTGTATTGTAGGGACAGAATTCCCTTCTTTCCTTACTGGTTGTAGCAGATCATAACAATGGGTACTGGTCCACGCATCGGTGGTCAGGTGGACCTTGCTACTGAGGGCTTTTAGTAGCGCATGTTTAATTTTTCCCTCAACATGCTTTTGCAGACCAGGGACGGCTTGCCTGCTGAAATGAAATCGGCTTGGCACATTGTATTGTGGGATTGACAATGATATTCAGTTACGGAAACTGTCTGTCTCCACCAGCCTGAATCACAGCATTTCAAGGGACAGGAGTTTTGCAATGCCAGCATTCAGAGCCTGTGCTCGTGCATGGTTTGCGGAGTATGGCCGTCTTTTATCCCATGCCTGTGCTACCGATGGCTGTTTTGTGGCCTGGGAGTGTGAGGATGACAGGGAACTTGCTGCTGTGTGTGGAATAACAGTTTGTCTCTGGACAACAGTGGCCGAGGTTCTTCCATGGCGATCCTGTGAGGAAGCAGAACCAGCTGTGTGTGAGCTCGATGAAGAGGCTTCAACACAACCTGAAGATGTAGGTGCTGCTGTAGGTTGGCCTACATCTCTAGTGTGTCTTTGTAACTCAACTACGTGCTTTGTCCGCACATGTTTCCACATATTTGTGGTATTGAGGTGACTGACACTTTTAGCTATTTTTAATTTTTATTACACAGCTTGCATTTCACATAGCAAATATCATGTGCAAGTGTGTGAAAAAAGGACCACGCAGTGCAAGTCCTGGGAGCGCACGTTTTGACTTTTGGAAGACAACTGCTCCGAACAGGTGCCAAACTGGAGGCTACAGGCAACCGAGTCTGCAGCCTAACTCTCCCTCCTGTTTGTACCGTTGGGGCAATGTCTTCCTCTATCTTCCTTCTATCACTAACCATTTCTCTAGGCCTCTCCCAGCTTTCAACCAAAGTACTGGTTCTCACCCACAAAGCTCTCCACAGTGCAGCACCCCTCCTACATCTCCTCCCTCATTTCTATCTATCGGCCTAACCGACTGCTGCGCTCTGCAAACGACTTTCGACTAACCTCTGCACTAATACGTACCTCCCACTCCCGACTCCAAGACTTCTCCTGCTCTACGCCAATCCTCTGGAATGCTGTACCCCAAGAAATTAGGACTATCCACAATTTGCATGGTTTCAGGCGCTCCCTCAAAACACATTTGTTCAGAGCGGCCTATCACATTCACTAATCAAAGTCATTCTATGTATTCTGTGTAAGTGTGTGTGTGTCTCTAGCCCATTCACTATCTCCATCCCTCAGTCCCTTAAGATGGCTGGAACATCATTGTAAATGCACCATTGTATATAAACACCTATACTTTGTATCTCCCCCATCTCATTGTACATTGTAAGCTGTCACGAGCAGGGGCGACTTATTTAGCTTAAATTATTGTATTGTTAACGTTGTTACTTATGACTTGTGTTCTGAAACTGCTAAACTGTAAAGCGCTGCGGAATATGATGGCGCTATATAAATAAATATTATTATTATTCCTCTGAGCTGCTCCCACCACCTTCCTGTTCCTCATGCCATGTTGGGTCTTGGACCTCATCATCTCCACTACCCTCTTCCAACACCTGCTGTTGGGTGGTCTGGCCAGCACCATGCTCAACAGAAACTGGCACCTGGGTCTCATCATCATCAGATGCGTTCTGCGGTGTGCTGACCATCGGCACTGTCTCACCCGCCTCTTCAGATTCAGAGAGACACAGCTGTTGCGCATCACTGCATACTCCCTCTTCACATTACAGAATGCTGCTTGGCTGGGCCCCTGTTTGCAAGCCAATAGATTCTGAGAACAGAAGCAGACACTCAGCTTGCTCCTGTACAGAACTCTCTGACTGCCTGGGCAATTTGCCAGGCGGTGAAGAGACAGATGGTTGCCCAACAGTGCTGTGGTCCTGAGAGGAGGTGGAAGCAATTGAAGTCGATGCATTGGCTGACATCCAAACAACAACGGCTTCAATTTGTTCTTCCCGCAGCAGGGGGGTACTCCGAGCTCCTACAAAAGTGCGCATAAAGGAACGCTCACGGGGAAAACTGGTGGATGCTGTGTCACTGGGGGCCGCAGCAGCCACAGAATCCCCACGTCCTCTCCCTGAAGAAACTCCACGACCACGTGCCTTACTCCCTGCCTTCTTCATCTTGGTAGATTGATAAAGAAAGTCTGAAAAGTTATAAGGTCTAAGTGTGGTTATTCCGCAGAGACTGCAGTGAACACTGCACACAACTGTTCACTACCCAATGCGTCTCAGCAGGAAGGCAGTCTGTGCGTCAAAACAAAGGCACAAGCATACATCCATGTACCCTGTTTATAAAGCTATATAAAAAAAATTATGTAGTAGTGACGCACACTTTATTGAGGTACAGTATTACATCGCCATTCACCATCTGTGGCTATGCAGTCTCATCTATATATACCTTATCTATCTGTTGTCATGCTTCCAAGTCGACAGTCAGCCATAAATAGCAATTTTCACTATGCACTATGCACTTTTTAAAGGTTATGTTTGTTAATAAAAATGATTATTGCCACATATTATGAGTATTACATGATGGAAATTGTATAATTTTGTATAAAATATTTAGTGACATTATTCAGCAAATGGAACATTTTAGTAATATCACAGATAACTTGTAATGCTGATGATGTTTTGAAGTCAGACATTCATTGTCTATACAATAAAAATGGTGTACATACTGTTACTTATCCATCATTAATGGATTCAGATATGTACTTGTATGCTTTTATGTACAACCGTATAGCAGATTCCTTAACTAATTTATTTTGTGGTTTGCATTGCTGTTCAACATGTTAATGTATGTGTTTATGTTTGTCAATTCTTTATTTATCTAGATATTAGTTTAAATGAAATCATCATCTTATGGTAGTAAAGGTTATCTTTCTCTTGTTTGAAGTATAGACATTTAAAATTGACAGGTAACAAGGAAATTAGTTGATCTAGTATTTAAACATCCTCCTTGACCCTGGGCTCCAACACCGCCAGTTGTTGCTCGGAAGTGCTGTTAGCACAGTCAACACTTGCTCCTGTGTTACTGGGGTTCAGTAACGTCAGCTGGTCCTCGGTTGTGCCATTGGCTCTTTTCCTTCTGCTGCCCCTCCGGGTTCCAGCACAGTCAGCTGGTCCTCGTTACTTGCATTGGCTCTTGTACCTTCTGCTACCCGTCCGGGTTCCAGTACCGTCAACTGGTTCTCCGCAGTGCCTTTGGCCTAGGTGCCTCCATCTCGGTATCCGAGTTCCAGCAACGTCTGCTGGTCCTTGGTAGTGCTTTGGAGCACAGGTACCTCCTGCTTAGTAACCGTGTCCCAGTAACATCAGCTGGTACAAGATTGTGCTACAAATACAAGATACGGAACAAGAGACACAAGAACAATAAGCAGAAGATCTAAAAGCAGAAGAACATGAAGTATAAGACCAAAATGAAGAGCAAAATATATGCTCTAAATTCTAAGCAGAAGAAGACTAAGCAGTGTATGGGGGTGAGTCCGTTCCTCCTCGTGGTGCCCCTGGAAAATGCCTGCTGCTGCAGGCTAAACTGAACACGGACAAATACTGTTGTAATTTAAATCTTTTGTGACAGCAAGAACGGAAGGATGAAAAATTCATACTTTGACAGATTACAAGTACAGGATTCTCTGTCACAAATAAGAATATGATGAAGAAGATGAAGCAGAATATGAATAAGAATAATAGTTTAATAAGAAGAATATGAGTAATGTTAACAAAGATGAATGGCAAGAAGTTTAAGAAGAAGATAAAGAAGGTGAAGATGAAGAATAATTTGATGAAAAAGATGATGCTGCAGAAGATTATGAAGGAGAAAGTGTGTGAAAAGTTAAAAAGGTGAAGATGAAGAGCATGGAAGTTGTGTAATATACATATTTGCCAAAATATAAAAAACGTTAACATTGTCAATTTCTTCGTCAATCCGAACATCTTTAAAAAAAAAAATATTTATGCTATTCCATTTGATTGGGTTAAACATCTATGCCTTTAATGTCTCCTCAACCTTCCCCAATACATTCTACATTACTCTTTCTTGTTTTCCTTCATGTACAATTAACCAACAAGGCAAGAATGGGGTTTTTTTAATTTCGATATTTTGTTCCCATAGACTTACATGGGACTTCCGGTATCGGTATCGGGTATCGCCGATATTTTAGTGATATCGGCGATACCATTCCGATTCCGATACTTTAGGATATCGGAAAGTATCGCTCAACTCTAGTGAGGAGGCTGTAGGGGAGAGCTCAGAGGTGGAGGGAGGGGCTGCTATGGGCGGTGTAGGGCCCCTAAGTGAATCCAGCCTGCTGAGTCTAGGGCCCCTGCAGGAAGAGGAACAGGCCATGGGGGGGGGGTGTCCCGGGAGAGGAGCCACCAGGTAGGACCCCAGGTCAGGAGTTCCCCACATCCGGGATGTCAGGAAGTCAGGGAAGTCTGCCTGACCCGGCGACTTGGTCAGAGGAGGAGGGAAAGCAGGCGCTACCCGTGGTCTCAGCGGTCGTGGCCGCTGTTACCAGGAGTGGGAGCGCTGAAGCCCAAGGAGCCTCGCGGAGGTCCGACGGTTTCCCCCTCTCTGACCAAGTGGCTGCCGAGTCAGACAGTAGCCAGGAGACAGATCCCGGGGAACTGACAGAGGACAGAGCAGTTTAGTCAATTCTTGCCATATCTAGTCAGGGATTTCAGGCAGCGTTGGAAGCTGACCCTAGCCTGAAGACTCTCAAGGAACAGGCGGCACAGCCTCCCCTGGAGTCCGACCGCGAGCGAGTGGTCTGGGACCAGGGACGGCTGTACCGGGTAACGGTCCAGCAGGGTTCACCGGAGGCGTGGCCCAGGGACCGACAGTTAGTGGTGCCCCATCCGTTCAGGGCGGAATTGTTGCGGATCGCACACGAGATTCCAATGGCCGGACACTTAGGGATCACTAAAACCAGGGCCAGGCTAGCTCAGCATTTCTACTGGCCTGGAATGAGGACCGAGGTGATAGCCTACTGCCGTTCGTGTGACACCTGTCAGAGGGTGGGGAAGGCGGGGCCGCGCCCCAAAGCCCCACTGGTAACTCTGCCCATCATCGAAGAGCCTTTCTCGAGGGTGGCTGTGGATCTCATTGGACCTCTGTCCACTCCCAGCCGCTCCGGGAAATGCTTCATACTAACGGTAGTGGACTATGCCACCCGGTACCCGGAGGCGGTAGCTTTGTCGTCCATTCGGGCCGACAAAGTGGCCACTGCCTTACTGGAGATTTTCTCCAGAGTGGGGTTTCCCAAGGAAATGCTCACCGACCGAGGGACCCAGTTCATGTCGCAGCTGATGGAGTCTCTCTGTAAGCAGGTACAGGTGCAACATCTGGTGGCCAGCCCGTATCACCCACAGACCAATGGCTTGTGTGAGCGGTTCAATGGCACCTTAAAGCAGATGCTGAGGATGTTGGTCGACTCCCACGGGAGAGACTGGGAGCGGTATCTCCCACACCTGCTGTTTGCCTACCGGGAGGTTCCACAGGCCTCAACGGGGTTCTCCCCCTTTGAGCTCCTGTACGGGCGACGTGTACGGGGGCCCCTTGCTCTGGCGAAGGAAGCATGGGAAGGGGATTTAGCCACCCCTGGAGTGTCGGTCATTGAGTATGTCGTGCGCTTCCGGGACCGAATGATGGCCTTGACACGGCTGGTGCATGACAATATGGCCCAAGCTCAGGCTGACCAGAAGCGATGGTACGACCAGAATGCTTGTGAGCGGACCTACCAGGTGGGTCAAAAGGTGTGGGTACTGGTCCCCGTACCACAAAACAAGCTTCAGGCGGCCTGGGAGGGTCCATACCTCGTGCACGAGCAGCTCAACGCCGTCACCTACCTGGTCACCCTGGACCACGCCCGTGGAAGGAGGAAGGCCTTCCATGTGAACATGATGAAGGCCCATCATGAGCGGGAGGCTTATGCCCAACCAGTGTGCAACCTTTCAGAGGACAGAGAGTCAGAAATCCTCGTGGATCTGCCACCGTAGCCAAAGAGAGGGTGCGGTAGGGCGCACGGGGGAACACAGGAATGTGATACCCCCTAGCGCCCTCAAAAGCAGGGAGGTGTAAGGAAAAGGTTGTCGCCATTTTGTATAGGGCCTGTACCAGCCTCCATTTTGTCAGTTCACACAGCCACAGACTTTTAGCTACACATTGCCTATTAGCATATCCAGTACGACAGGTTTTGATGTCCACTAGGAATCAATAGGCCTTTACATGCTAATTAGTCTAGGCCAGTGACTGAATGAGATGGTCAGTCGTATGGTAAATAGCCCAAGCTCAGGCATTGTTTCCTGTTCCATATGAATTGCAGGCCAATTAATATGCGTGCTTCAAAGCAATGGGGATGGGCCTAGCAGGTTCAAGTACTAGCCATGACCAGGCTGCTGGTCTCATTCCATGTCACACACAGAAGCCAAGAAGATGGTCTAGGAAAGACCAAGGGACTATTCAGGAACTGAAGACTGTACCTGGGAATGGCAGAGCCAAGGCCTTCCCATGACCATAATACCCGGTAATATTGATCCATAGCTTATACCTTTTAGCCTTGTACATTATTGTTGTATTTTTACTCTGACTGCCATTCCATTGTAGTTACGTTGTATAGCTTTACTGTATATTTCTGTAATTATCTAGTGCGCCCTTAAGGCAAATTAAACCATAAAATTAATCTTGGGCTGATGCTTTTACTCCGATCACGAATCTTAGAATACCCAGTGGGTAGCAGGACACCTTCCCCGGCGGCCATTTGCTCTAGGTGCAGTTCTCTTACTGACCTGAGAGACAAAGGGGGGCGCCGGAAAGCTGTACCTGTGGAGTTACGTCCCATTGGTGACGTGGGAGGAAAGGGATCGTCCGTCACATTTGGTAGCGGCGGTGGTATCAGAAGCTGTGATACCCGGGCTACCGTGTGGCGGCCGGCTGAGTTCCTCACAGTCATTATTTATAAGACTTTACTCAGAAGTAAAAAAGATACTCTGCTAGCACATATTGGCAGAAGTAGAGTTGATACTCAGTTAACACCTACTGGTAGGAGTGGAATAAATACTCAGCTAGTATCTATTGGCAGAAAGTGGAATAGCTACTCAGCTAAATCCTATTGACAGAAGTAGAATAGATACTTAGCTAGCACCTATTGGCAGAAGTGGAATAGTTACTCAGCTAACACCTATTGGCAGAAGTGGAACGGACACTAAGCTTTTACCTATTGGCAGAAGTGGAATAGATACTTCGCTGGTACCCAGTGGCAGAAGTGGAATAGGTACTCAGCTAACACTTATTGGCAGAAGTGGAATAGTTACTCAGCTAGCACTTATTGGCAGAAGTGGAATAGTTACTCAGCCAACACCTATTGACAGACGTTCGGTTAATACCTTTTGGCAGAGGTTGAATAGATACTCAGCTAGTACCTATTGTCAGAAGTGGAAGATACTTAGCTAGCGCCCATTGGCAAAAGTGGAAAAGTCACTCAGCTAACACCTATTGGCAGGAGTGGAATAAACACTTAGCTAACACCTACTGGCATAAGTGAAGTAAATACTTAGCTATCACCCATTGGCAGAAGTTGAATAGTTACTCAGTTAACACTTATTGGCAGGAGCAGAATAGATACTCAGCTAACATCTATTGATAGAAGGGAAATAGATACTCAGTTAACTCCTATTGGCAGAAGTGGAATAGATTCCTAACTAGCACCTATTGGCAGAAGTGGAATAGATAATCAGCTAACTCCTATTGCCAGAAGTGAAATAGATACTTAGTCTGCACCCGTTGGTAGAAGTGGAATAATTACTCAGCTAACTCCTATTGGCAGTAGTCTCATATCTTAAGCAATTCATTTCAAACTGAACAAACTTTATCTTGAATAATTTTGCTGGGTATTCCTCAGATTATAATTTATAACACAACTGATCGTTAACTTGATAGACACATTTCTCTCCATCTGTTAGAATACAAGTGTTTAGTATGGCGTCAGGAACCTCTAAATACAGAGCTCTATCTCAAAAAAGCTCTAAAAATTGGAGCTCCTCTAAGTCTAGTCCTTCTACTGATATATCCAATTTGTCAAGTCCAACCAAATCCAGATCCCCTTTCAAAAGGACAGAGGGGAAACGGGATACCTCAACTACTGACCTGAACTCTTGCCACGGTAAAGCAGCAAAGAGTACGTTACCGCAGAGGGATTTACTCCCTGATTTTCAAAATTCCTCGCATTCATTTCCTAGCTCTGTTAGGCCCCAT